>JAMJFZ010001232.1:3125000-3462500 GCA_026225945.1 Cricetomys ansorgei | reverse complement strand
GTGGATTTAGCCAGAGGTGGAGAAGGGAGAGGAGAGGCTTGCATCTAAGGTGCCTGGGTAGAGGAGGAAATGATTCAGCCTCCCCTTGTGTGATGGAGGGCAGGCTGCATCCCCAGAAGAGGGTGGCTCTCTTCCTTTCCCAAAGATTTCAACACCGCTTCTCAGTTTTAATTCTTTGCAACCAATGCCAAGGTTTCACCTGAATACAAATGAGGCAGGCCAAGGGTGACTTACCCATTTTCACATGAGAGACTGTTTTGCAGACCAGCACTCTTGGGGCCCTTCAGAGTCTGAAGGGGCAGACAAAGAACCTGCATGGTCTCCTAGAGATGCCGTGTGTTTGTCTGGCCTGGTGTTCTCACAGAGAACCTACAGGCAAGAGTATATGTGGGGGTTCTCTGATGCTTTTGTCTGCCCTTGGGACCCGTTTCCTCCAGCTGGGTTGCCTTGTCTACACTCCATGTAGGGACTGGTGCCCGGCCTTGTCCCATTTGTGATGCCCTGTTTGAGCAGTGACTCTGGGAGGACTGCTCTCTTCTATGAGGAGAAGCAGAGGTGGGGTGGGGAGAGGAGTGGATGGGGGTGGGGGATGTAAAATAGGAGGAGAGGGAAGATGGGGGTAGCTGGGAGGAATGGAGGGAGGGTAGGAGGGGTGTTGATGTGTATTATACCAAAGAGAAAAATTTTAAAAAGAGAGACTGTTTTGAATTCATGACTATGGATAATTTTCATGTAGTGCATGAAAGGGTTTACAGGAAAGAAGAATATCACTGAAGTACGTGGATGATATCTGGGAAGCAAGTTGATTTTCTCCTGGGTTCCCTACCCCGGGAATCTGTAGCTCTGACACCAGGACAAGCACGCTTAAAGTCATGATGGGTTACATCCTGATAAATTCACGGGTAAACTGAAAATATTCTGAGTATTAATTAAGACGTTTAGGCTACTGAGCATCAAGCTTAACGATGGCAGAGAGCACACAGTGTTGACTGTTGACCCCCACAATCTGTATTTAAAATATAGCTTCTACGGTGTGGTTTGTACCTTCTTCTACATCGTGGTAAGGTCTAAAAACTGAGTAACCCCAAATTGCACCATCATATATCAGAGGACACTGGTGTAAGTTTTGGTAAGCAGGTGGTACAGGGCAGGCTTGGATACATTTATTGAGAGGAAAGTGCAGTAATTAAGGAGCCAGGGATGAATGGGTGGAATTCCAACCCGCAAAGATGGCCAAGGATCTTTAGGGGAGGTAGGGGTTATGGTATCAGTATCAGTAGCTACTATTCATAGAATGCACAAGTTTCTATTACATATTTATCCGTAAGGTTAAAACAAAAACATAAATCAAGAAGTTAAGGAATATATATATATATATATCACTTAGAATATTCTGTGTCTTGGCAGTATGTAAGTGTTTATTACTATTATTATCTATGTGTCTGTCTGTCTATCCATCTATCTATCTATCTACTTAGAAACTGGGTCTTTCTAAGTTGTCCAGAATGAATTCCAGGGCTCCATGGATTCTCCTGCCTCTGTAGACCAGCTAAGACCACAACTGTTTGCCACTGTACCTGGCTGGAAATTTTGAATACATTTTTACGTATGTAAAAATATGTATTCCATATACAACTGACAAAAGATCGAGTAACAGCTTAGAGACGTTACTAAAAATAAGATCAATATAAGCAAGCTCTCTGGAAGTGATACATTTGAAAATAGATGGAAAATTATATGATTCGAAGCAGCAGCAACGGTGACCGCTAGTAAACAACAAAGCTAGCAAACATATACATTGCTTATAAAGAATATTTAGAAAGCGCATCAGGCCAATGGGAAGGTTTGCCCTCTGGGTTGGCGAAGGAAGACATTTTGAATGGATAAAGACAGGAATGGCTGTTTTGAGGGAATAACTTTGGACTGGGTAGGATATGTACATACATACATACATACATACATACATAACATTAAGGAGGAAAAATCATTTTCAGTAAGAACATGAATGGCTTTGATGGTCATTTAATTAATATAAATTAATTACACAATTAGTTTAAGTAGCCAGGAACTCTGTAGACTTTTGAACAGGAACAGGACGGACCTCAAGGAGATCCGGGAGAGAAGAACTTGCGCCAGAGTCTGTGGGTGGTCTGGGTGCTGGTGACAGGGAAGTAGGTTTTAGAATTGTCCGAAAGGAAAATTGCTTCTAAAAAATAATTCTAATAATTTGATTTTTCCTGACTGTGTGCTTTTACATGGAAATTACAATGATGTTTAAAAAGTGCGTTGAATTTTTAGTAAATTGAGAAAATTGGTATTCTGACCCAAGAATATTCTATATCAAGACCCGGTAGAAGTTCTAATAAAAGATCTGAATGATTCTTTTGCTTGTACATTTCCTTGTTTGAATACCAATGAAAGCATAAGCCATTTTCCTAGATATGGAGTCACGCTTTTATATTTTAAAATGGACTAAAAAGAAAATAAAACGTAGATTGAAATAATGTGTGTGGGAAGGCTACCAGGGCTGTAGTTGAAAGTGGTCATGTATTAGAGGCATGCTGGGGTCCAGTTGCCTTCGATCGTGGTGGATACTGACTGACGCAATTGACAGCTCGTGACTCCATGATCTGGCATCTTCACTGGGCCAAGGCTCTATGGTCAGTGGGGGACTGCCTGGCTTAGCCCAAACTCTTGTCTTGCTGGTGTGGTTAGTCATTTGGAGCTTTGCAATGGTAAGTAACCATTGCAGTCTTTACCTTAGGCTGTTTCACGCCCTTGACACCATTGCCAACTCTTAGCAAGATCTCCAGCTCTTTGGTGGAGTCTTTACTGCTCCATTCTGGCATGTTGGAGTTTTCAAATCCTCTTACATGCTTGAGAGCCAGGTGAGAAGACTAAGCGTGGTCTGGACTGCCAGCGCAACCGTAGCACGCTACAGAATCGCTGCGATTCTCAGAGAGCATCCTTTGGAACCTTGTGCTCGCCTGTAAGGCCTCATGTCTTCTTAAAGGTTCCCCGAAAAGCCAGATAATTACTGCTGCTGCTCCAGGAAGTGCCTGATGCTTACCTGTGATTTCTATGCCTCTTGGGCTGAAGTTCAGGGAAGTCAGGATTCTGTATCTCGGACCTTGTGCAATCTTGTTCCGCTATCCTCAGTCTTCCGCTTCACCTTCCTCCACCTGTCCCCTGAGCATGCAGATCTGTCTTTGGGCTTCACCATGCATACCCCACACAAAGGTGAAATAATTTAAGTGTGAGAGGTTTCAGGAGCATTGAAGAGGGTGGTCCTCTGGATTAGAAGGAGAGTCAGAGAGGAAATTTCTAGAAGGAAAGAGCAGACGTAGGGGACAGAAAGGAGAGGGGTGAGAAGCCGGAGAGAGGGCCCAGTATCGGGGGAGAAGGATGGAGCCTGTGTGTGGTGGATACAGTGATGGCAGGGACCAGGAACTGGGCTGGAAGCTTGATTTGCCCATGGGTTTCTCGTTTCCCCACTGTGTCAGGAAAAGGCTAATCTCTGTCTTCCCATGTACACTCTCTCTGCTAACCTTTCCTGTTTTGAGCAGCTATGTTTACCTGTGCGGTGATTACTTCCCACCCCAACCTTCTTGATGAGTCGGATGGTCAGAACTTTTCTTTTTTGACTCACGACGGAGGGGAACCGTAGTTGACTTCTGTAGAGCTTTTTGTGGCCCGCTCTGGTTTGACTGCGAATAATGATTCTTTATCTTCTTTGTTCCTCATCAGCCAGTGTGGTTTGTGATTTAGTAGCCAAGCTCTAATCTGAAATTAATACTAGTAGTATTCTGAATTTGAGTGAGGAGAAGGGAGGAAATAAATTTAAATAGTTATTGTAGTTTGGGAGCAGGCTGGCTGACTTTTTAAAAAGAGGTCAAGCCAGGCAGGATCTTCCCAAAATGTAAAGATATATCTATATCTATCTATATCTATATCTATATCTATATCTATATCTATATCTATATCTATATCTATATCTATATCATATCTATATCATATCTATACCGTCTATCTATATAGATATATGCACCCCTGGGTTACCAGTTTACCTTTCCTTGAACACAGTTCAGTTCTCACTTTGTATCCCTTAAGATGTATCCCAAATGAAATGATGGTTTTGTAAGACTAATAAGATTGGTGATTGGTGATTTCTCCCTCCCTGCCTCCCCCTCTCTCTGTCTCTGTCTCTCTTTCTATCTCTGTCTCTGTCTGTCTCTCTCCTCCGAAATTTTGTCTGTGTCAACGGAAAACACATGCATTCCGTTGTGTGTGGTTGGCGTTAGGAAGTTGAGGAGATGATTGTGAAGATTGTCAGATTCAGAAAAGAGCTGAGCAGGCAATTAATACTAGCGATTCTTACTGGTATTAGTAATTACTAAGTAATTAATACTGGTAATTCTTACTCCACCAAGATTCATGCTCACCTTTGATTTCCTTTCTCCCATAGTGTCTTTGAAGACAACCTGCTATTTTTGCCCAAGAAAACAATTGTTCCTCTTGCACTGGTAAAACCATGAACACTTGGGCATTTATTTATTTCCGAATGTCTGCTAAGAAATATTCATATCTGTATATATGTTATGGATATTCATATCGGTATATATATATCACCAAGGATGTAGAAAGATCTCAATTTTCTACAACAAGGCTTACATTTTTCCATAACATATATATCGATATGAATATCAATGGATTTAGCAGAATGATTGATTGAGGGATGCCTTCTGATAACCCCTTCTTGTAAAGATATATATATATATATATATATATATATATATATATATATATATATATATATACACATACACATACATACATACCTTTATATATATGTCAAGGCAACTCATAAAAGAAGGCATTTAATTGGGGCTTGATTATAGTTTCAGAGGTTTCGTCCTTTGTCATCATAGTGGGGACCATGGTGACTGTTGAGTCTAAAATTTGTCCCTTGAGGACCAGTGAGACCATGTATGCAAAAAGCAAAGGCATTTTTATTCTGCAGAGCAAACCAGCATGCTAGGGCCTGGCACCATGCATGATGGCCACCTGGATTTTAAAGGTAGCAGGGGATCTCTCTGATTGGTCAGAACCCGAGCACTGGATTGGCTTGCTAAATGTTACGAGGAAACAAGGGTTTCTGGGAAAGCGAGTACTTGACATTAAACAGAGAGGAGAGGTCAGTGCCTTCACCACTAGGGGGCGCTGGGCCTCTCAGTGCCTTGTATGTAGACATGGTGCTGGAGAAGTAGCTGAGAGTTCTACATCTAGGCAACAGGAAGAGGGAGAGACACTGGATCTGGCTAGATTAAACATTTGCAACCCCAAAGCCCACCCCCCCCCCAGTAACACACTGTCTCCAACAAGGCCACACATCTTAATCCTTCCAAATAGGACCACTTCCTGATGACTGAAGATTCAAATGTAAGAATCTACGCGCTCATTCTTATTCAAATCACGACACATCTGTTATGCTTGACCATCCCCATGGTTCTGCTAATTCAGACTGGAGCCCAGGGCTCCCTAACTGAAACAATGCCTCTCACTAGAATCTTCTATTTTGTTTTTTCCAAGATCACTAGTGACTGTTCATTAGTGACTCTGTTCATGCTAAAAGTAACATTTTCTGAATTACTTAAGATTGAGTTTCAGAAAGCAAACTTATCTGAGGTGCCTTGTTTTATATTAGATGATCAGGTCCCATTACACAGGGCCGTTGGGGTCTAGTCATTTTATAATCATGTTTTCGTTAGTATTTGCACCATGACTCTTTGTCTCCTTGGCCACTTGCCCCAGGCCATTGCTCGCTATCTGATAACTGAATTTCCAGTATTCACTGGAGTTTCCTCAACGGTAGACAAAGGTCCCTTCTCTCCTCCCCAAAGACTAACTACCCCAGGTAGAAACATTTAGAACATTCAAAAGGCTTGTTAGTTACAAAGGAAACCACAAAGCAGAAAAGAAAGCTGCGGAACTCCATACTAGATAGAACTGGATTCACACCTGAGATGTGGTCATGTCTGCAGGCTATATCCCCTCATGAAAGCTCCACTCAGTCAAAAGCAAGCCAGGTACATTTCCTGGGTTGTGTGCCCCTATTTCTGGGTTCCAGACTGTGCATCTTAAGACACTCCATGTCCAGCCCCAGCTGGACTCCCTTCATCGTCATCATAACCACAGAGTCCCAGCTAACACAGAAGCGTACCCACCAGAATATCTGGGACTGGCTGGCTTCTCTTGCCTTCAACCCCCCATCCCCCAACACACGCAGCTGACAGCAGGTTAGGTATTAGATTTTTGTATGACCAAGAGACCCATTAACTTCAATGCCAAGCCCAGTATATTATCGGTGAGAAAGACTCCCACCCATACAGAGCAAACAAGAACTATTAGTTCGTTTACACATTCCTCCTGCTTTCTTTAAGGGTATGGGGACATCCAGATCCAGTTTCCAAGAATGTCAATGACAGAACACAATGGAAAGTCTCTCTCCCTCATTCCTTTGGGCAAGTTTGACCCTTTAGCTATAATAGATTATGAAATATCCAGATTTTCTTTTGCTTTTCAGTAGATGAGATTTCGCTCTAGTAGTTTTTAAGTAAAAAGGAGACCTTTTTATGGTATGGGATATGTTAAGTAGACAGGAAATGTAAAAGAATCGCCATTGGTTGGTTCTTTAGAAGTCTTGGACCTTTGTGACATATAGACCCTAAAAAGTTTTCTCTTGAAATATTTCACCTGTAAGCCGCTAGCTTTGTCTTTAATCTGCCAAGAACTATACTTCGCTGCTTAGAATGCTATCTCCTAAAACAAAGTTTTAGTGACTTTTAAAGGCGTGAGATTGGATCTATTGACTAGCTGCAGACTCCTGTATTTTTTTTTCCTGTTTCATTTTCGCTAACACTGTAGCTAGTCTTCCTCAACTAAAACTAGCCATTTTATGTGTGGCCTCAAGCAAGCTATTTAGTCTCTATTTTTGTACAATTTGCTATTTGGCTGTAATTATCATCCCTGCTTTAGGGAACTGCTGCCCAAAGGAGAATTGGTAACTGGTATAAGGCTTTAACCCAATGCTTGATGATCATTAACTGTGGGTCCTGGTGTCAATAGTACTAGTAGTTTCCTGTGTTATGGATTGCTCATTATTCATGCTTATCCATTCTCCGCCTTTGGTGATATAATTTCTGGGTGTTGGAATATTGTGGATATGCAGCTAAGTAAAGATTTGGCGTCAGACCTTCTTTCTGCTATTTTCAAAACTGTTTAGCTCTAGCTAAACTACTTAGCTTTTTTGCGCCTACGTTTATTCACCTGCAAAAGGAGGACTACTACCCCACAGAAGGCTTTACAGCTTAAATAGCAGAATCTTGCAAGGAACTTGATAGAATGTCTGGTGTGGTATACTTCCTCCCCTGCTCATTTGCTTCATTTCACTCTCTGGTCACCTGACTTTTACTAGTGTAAATAGCATCATTATTCTGAAAGAATCGCCTCCTCCAGGGTGTGGGGAAATAGCTAAAGGCTTACAAGACCGAGAAACACTCAGGTCAGATAAATCTAGAGTCTCCAGCTAACACTCAGAAAAATATTTGACTGGAACCCAAAATTACAAGTTTAGGCTAAAGAAGAACTCATGAGGCAGAGAGTAGGGAACCTCTTGGGAACATCCCCACAAATAGACAAGGATGTGGCTTACTGCACCACCTAAAGGGGTGATCTCTCCTGACCTCCTGGCTCCAGTCAGCTCTGAGTCACAGCCATGCCTGCCGGATGCTGCCTCCTAAGGCTGGTGAAATGTCCTCTGGAGGCTCCAGGGATGCAATGGCCTTGTGATGGTGAAATCACAGCTCCACTAGCAGGAATCCGATACTGTGAAAATAGCTCCCATACAGGAAATTGGGTATTTGGCGTCTTGCCCTGACTTCCACTTTGATTTACCAGTTGACCTTGGGCAAGCCATTGTTTTCGTTGCTTCAATTCTGTTAGGTGTGAAACAGAGAGAATGCTGTCTATTTTTTTTTTTTTCAAATTCAGGGAGTCATTATGAAGACTGAAGACATACAGAAGTCACTTGGAAATTGCAAATCCATTTATTTTTATTTATTGTATTTTTATTTATTTTATGCTAAAGCATAATAAAAATGCAAGGGGGTACAGTCTGTAAAACCCTGAGATTAAGTTCCATCTGAACTCTGCTGGCCTTGTAACCTTTCATAACCCCATTCTTCAGAATCTCAGATTTTTTTAGTTAAAAGAGTGTTTGTCTGTGTGCAATTTTAGGTAAATCAATAATAATATGATTCCCTGTGGCTTTTGCAGTCCTCCTTAGTGCTGTTTTGCTCTCTCCCTTCCTCGTCTTCTGTATTGATCTCCCCGAACCCCTTTCACGAAGCTCTCTCTAGTGAGTGTTTCCTCCTCCCCACTATAAGGTCTCTTTTTAACTTTCTTGGTTTCTATAGCTACGTCAGGTTATGCATTTGCATATGAAGATTTGGAGCTAGGAACTATAGATGAGAGAGATACAGCTTTGCCTTTGTGTAGAGACATATAGCTGAAATCACCATTCTACTTAGGTTGCCAGTGAGTCCCCAAGAACCATTAACAAAAGCTTCAATTCCAGGCAAGAGGAACCTCCTTTTGCACTGTAGGTCAAGGGAGTCCAAAGAGACTCCTCAAACAATGCAGGCTATTGTCATTGCCCCTGGTTGCTTCCTAGAGATTAAACATAAATCCCTATCCCTGAAGACACCATGCACTTCAGACACAGGCTTGAGAAGCTCAGATGCATCTGACCTGAAAGCCTCCTCCCTGAGGGGCAAGTTCTCATAATACCACGAGGTGCCACACAGGCAGTCAAAGGGGGGAAGCATCCAGTAAGATGCTCACGAACAACAATGACAAGCATGGCACAATATCCCCAACAATACAGTAATGACACTTATATCTTAGGGGTAACCAACAGGTCTGTAACTGGACTTAAGGCTTGCTCAGTACGGGGGAAATCGTACTTGGTACTGGAAACCTAGCCAACTCTCTGGGGTTGGGGAAGTCATGGATCTTAGAGGACAACTTGCTACTTCCATTTTATTAAATCAGCATAGTTCTTAATTGAATTCTAAATATTTACCCTTATACCCGCAGAGAGGTCTAGCTTTCACCCTTCACCGATGAAATGTCTTTGTAACAGATGGAACCCTTACGGAAAGACGTAACTGGTCAAAATGCAGCGAACAGGTGATCATGGATGCCAGCTGCGGTTGATAGCTCTGCAGCACAGTTCTTGTCCTAAGGCTCTGGGAGCATGGCAGAATGGGGGAAGAAAGATTTGAAGAGCCAGAGGACCAGGAAATCTGCCGTGAGATCGTTTTTCCTAGAATTAACAGGGACGCTTTACCCGTGACACCACAAGACCTGAGCAAGCACCAATAGACATGCTAACCTGGAAAAGGGAAATCTCACAGGCCCCACTCATAGACAAAGAATTACAGGCAACTAAGAAACGCTAAGAATAGGAGAAATAGTTTTCCTCAGGGGAGAGCCCCTTGATTGGTTATCCAATGCTGAATGGTCAGCCCTGAAATGATAAACACACGAGTAACACTGACATGAAATGGACTGTGTAGGTTGTGTGTGTGTGTGTGTGTGTGTGTGTGTGTGTGTATATATATTTATATTTATATTTATATATATAGGCTATGGAGGAAAATGATTTAATTATAATTTAAAATGAATAAAGTATTGTCTCATATTTAGGAAGGCTAAGAACCACTCACTGGTAGAGGCTTCTTCCAGACTGCTGGGGACAGAAGTCTTGACTCTGTAGTGACTTCCTTACCACCTCAATTGTATCTTGTCACAGTGAACAGTTGGCTGCAGAGACGACCTCACATACACAAATGGCCAGGAGCAATCTAACATATTGTTAGATTTAAAAAGGGATTTCGTGCAGCGATATGTTTGACTAGCAAAGCAAGGAAAAGATACCCCCCCACCCCCCACTTCGGTACAAGTTGAACGAGGCAGGGCATGATGCACAAAGTGGAAGAGGAAAAGAACCCTCTCAGGAAGGATGTGGTGAGATAGTGCAACCAAAACCAATTCCACGTGAAGATGATGACAGACCCCGCCCTGGGATTGTCCACAAGAGCCCCCATTTGTCTGGGCCAAAGATTACACGTTGTGTTGTAGCACTCAGCTTCTTTCTGAGTTCAAAACCATTTAGAAAGCTAAAGAGGACTGTCAGCTCCTTTCAACGAAATTACAGCTTTTGTTTGGCTCACGAACCCACTTGTAAGTATGCTTCCCATACCGTGTGGCTACTGTTCTTGCGGTTCCTCGAGTTCGCTGGCAGAAGCGAGGAGCAAGCCCCTCCCCCTCGGCTTGTGTCCACTGCCTGGGGGAATTCGGACTTTGTAAATGCAGCCTCTTGAAGTGGATGTTAGCAACCATCAAGGTTTTAGAACGCCTTACATCAAAATTTTTCTGTTGTTAAGTATTTGATCGTGGAGAATTTCAAGTATGGAAGATACAGAGCGCAGAATAATGAGCTTCCATCCACCTCTTGGCTAGTTTCAGGAAATAGCTTTTGCAGGATCTTGCTTCTCCCATTCTTGAGCTTCCTTGAACGCTCATCTCTCCCTCCCAGACGACTGAAAGCATAACCCAGGCCTCAAGACATAACAGGGGCCCCTTTAAGACTGGAGAATTATCCAGAGACTTCCATTCTTCCTACTAGTCTGTCTGCTCTCCATCACTTTCCTTCCCCGTCTTCATTTCATGCTGGGTGATGGATGGCTCCCAGGCCCTGACTCCAGAAGACACACGCATAACCGCATCTAGAATGTTCATACGCTTACCTCCCCGGGTACAGGACCGCACCGAGGCTGCTTTCCTACTTCAGGGTTCCTCACTTCGGTCCTTTCCCAGCATGCATCTGGAGCTGCTGTCAGGACAAGCTGCTATCCTGGCTCTCTTCCTGATTAGCTGTATGAGAAATAAATTCCTTTCTTCCTTTCCCACGGTTTCTCTCTGTGTTAATTAGTCTCTAGATCAGACCTGATAGGACCAAAGTCAAGCCTCTGTCCTGGGACTACAGTTACGGTTTTATTTTTGATTTATTATACATTTACGAACGATAAGGGCACAGAATGCGGTCGTGTCTGGACATAACAGTGACTTGATTTCATGACTTATCTACCCAATATTACATTTCTTCAATTGTCATATTTTATTTTGACTCCATTTGTTTGAAACAGGATCCAAATGTTTCTTCTCATGCACCTCTGTAAGTCTCTTCCGATAAAGAGGATTTTCTCCCCTTTCCCTGTGGAACCCACAAAAGAGCAGACGGATGCCACATCCTTCTTGGTAAAATATGTGAATCATCCACGACAGAGTTCTGCTCAAGTAGTCATGTCAGAGGGTTGCATCTCACTACCAAGTTACAGTCACAGTAAGTATTAAATTTCTTCAGTTGTCGTATTTAATTTTTGTTCCGTTTGTTCAAAGCAGGATCCAGATGCGTCTCACGCACCACTATAAGTCTCTTCTGATACGGAGGTTTTTCTCTCCATTCCCACCTTTTAGCTTCCTGGGAGGGGGGAAAAAGGCTTTTGGGGGTCGAATTTTGCTGATTGTTCCTTCACGGAACAATTTCTATCTTTACTCTGAAATACCGCAGAGAGAGCTTACTAGACCTTTTGTAGAAGAAATAATTTTACGAAGCAGAGCTACTTGGCATATTTTCTCAAAGCGGAAATCCAGGCCAGCAAGAAGGCACAGTGGGTAAAGGCCCTGCCACCAAAGTTGACAGCCACACGGCGAAAGGAGAGAACTGACCCCCACAGATTGTCTTCTCCCTCCACGTGCTCTCTCTGACTCCTCCCACCACAGGCACACATAGCAATCCATACCTAAATGCAAGAGAAACATTTCTAAGCCCGTAGAAATATTATTAGCTAAAAATTCCACTTATACTTCGTAGATATATTCCTACACATTTCCAAAAATACATAAACAAAATGTTCATTTAAGTACCACGTATCATTTTTAAAATTTGAAAAAGATCTCAATTTTCGTTAGCAGGGTAACTGTTTAAACGATGTCTTCTTCCTATGATGGACTAGTATGAAATTCTTACCACATATGAAGTAAATGTCTGTTATGAATGCTGGGAGATCAGTCTGTTAACTCAGCCTTTATCAGGTGAGAAGAGGAATTCCCTTACTGTGGATCACATATAATTCTACAACGACAAGGCAGGGCGTGGGAGAGAATGCATTTATTTTACACAATACTACAATGGAGTGAATTCAATCTGTAGTTCCACATCAGATGAGGAAGAAGGGTTTTGTGTGAATTCAGTTTTTTCTTAAGACTCTTCCTGGTGACAGGTGTCAAATCCCAACCAATGCCCTAGTCTTATTGCTCAGCACAATGAACCCAGGTCAGTGGGCAGCAATTAGGAATTTTATATTTTTGTCCCAATGACCTTTGTCAGTGATGTAACTGATATGGGGACCAATCAGTTCTCACCGGAACTAATGAGCAGCCTGACGGAGGAGAGGAGACCTGAGCTCTGCTCTGACACGTTGGGCTGGATGAGAGGTGAGAGCAGTCTTCGGAGGAAGTTGACAGAATGTAAACAGATGTGCTTGGACACAACTTTGTAGATACTTTTGTTAGTGAAGGCTTTTCCCAAGGGAGAAATGCAGGGAAAGTTACAAAGATACACCCAGACATAATGAGAGTCCATTCTGTGGGTATGCTGCAAGAATTGCTAAAAAACACAAAGCAAACAAACAAACATTCCCTGAGCTGGATAAGACCAGACCTTGAATCACACTTTCAAGGGCTACAGGTCTGAACAAGAAGAGAAGGAATCCCCTCTTGGACCCCAGCCCAAGCTAGCTTTCAATAACAGGGAGACATTGGGAGGAAGCCCTTGCCTCTGCCCGTTTCAATAATGAGCTGTCCCAGTGAACTTAGCATCACTCAGTACCTCTCATTGCTGTAAATTTTCCACAGAGCTAGGAGAGCTATCATCTGACCAGCTTATTCATCAGAGGATGGTGTCAGCTTTCCACCTTCATAATGAAATTCTCCAGTCAGATGTGAAAGAAGCAAGAAGCCAGCTGCTATATTTAGCAGAGGAAAGAGCCGAAAGTCTCAGTGTGCATGGGAGGGGAAAATAGAAGCCAGCTCACAGCGTTGCCTATAGATTTCCATAGTCTGTAACTGGCCAAGGTTTTTGCCGAGGGTTTTGCTGTTGTTTGTTTGTGTCCAGAAGGAAAGACTAATAAACTGATGCTGAATGTAATCTTGTGTGTAGTTGGTGCCAGCTTTCTGATTTAAAATACTGGTAAACCAGACACTGCCAGAGAAGAGTCTCACAGATTCTCTTGTAAGATGGCAGCTCCTTGACTGCCCTGCGAAATGCTCTTCATTTCTGTGACTCTCAGAAACTTCATCCATGGTAAAAGTTTTGAACTGTGATCCGCAAGACTTAACGGGACTGAAATACAACTTACAAGGGTTACCCTCTAGACAAAGTAGAAATATACACTTACAGATTAGTTATTCAGATATTTGAAGTAATGGTCGCTTTCACAAAGCTGCCTTCCCGCCTCATCCCCAACTCCCCAGCGCCAGTAGGAGCAGGCTTGGACGTCTCCAACCAATGAGGAGAGTGCCTGGATTTCTGACCACACCTCGTTTTGGCTCATAGTTTGGTCAACTTGTTCCCCTAGATTTGAAATGTAAGAACACTCTTGTATTATACCTGTGTTCTATTAGGGAGCACACAAGTGGCTTCTTCCCAGGGATTCTGCTTTGGGCCAGTGGCTTTCTGCCTGTGGCAACTGGCTGACTCCTTTCTTACTGAGAACTCACTGAAAAGTACTTAAACTTTCAAAAGTTTCTTCATTACGTGTGGGTTTTCTCTGAGCTTCCACAGCAAATGACTAAATTAAAAAAAAAATACTGACTATATTTACCCCAAAGCAAATGACCATTAACTGATTAGTTGGTCTGGGTATTTGATACTTGTAAAGATCACTCAGAACGTTTTTAGAAGTTAACATACGCGATGCAGAACTGCAACTTTTCCTCCTAAGCACGGGGATTGTTATTTCTCTGAATCATTTCCTCTTCGGTGGACTGCGGGGCCGTCACCCTTCAAGGTTGCCAACAAGCTAGATCGAAGGAGGGTTCATTTTAAAAATTAGAAAAGTAAAACTGAAACTTTAGCTTCATCACCATTACTCTTGTTGGACTTGCAGATGTCACGGGGACAAATATTAGTAGACCGTCACTAATGTTTGTGAAGCCCAAATCTTAAAACATCTCCGCTCTTTAAATGTTCTAGCACAAAGTGAGAGGAAGGTTTGGCAGAGACATTTGGAATAAACGTGGGATCTTATAATAGATTTAAATTATGTTTGTGAACCACCGGCGATTCCAGAGTTCACTTGACTATGGAAACCTCTTCCTTCCTTTGCGCCATTTTTTTTTCCTGTGTTTTCTTAATTATAACTGGGTGTTTTTGAACAATCCACCAGGAAGGATTTATGTCATGTTTTAACATGTGTTTAACCCAAAAGAAACCACTATATTTAAAAAGGGAGGGAATTCTGTGGATGCTAAGGCCACGCCAGAGTGGCAGCCTCAGACTACCAAATATATAATTCTTCTGTGATTTGTAAACAACAGAAGGAACTCCTCAGAGCTTTCAAATGATTCATTGTCCTATTACGTTCGATGTTCAGCTAGAACCTGAGCTCACAGCGAACGGAGCATACTTAGGAAGCCTTTTACTAAATCCTCACAGAGGAGGCTTCTCCTGTCATCATCGTTGTGGGGGCACCGTGGAGATCAAGCAGTGTTAGTTACTTGTCTCGTTGCTATGACAAAATGCCTGGCGAAATCAACTTAATGAAGAAAAAGCTTCTTTTGGCTCCCAGTCCGTCATGGCAAGAAAGACATCCCATAGGAGCACGAGATGGTTGGTCACGTGGTATCCGTTGTCAAGAGGCAGAGACAGATACCGGTCCTCGGTGCATAAGTTTATTTTTAGTTATGTTTAATGTCCAGTGCACTGTTGGGAAAAGGGCTGCCTATGTCTTGGCAGTTTGCATTGTCTGCAGGTGTTGGCTTTATGTAAATACCTCATGCTCTGCATGTGCTATCAATACAACACCTGAGGTATCAATAAAAACCCCTGAGATGAGATGCTCAGGGCCCCACTGTCCGGTATGGCACTTGGCACGATAGTGGTTCCCTCTGCTGAGGTCTGGCAGGGTTTGCATTAATGAATATGCCTTCTTGTGGTCCCTGGTGAGTGGCATAGCAGCAGAACAACTACAGGTGGTGTCTGCAACATGGGGCACAACATCGCTCCAACTAAGCCCATGTGAAAAAAGGAGGAAGACAAAGAAACTACAGATCTCATAGAGTCTGGGTGTTTTGCTGTTGTTTTGTTTTTGTGTTTTGGTTTATTTTTTTCTGCAAACCTATCTATAAGCAGTCCAGATACTTGTGACTTAGAAGACACGTCTGCTATGATGAGGAGAACTTGGCCACACGGGGGAACCCTTCCTGCAGACAAGGTGACCAGTTATTTTTCCCAGCAAACCAGACTCTTATCTTAAAATCTGGCAAGTGTTTCCTCAGGGTCAGCACACAGAAGCTATCTTCCAGAACCGGGCAGGGTTGTATCTCATGCTGGCAGCCAAACTTGGTTCTGTTAAGAGTCACCCAGGTGGTGTTGGTTTTTGAAGGCATGAAGGTGTCATGGAGAGCAGCTGAAGCTTGGCATTGTGGGAGGTAAGGAGAGGCCACTGGTGAGGGTGCAGCCTCAGTGGCAGTTGAAGGCCCAGATTGAAGGGGTCAGGTAAAGAAGTTGAGGCTTGGCACCATGAAGAGAGCCCAGGAGAGGCTATTGGTGAAAGGGAAGCCCAGTTGCAGCAGAAGACCCCAGCATTCTGAAGAAGCCAGTACCATGGGATGGCCACCTAGAACAGCAGCAGCAGTGGAGTGGAGCCAGCCAGAGCCTGGAGGACAAGCTGTGTGTGCTGCAGAGGGCAGAGCCAGGGAAGAGATCCAAGCCCTTTGGAGGAGCCCAGAAGATCGTGAGTGAATTCCAGATAACTGGACATTGATAATGTTTTTCTGATTTCCAAAGATGTTGTAAAAAGCTTGATAAATGTTTAGATTCCTTTAATCCTGGCATCCTAGGAGGCCTCATAATTGTTCCTCTTGTAAACAGGAGAAAGATATTGGATATACAAGGAATGAACAAAGACAATTTAAACATACGCGCTATTGTGGACGGTGACGAGAATTCCTCTTGACGTTGACTCCATTACAAGATTCCTGTTGACTCGCTACATTTTTGTAGCAGTAAGGGTTAGAATTATATATAATAAATATTGACTTCTGAATTCAAGATGGCATAAACACAGGAGTCCTTCATCTTTCATAGCTTGCTATAAAACGAAGCTATTACAGGTTTTCTGGGACCTCACCCCCAGTAATGTAACTAACTCCCTTTGCTCATATTACTTAGAAGCTCCTGCAAGTGACTGTTTCAACACAGCAATTTAAAAGACAGGGCAACGTTGATGCTAGACTTGATTTGAATTCATTGAATCATTGCAGAATCTCTTTCAGTTGACTGGTTCATAACATGTGTTTGGGCTCTTGGCTGCTTCAGAAAACTTCGGTGTTATGTTCTGTGGAATCTGCGACACCTATTTGCCAGGAATGCTTTCAGTCCAGGGAATCCCCAGGATGTAGTGTCAGAACACATGTAGCAAACAAGTTCATAATGCTAAGACTTTCTTGATTATAAGAAGGAGCCATGTCTTCTAGTTGTGCAGGAATTATTCTTCAGTATACTTCAAATTGATGCTATCTTGATTATTAATGTTGATTATTAATTTGACAAGACCTAGAATCACCTAGGAGACAAACCTCTGGGCACATCTGTGAGGGATTATCTGATTAGGTTAGCCCCCCCCCCCCCCGGCCATTCCTGTAAGGAACTCTCTTGAAGTAGGTTAATTGGGGTCGAAATGATACTTATGCTGGGAAAAATCAGGGCGCCTTTTTGGGGTGCTTAGTCTCACTAATGGAAGAATTTATGAATGGGCTCAAATGGAAGCTTCAGGACAATTTCATGAGAGTTTAAGAGAAAAACCGCATGGCAGGCACGTCGCTCTAAACCTGCTTCCTCTTTCAGCTGTACGCAATAAACCCGCCTCCTCGCTCAGGTGTCTAAGATAAGTGTTCTTCAGCAGTGATTGAGGGCGCCCAAGTCAACAATTTTAGTAAACGGACTTCATCAGTTGTTTAAAAGGTAAAATAAACGTTCTGCGTTCCCAGAGCTAACACTGATAGTAATACTGAGCTAACACTAATACTCCATCCGAGTGCACCATCTACCTGATCCCAATTTTTCTCTACATACGTATGTGCGCATTTTTTCTCTGATCCCTGTCACACTAGTTCGGTCAGTCTCTAATCCTGATCTGTGCAGGTCTCAGGGCACTGATCTCTTCTTCCTGTATGTGCGTGTCACGTGACCAGTCTCTTCAAACCTGTGCTGCCTTGACTCCCCGCGGTGATGAACTTACCTTCTCACCGGTGGTGTGAGCCAAAATAAACCTTTTCTTCTTTAAGTTACTTCTGTCAGGTATTTTGTGACTGCAACTTCTCAAATGGCTCTAGAGTTCATAGGTCAGAAAGTCATGAGGTTTTTTTATTTTGTTTTACGACAACAAATGTCCCATTTTAGTTAATAAGGAACAGCTTAGCAATCGTAAATACTCACCTCACCCCGATCGATTTTATAAGTTTAAGGATCAGAACGTAGCTAGAGATTTCATTTAAATGCCGTTCTGTGCCTTTAAGCTGTCTGTAAGCGACCTCTATCTAGTTGGTAAATGAGTAAGAAGCAGGAGACAGAAAAAGGAATGAAATAAAGGTCACGGGCAGGTGGGCACTTCCCAGAGGTAGCTTGGAAACACTCCAGCTCTGTAGTTAAAAATAAAGAATCCTTTCTGTAAAGTTCTTTCACAACCCGGTTGTGAGTTATCCAATGCGATCATAGCTTTGTCAGCAAATTCTATTTTCACTGTGACTGGAAAACCATTCACCCCAGGCTCGCTTTGGGAAAAAACTTGGTTCCACTGTTCAAACTTCTTCTTTTATGAGTTCGTCTCTTTGTTTTCCTCTTTGTGAGAGGGTCCACGGAAATTCCTACACTTTTATCTAAGTGTCTGTTCCCCAGGGTCATTCCAAAACCTCACTGTATAAAAATCTCCGTGTTTGAACCTGAGTCAAAGTGACTAAGGTAGTTAATGAAGGGAGAATTTTATGGTAATTAAAAAAAAAACCCTGTTCTAAATCGTTTCATGGTACCTTGCTTTTTCTTGATTTTTAATTAATTATTAACAATTAAAATAAAGCTTGTCTTACTTGGGGAACTCTCTCAAGAACTGCATTTTTTTTTTTTCCAGAAAGTATGATCTAAGCAATCACTGATGTACCATGACTAGAAATGAATGAATTAGAAATAAGGTAATTTTGCTTTTGTACCCTGACCACAGGCAAGAGGCAGATTTGAGCAGTCAGGCGAGAAGGTGCATCGGGATTGAAATTCTAAAGCTGAACGCAGGAGGAAGCATCTGCACTCAGTTCGTCCACAGTGTCTCCACATGTTGATGCGTGGTTATGTTCCGTTGGACTGATTAGTTCCATTCGCAGAGCTATTGCGAGACACAGGAGGATGAAATGATTTCTAGCCTGGGAGAGATGACCATTTCTTGGAAGCTGCTTCTAGGAAGTTGAGAAACTCGGTGTCAAAACTAGCACTCACCTTTCAATCACCTTGAGCTGCCCAGCAGGACATGCTAAGAATATAAATTAACCACAAGTTGTCTAAAAACTGATATTTTTTGAGTGTCTGTTGAATAAGACGTGGCAGTCACGGGAAGCAAAGGAAATGAGGTGACACAGAGCAGGTCGGGGTGGGTACTAGCTTTGCCCAATGTTTCCAGGAAGGTTTGTATACTGTGGCCTTTATGGTGTTTGCTGAAACCTGCCCACAGAAGAAATGTTGTTTTTGTTTAAGTTGGAGTGGGAAATGGGCTGGGGTTGGCTGCACTTCCTGGTATGCTTCTCCCAGGCCGGAAGGAGCTCCGTCACAGCCCCCACTCACGGCTCTGCCTCTGACCCACTGTGGACATATTGCTTGGCTGTCCTGAGAAAGTCCGTTTGTTTCACCATCTTCTTGTTCTTTTGTATAAAAGAAAACAAATACTAGGAGAGTATATTCCTATTGCAGAAAGGCTACGTAAAGACCAGTGGTGCTGGTTCTTTGCTCGCCTGTGAGGTGCACAGGGCTGGCTTCAGAAGTCCGTGGACTCAAAAGGGAACCATTTTCTGTCGCCGTGAGCTTGAAATGCCTTAATTAAAAAATAGAATACTTTTTTTCTCATATGTAGGACTAAAACAGATGGCCTTATACATGTTAGCAAAAGCGCCTCTTTCACTGAGCTATACATCAGCTTGAAATTCTTAATAGTTATTTTGAACTGCTGATCTCTAGAGAGAAAGGATCGGGATATTGGAACAGGCGCTTGATCAGCTGAGATATGCAGAGCACAGGATGGACTGGTAGATTTTACAGTATGTTTGCCAGCCTCGCGAACATGACGGGCTGTGTTTCTTGTACTGGGATCTCCACGTTATTAGGTCCTGTTTCTTTGTGGGTTCCCACAGGTTTTCATTGTACTGATAACAGCGTGCTTGTGTTCGCCAGAACTTGCCAGAAACATATAACCAGTAGAAAATATAGATATAGAAGAGGCAGTTTCTTATGGGAATTGGTTCACATAATTATGGGGCCCGAAAATTCCCATGATATGCTGTCTGTAAGATGATGATGTAATTCAGTCCAGATCTGAGGGCCTGAGAAACTGGGGGCTGCAGCGTGAGTGCCCGAATCTGAAAGCCGGGAGAACTCATGTCCCAGAGCAGTGGTTCTCAACCTGTGGGGCCATGATCCCTTTGGGAATTGAATGACCTTTTCAGAGGCTTGCCTAAGACCATCTGCATATCAGATATTTACATTATGATTCATAACAGTAGCAAAATTATGGTTATGAAGTAGCAATGAAAATAATTTTATGATTGGGGTCATCACGACATGAGGTATTGTAATAAAGGATCGATTGCAATAAAGGATCGATTGCAGCCTTAGGAAGGTTGGGAGCCACTGTTCTAGAGCGTGGCTGAATATCTTAGAGAAAACGCCTTTTTTTTACACACACACACACACACACACACACACACACACACACACCACATCCATTTTGTCCCTCAGTGTATTTGGTTATACCCAGTGACTTTGTTTAGCTTGCTCATTTGAATTCTAATCTCTTTCAGAAACACTTCCATAGACCTGCGATGCCTGTTCTTGGTTGTAGACTTCACACACCAGGGAAGAGAGAGCCTTGGTAGAAAGAACTGTCTCTATTAGATTGGCCTATGAGATGTCTGTGGAGCATTTTATTGATCGTCCATTGATAGAGAAGTGCCCAGCCCACTGTGGGTAGTGCCAACCTTGGGCAGGTGGCCGTATAGTTCTTATCCCTCCTACACAGCAGTAACCACTAGCCACCCTTTCTACCCAACTCCTTCCCAGGCCCTGGAAACCACCATTTTACTGTCCGTGTTTCAAGATCCACTTTCTAGATTCTACACATTGAAAGTAAGATCACACAGAACTTATATTTCTGCGCCTGACTTATTTAACATAATACTCTTCAGTCCTACCCATGCTTTTTTTTTTTTTGTGAATGACACAACGCCATTTTTCTGGCCGCATAATATTTTTCATCAGCTTATCTATGTGCACTTCAGTTGGTCCCGTGTGTTGGCCATTGGAAGATGTTGCTATGAGCGGGCAATGAACACGTGACTTTAACCTATTGATTTCAGCTCCTCTGGATCCATACCCAGTGGTGGTACTCCTGGGTCACGTGACAGTTCTATTTCTAGCTGCCTGATGAAGCTGTTTGCCATAATGGCTATTCCACGCATCAGTCTCAACAATGGCGTAAGAATTCTCTCTCATCGGATCTGGGGCTCACTGATTGCATGATGCTCATTGCCCCAAAACCCAAAGCTCCGTCTCTCTCTACTTCCTCAGTGCTGGGATAAAAGGCACATATTATCATGCTTATCATTTTGCTTGAATGCTGGGAATCTGCTCCCTGGTCCTCAGAGTTGTATAGCAACTCTTTACCAAGGGAAGCATCTTCCCAGACACGCTGCATCTAATTTAACATCTGCTTTAGGTGGCTTTCAGTGGAATAGCTCTAGTGGGGTAGGGATAGAAGCCTGAGCTCCCTGCTAGCACTCCCTTGACACCCATGTATGCGCATGTGTATGATTGTGAATGAGCACCTCATTACCCCACACAGGGCTGGCACTTATGGCTCCCAACACATTCTCCACTGGCATCATGAATGTGTGGTTTCGTGACTGCTGGGCAGTGGTGATAGCCCTGACTCTCCACCAGTCCTTCAACTGAGGCAGGACTGAGCCAGGAGTGGGTGGAGTCCAGCCCCCCACCATGTTCTCCACTGATGCTACAGGGCCAGCTGTCTGGCTGGCATGAGAGTCCCAGTTCTTTTCTTAGTCGTTTGGCACAACTTTGGCGTGGTGGGGATGGAGTTGGAACACCTGTATGGTTTCTTGAGGGTGGAAAGTCTAGACTTTTCCCAGTATTGGCCTGCATAGGTGGGTCCCTGTCTCCTCTGTGGTCTGATGGCAGTAGAGTGGTTATTGCCTGAAGTTTCCAGCCTTGCTGGGCTGTCCCTTTCCTGTTTCTTTGGGTGACGGGCGTACGATTTTGCTGGCTTTTCAGTTTTGTTTTGTTTTTGTCTGTACTCCCAGACAAATCTGGGATACATAAGGGAAAAGTAGAAAACCCAGAGTATTCAACACCTGCCATTCTTTGGCTCTTAAGTTTCTGGCCAATAATTCTATTCACTTTCAGAATGCTTTTGGTTTGTTTTAAATGTGTTCAGGTATTTCAATTGCAATTACTAAGAAGGATAGGGAGTGAAAGTTGTCTTTATTCCTTAAATCTATATTAATTATATTTAATATTATTTAATCCCATTTAATATTGTCGTGGAGCGGTTCTGTTTTTATTTTTTGCTGGTAACACTCAGAAAGTGTTGAGAGCTCAATATGTACACATTAACAGGGCATTTCTCTCACAACAATGATAGAAGCCTACTTATAGTTACCTAAACAGCTATACTAAAAAGACATTGATTGGTAAATTAGCTTCAGCCAGCGGATAAGCCAACATCAATGGGATCCAGGACGCCGCCCCCACCTGGTCCTTACCTGTCGATGACTTCTACAGATAACTGAGATAAACACTAAGAAAGCATCTACATATTAAAAAGTTGGAGTCACTGTTTATAGGATCACAAAATTAGAGTTCAAAGCCACTTGTAGAAAGCAACATTAGGAAATACAACTGTTTCATTTTGCTTCAGAAAGTAAATGATATCGCATGATCTTGATAGAGCCGGTCCAATACTGGGTTCTTACAGAGCAAGCAAACACGCAAAGAGAGATGTTAAACTGTGGTAGGTTTGGCCTAAAGCTTCCTCTGTACGTCCTTTACGTTCGACTTACTGGTTTCTCTGCCCGTAGTGTACTGTAATGTAACTTGAAATGCAAACGGACTGTAGCTGACTCTGCAACACTAGTCCGTCCCCTGACGATCACAGCAGCTGAACTTAAGTGAGCTAGCCGGCTGTGCATGCCAGGTTCAAACACAGCAGATGGCAGTTGGAATGAATGAACATCGTCTCTGCTTCCTGTACGTCACTTCCTTTCTCTGTATAAAACCCACCAGCACACGTCCTGGGGGTGGAGCCTTTCGAACTGTTCCCATACCGTTACTGCCCGTCTCCAGAACTGCAAATAAAACCAGCTAGGATTCGCAAAGTCAGATTTGCCTCAGCTTTCTCTTTTGGAAGATGCTGGGAGTTTTAAAATTAGAAACTAAATAGCAGTAAGAGAGGCTGATATTAGTTCAAACTGAACTTAGAGCCAAGCCTTGGCATAGGCATAAGACATAGATTTCTTATAGTTGTCAAGAAATCTAGGGACTGGAGAGATGGCTCTACCATTAAGAGCAGGCAATTCTACTGCAGAGGACCTAAGTTTGTTTCCCAGTACCCACACGGGCAGCTCAAAATGCCCTCTTTTTAGACTCTACAGACAAATACATGAACTACTTACACAGACATACTAAATAAAAAATACAAATACATTTAAAACAACTTAGTCCAGTTCAGGATGATTGACAAGAACGGCTAAAGTAAAGGCAATCACCACCACGCTGGGAGTAATATTTGGAACACCATGACTCACTAACTGGAGACGACAAGGGCGGTTGCAAGTCGTATGGAGGGTGAGAGAAGGTTGCTTAAGTGCAGCCAGAGGAGGGACGAACGTGACAGATGACACAAGTGGAAAAAGATTGACTCACTCCGCCTAGCACCAGACATGTAGGCATCCTTGTAAGAATAAGTATGTAGGCGGGAGAGACAGCTCGGTGGTTAAGAGCCTTTGCTGCTCTTGCAGAGGACCTGGGTTCAATTCCGGGTATCCACACTGTGGCTCATGACCACCTATAACTCCAGTTCTAGGAGATCCGATGCTCTCTCCTGGCCTCCGTGGGCTTCTGCACACAGGCGGTCCGCATACATACACTCAGGCGCACACATAGCCAAGTAAAATAAATAAGTAAATGAATATTTTTAAAGAATAAATTTCTATAGGGGTAATTGGGGATGGAACAAGGTGCTCCTGGACCAGATGACCCTACAGTTACTTTAAGAGCCCAAGCAGCCCAAAGGAGTGAATCATAAGGAGAAAGGAAAAGCGGAGACTAGGGTGATAGGAGGGTGGGGGGAGGGGCAGCATCTCAAAGCTGAGCATGGCTGGTTTTCATGAGATCCAGACATTAGTAAGAAAGAAAAGAGGTGTTTTCAATGACGGTAAATCTCACTGTTGTCTAAGGAAAGCGAAATTCGTGGTTTTATAAGGGAAGGCGTGCAAACAAAAGCTGGATAAAGTTCCAGGTTAATTTATCATCATCCTAACGGAAGAGTTCTTGCTTCTGATTATGGAGTCCGAAGATAACGGGGTTCTGGAATTATAAAGAGGAGGACCCGCTCATGTTTTTATCAGTTACTTTAAAATTCCATGTATGTGTTTTATATTTATATCATTACCCTCCCTTTAACCCCTTCTTTAACTATTTTTACATATATATATTTACATATATACATACATGTACATATGTGCATGAATCACTGAATACATAGAACCTGCTGAGTCCGTTTAGAATTGATCTTATGTGTATGTTTTCAGGGTTGGCCACTTAGTGAGGCCGTGGACCTAGAAATAAATCTACTGCTGCCACTTTCCCAAATCAATATAATTAATCTTCAACTTTATTCTTAGTACTTATCCTGATATCCATAGGTAAGTATACTCTCAGCCCTCATAAAGGAAACTTTTTTTTTTCTTCAGCACACAGAGACCACCAAAGTGAACCAAGGTCAAAATACAGAGAACAACTTGGTAACTGTGGGGTGCTCAGCCCCAGGTGACACATCTACAACACAACCCAATACCTAAGGTTGGAGAACACCGTCGAAGAGGAGCATTCTGCTACTAGCTTGTGATTTCTACACGTGACAGGGAAGCGACAGCCGTGAAATCTCAACAGTATGGCAGCCTAAAGGAGAGGTGACCAATGACAGCACCAGCTGACGTGCCAACATGGAGGAGGGAGACCGTGAGACCCTACTCAGATGCAGAGCTACAGGCACTCCTGCGAGAGGAACGGTCATTATTCTGGAGATGAGTGTGTTTGCGTTTTCAAAAACTAATTTTCTATAGTTAGGTCATATTCCAAATGTAAGTGAATAAAACTCAGCTTATTTCAAAATACTTCTTAAAAAGTGGGAGAGTTTGCCATCTAGTGACTGCTCTCTGGTTGTCAGCCTTTGGAGGCTCTTGAACGCGGGTCTCCAAGCCACGGTTGTTTTCAGAGCTGCCTGCACACTGCCACCGCCTGGACGCTGTCCTAAAATACAGATTCCCAGGACAACCAGGGAGTGTCTCCAGAGCGATGATGGAACATCTTGATAAGTCTTAAACTGTAAGCCCCAAATACTATAAATCAGGATGCATTTAAGGTACTGAAAGCTCACCATAGCTTGGCTAGCCTTCATGTTTACCCTATAGTTGGGCAAAGCTATTAACATAAAGCCTCTTCATAATAAAGTATGGAGTACGCCACATGGTTAATTATTGAACCTCTGATTCTGAAAGCTACAACACACTGCACTGAAGACTATCTGTCCTTATCCCCGCGATGGCCTGCCATCCTTAGAGGAGCAACTTTCTGCTGCTGCCTGACGTCTTAGAGAGCCTCGGAAAGATCACGATCGAAATCTGAAATATTATTTCTACTGTGTGCATATATTTCATACTACCATAGAGTAGTTTATAAAGTTGGTCAACAGAGCTGGGGGACTTCCATGGGAGCAGGGAGGAAAGGATTATAGGAACCAGGAGGATCAAGGTCACCAGGAGCACATGAACCAGAGAACCAACTAAGCAGAGCTCGAAGGGACTCACAGAGACTGAAGTGGCAATCTCAGTCTGCATGGGTCTGTGCTACGTCGTCTGCATACATGTTATGGTTGTTTAGCTTGGCGTTCTTGTGGAACTCCTAGCAGTAGGAATGGGGGTGTCTCTGACTCTTTTGCTTGCTCTTGGGACTTGCTCTTGCCCCTTTCCTCCTATTGGGTTTCCTCACTCAGCTTTGGTGTGATGGTTTGTGCCTAGTCTTGTTGTATCTTGTCATGCTGTATTTGGTAGCTATCCAAATACAGGTTGGGAGACCTGCTCTTTTCTGAAGGGAAGTGGAGGGGGAGTGGATCTAGGGGAGAGAGGAGGTGGTGGAGGACTGGGAGGAGTGGAGAGAGGGGAAACTGAGGTCTAGATGTATGAGAGAAGAATAAAGAAAGTTAGTCGAATCATCATAAATTTCGAACCGTCTGTATTTACTCCTTTATCCCAAGACCTGGACTCGGGCATGTACAATTAACTGTTACAGCTTCATGTCGGACATCTGTCACACAAGAATTTTGTCTTCTTATGTTGCCAGGGACCAAACTCGGTGGGGTAGACCTGCTAGGCAAGCACTCTGCTACTGCCCTATGTCTGCAGCCCTTTGTGTCTGATATTCAGTATCTAATTCTCACCTTGGCAGTGCTGAAACGTACCTTACTGTTATAGACAAGTATACCTACCCAAGGATGCTTGTGTTAATGTTGTGCTTACTAGTGAATGATTAAATAAAAGTGAATTAAATACCCATCAACACGGACTAGACTTTAAAAACGTCAGGAAATCCCAGCGGTGAAATTCCATGCAACCGTTCAAAAATATCGGGTAGCCTTTATATGCAACTTTTGTTCCTCTTTTGTACTGAATCCTGGAGAGCGAGAGAATGTCAACAGCAACAAGCTTTGATAACAGGGCATAAGGGTTCATAAGAGAAAATATCTGGAAAATACCAAATAATCACAACAATACACTGAACCAATTCCTGTACACTTGTATAACCAAATTTAAAATGATTAAGAAATAATCCCATGGTGAAATTACATCATAAGCTAAGAGGTGGCCAAAAAGAATAGGAAGTTTGATACCTGGTTTTTTTTTTTTTTTAACAAAACATTTTTTTTTAACATCCAGTAATCCAAGTATTACTTAGACAAAAGACTAGAAAAAAAGTGATAGTTAATTTTTCCTTTGTATGTCTCTGTTTTTATAATTTTATAAGTTAGCTTTTTAAAATTCTACTTTCTAAAATTTGTCTTGCTTATACGTAATTTACTTTTTAATTTTATTTACTTTATTTAACTGTTTTTATACATTTACTTTCACGATTTTACTTTTATGATCAAAAGTATTATTTTTATACAATAAATAACCTGTCAAGAGATCCAAAGCTTATTTTCATAGCTTTTTAAGTAATAGCTTAACAAGCAAGAGTTAGCTGAAGTAACAAAGCCCCTTCGTTCACTTGGGGCTCCGGAAAAGCCTTGTGCCATGTTCGAGAGTGAGAGGGGTCCTCTTTTCCAGAGGTCACGGATGGTCTAGGGGACCAATGAAGCCTGCGCACCGGCATGCTCTGTCTGCATCCCACCTGCTGTCTGTTGTGATGTCTGGTGGTGACTGGGGCCAGTGTCTGGGTAATCTGGACTCTTATGGGCCAGAGAGCTTCAACGTTAACCAAGAACCAAGGCTGACTTGTTGGGAGATTCTCACATGTTCAAGGAGCACTGCTAAAAGATTGTAAGTAAGCAGTCCTTGTCTGCACTCAGGGCTTTGAGCAGGAAATGTCACTGTCATCCGCGCGCTGTGACTCCTGCTTCTTTGCACTAATGAATGCCACCGTAGCTCCCCCTTGTCTACTCCTCACAAATCATACTGTCTTTCAAAGAGACGTGTGAATTAAGGAAAGCACACATATATACTTTAAACAATGCCTGTTTCCCAAAGGCCACCTTAACCTGAACCTGTGATTCTCTTTTACGCCATGTTGATGTGAGACCAGCTGTTCTCTTCGGCAGAGACTAGACCATTTCTACAGCGCCAGGGTAATAGAAGTCTGGACTGCCCATGGATATTCAGGGGACCCAGAAAAGTGCTTTGGAAGTTACTGGAAAAGACATCTGTGGTTTCGAGTGGAATCCTCCCGCCACATGTGTGATCCCAGCCACAGGTCCTCTGCGTGGAGCACAGCGGCAGTGGGTGGAGCCGTCTCCAAGCCAAGGATCCAGGACCCGGACAGAGCGTGGCAGGACCGTGGGTCTGTGGCATCCTGGTCCTGTCTTTGGTGGACCTCTGTGAATCGGAGTGGGAATGAGTGCAAAGGAAGCCTCAGGACACTTATTGGGGGCATCTCACTTTAGTGTAGGGTGTAGGGTACATTTCTAGGAGCACAGGCAGGGGAGGAGCCAGTCATCCTTAGAATGCCCATTGGTTCGGACATCCTATGTGGGCGTGGCCTAGCTTGCTACGGAGTTTGAGTCTGTGTTTCCACCCCACAGGGCAGAAAAGCCCTTTAGTGGCTTTAGTGAAGATTCATATCTAATAATTTAGCCAGGTTTAGGCCAGGACTAAGGTGTGGCGCAGCAGAACACCTTCCATATTCAAAGGGGCGATGCGGGGTTCAAAAGGCAGCTTCGACATGCTCTTGCCCTTAGGATAGTTCCACAGACATCCATAGCTGTGATTTCACGTTTGTGCTGTGACCAGGCATGCTATTCCAAGACTGGTGTCAGACCACCGTCATCAGAATCAACTCTGCTAAAAGCATTGCTTGATTTAGTTTAACACTCCTGACGTAGCTTCTAGGGTCCCTCTGCTTCATTGTTCTAGGTTAAAAAAAAAAAAAAGAAGAAGCAAGATTTAGCATCTGTTACTAATCCATTAACAACCTAATCTCTATAAAAATTCAAATAGCAACATCCGTATTTTCTATACATGGGACAAGTATTATAAACTACCCGTGAACTTGAAAGCATTGTCTGTTGAGTAGCAGAGTCTGTTTCTTCTTGGCCTTTCCTACGCAGAGTCCACGTGTCTACTTCCTCTGTCTTTCTCTCTTAGGCCCCCTGCTCATCACCGCTGCTTCCCAGTCCTCTGACTGAAGTGACCTTAAACTCTAAGGTAATGTTGTATAAAATAAGATCAACCTCAGAGCTCTTATTATCTGTAGATATCCAGTCTGTCTCGATGCCTGATGCTTAAAGGAACTCCTTAATCTCATTATTTAATTTTTAGTATTGAACTAAATACCTCTGCCTTATCCTGCGTGTGTGTGTATGTGTGTGTGTGTGCGCACACGCACGCGTATGAGTATACCTGTGTGTGATGTATGTACATGTTCCTATTTGTGGAATGTGTGCCTGTGTTAGTGAGGGTCTCCCTCACATTGGTGTGTGTCGGAAGGCCAGAGGCTGATTTTGGTTCTCTTCCTCAGTTGCTATCTACCTTCTATTTTTTGAGACAAAGATTCACCAATTAATCTGGTCTGACTAGCCGGTGAATTCCAGAGATTCACTTCTCTTGACTCCACCCACTCGGTGCTAAGTGTTATAGGCGAACACCACAATTCCTTGCTTCTTCTTACATGGGTTCTGGGAATCGAACTCAGGTCCTCACACTTGCTCAGAAGACATTTTACCAATCAAACCACCCTCCTGGTGTCCTGCCTTATATCCAAGACTGCCTTTCTCTTGCATACTTTATGCCTTCAGTAAAGCCAAGGAGCATCTCCTCTCTTTCGGTCTTCTCGGAATTCTGTAAAATGTGGTCATTTCGTGTGTTTTGGCCAAGCTTAAGAAGCTGATCAGGGTCAGGTAGGCTGCCTGATTGGCTGGAGTGTTGGGCTGCAAACGGAAGACAGATATTTACAGAGAAACCCGGGCAAGTGACGTGGAAGGAGAACACTACAGGCAGGCAAATAAAAGACAGACCCTGGAAGCTGTTCCCGAAGTTGGTAACAGACAATTTGTCTTTTGGGGCACAAGGTGGCAGTCTGCATCCACTTTTCCATCCTTCCAAAAGCAGCTGGGAGACACACACACACACACACACACACACACACACACACACACACACACACATATTTTTTTTCAATGAAGATGGTCGAGCTGAAACAGGAGAGTAGATGAAGCTCAGCCTGTCCGACTGTGGAGGGCCCTGTGAGCTCCCTCAGTTCTGGATCTGCCCCTGCATCTTCATGCCTTTAAGGATGTCGCTGTGAAGCCTTCCTTCTTCCCCTTATAAGGCAGCATAACCTGTGCCAGTGCTTTGAAGGGCTGTCCATGGATGCTCAAACATGGGGCGAGGGAACAATTAAATAGGGAATTGGGGTGTGAAACCGTTGTAGACAACAGACAAGACACGGCCTCCGGAGTCTCCACCTATAAGGACCTAAGGCAGCATCTGCTTTCTTCATCTACTTACAGATTTCGCTTGCCATCCTGAGAGTTTCCATGTGCGGAAACGATTCATGTGTAAAGGATACTGGGTTGCTTTCAGTGTATTTATTTACAGTTTAAATTCATTTACACTTTTCTCCACTTAATTAATTTCAGTGTGCTTTTTTTTGATCAAAGTTAATTTTTATTAAAAAAGCAAGATCACCAGGAAATCAAAATTTATTAAAAAGCTACAGAGAATGCGCTAGTCAGGATGTCTGCTGTTTGAGCATCTACAGGGGTCAGGAGAAATAATGGCCACATTTCTATCCGTAGTCACCATTCCTCGTTTTCTTGTCTTGGTATTATTCTCCGTTCAGAAGAGTATTGAGGATAAAGAAGTATATTAGTAATGAACTCAGATCAGGCATCAGTAACATGGTCCAGCTCTATCCAGGGCATCCATTTCACACATTGACCTCTTCGCTGGCAGATTAACCTTGTTACCTCTTCTCTACCACCAACAGCCTCTTCTAGATGGTTTAACTACAGACAATCACCATTTTCATGTCTGAAGAGCAAATGACGCATCAAGCACTTGTGACATTCACAGACCTATGGAAAGATCACCTATCGTATGAATGCTTAATAATTTTTATCTTAAAAAGCATTAGAAGTCTGAGTAAGAATTCTTATTATTGCCATTAAAACAGAAGCGTGCCCTGTGGGGACTAGGTGTGCTAGGTTGCTCTGCTCCCGCTGTGCCCTCTCCTCCTCCGGGATCAGAGCAGAGGACTGGTTCAGATTCCCTCCTGGGACTAGTCACCATCACTGTCACTGGAACTGCCACTGTCAGAGGACTCGGAAGACTCACTGTCGTGTCTTCTGTGGGTGCTAAGTCGCCTGTTGGAATAGCGCCTTCGGGCAAGCCAGGGGCCTCTCCACTGTGACACCCCCTTATTCCATGAAGAATTACTTTGTCCGTGGTGTACATAATGGTTTGTTCTGCTGTGCGTTCTTCTAATCCCCTCCCCACTGGGAACATCAGACGAGTCTCCTTCACTTTTAACCTTGTTACCAAGACTGTGAGAAGGCAGAACCAGGCCTTGGCTTTTACCTTTACCTGGAAGTTTTTGTTTTACAGTCGAGGTCACTTGGCTCCTTTTGGATTCTCCTGCATCTTTCCCGGAACTGCCTTTGCTCCTTTTAGGAATTTCATTGTAACTGGCACTCCCTGTGTCGTCGGTACCACCTCCTTTTAGCTTCCTCTTTGAGGGTCCTAGTGGATAATGAAATTCTACATTCCCTTGATGAACATTTTGGCTACCAGCATCAATTCTGTTTCCTTCTTTTCCAGGGAGTTCCCTAAAATTGGTACTGCCTGTGATGTCATTGCTACCCTCCACTAGGCTCACGCCAGAAGCACCTGCCCCATGTGAAGCTTTGTCTCTGGTTGCGATTGCATTGCTCCCATGCCCTTCTCTCTCTGGGATCTCATTGGGACCTCGTCTGCTTGTATGTGAGTTAACAATCTCAGCTTCGCCAGGGCCCGACAGCCCCATGTGACTACCTGAGCTTTCTAGACCAGGTCCAACAGCATCTCCTTTGCCAGGAATGTGCATAAATGGTTGTCCGTCCCCACTGAATGGGGGGACATCATTATCCCCCCTCACTTGAAGATCTGGGGAACCACTGCCTTCAAAGTCACTGGGGATCTTTCTGATCTGGGGGAGACGTGTTAGGTAGTGAGTGCTTCGTCGAACCTGGTGGGTATGTTTGCTTTTTACCGGGCTGTTCTGAGAGAGCCGATGCCTCTGTTGAGACTTTTCGTCTTTGACGTGGTCTTTAGCATCATTGAAACTTGCTGAAATTAAGCTCAGAACACTCACGGGTTTCTTCTCTTTGCTCTTGTCCCTCCGTAGCTCAGTCCCAGTCAGCGGTCTCTTTGTAGGCTGCGTGATACTTCGGATGAGGGCGGCACCGTACCTTTCCTGGTCAGGCAGGTTAATGACCTCTCCTTTCTCTGCTCCTTCATCTTCTCTGGGCTCAGGATACATGGATACCGTTAAGTCCCTGTGAGCATTGCTTCTGTTGCTGCTGCTGCTGTCTTCATTCAGCATCTGTGGATTGACAGAAAGAGACAAGGTTTTCCTATTTCAGTTATTTTCATTGGCTTCAAAAAGAGACACGTCTTTCTCTTTTTTTCCGTGTAATGATTTCTTTAAGCGTTGGGTCTCGGTTTCTTCCCTCCCTCCTAAGCAATATTATCTTTACTTTTTTTTTTGCTTCTTGCTAAAGTAAAATTTTTATCGATTAGTGATTATTTTCTGTTAAGCCTTAAAAATCTGATAATCCATAAAAATATTTAATAAAACATGTAATATATTTAATGAAAAGGCTACAATTCAACAAGAATGAAATAAAGTAAAGAAGGTCTCATGATAAAAGATTAAGGTAGATTGGATAGCTGGGTTAGACACAAATATCCAGAAGAGAAATGGGGAGCACATTTTAACTCTAAGTGTAGGAACTGATGTATCTTGGGACACACTTCAGTGTTAGCTTTCCTTGAGCATGGTATGGTTATGGTAATTATCGATATGAACAGATGAAAGCTCCCCTATGGAGAAAAGGGAGAATCATCTAGAAGCTTATTCTTTTATGAAGTGTAAGGAAGATGGCTAAGATGCTAAAGCAGTTTAGGTGAGTCAGGGCCACGGTGAGCTCCATCAGATGAGATAACATGGAATGGCCAAACATCTTTCTTATTATTTTTCGTGTGTGTGAGTGTTTTGCCTGTACATGTGTCTGTCTGCCCATGGAGGTCAGAGAGACCATTAAGTCCCTTGATAGTGGTGTTCCAGGTGGTTGTAAGCTGCCATGTGAGCTTGGGGAAGCAAACCCTGACCCTCTGGGAGCGGTGAGTGCTCTTACCTGCTGAGTCACCTCTCCAGCCCCCAAATGGTTTCAGATCCCTCATCCCAGCATTCACCTAGGGTAGCTGAGCCACAGGAGGGCCCAGGGGTCACATCAGCTGCCACCCCTCTTTGGGCTGGGTGACCTGGGGAGACATGTGACCAGGGAAGTGTGACCCAGGGAAGTGTGTGACCCAGGAGGGGAGGCTTGTGACCTGAGGACTCTCCTCTGCTTCTTTGAGCAGCAGACTTCTCAGCTACAGAATAAGAAAATACACACCTTTCGGGATTTTTAAAAGAAATGGTTTTGTTAAATGTTACCAGGCAAGTAAAGCATCTCGCACAGCGTTTCTCATCAACCAAGTTCTGTGTAAATGATGGCAGCCGTCATTCCTGCAGGACGGGTGCGATGCTAGCTTGTTTCTCTACACAGTGGTAACAGCAATGCAGCACTGACTTCCCAGTCTTTAGCCGCCTTTAAGGTTAATGCGGTGGCAGGTAACCGCGGACTCTCTCGTGAGCCCTTCTCCCGTACATTCAATTCCACCCTCTGGCTGTGGGTTCTGCAAGCTTGTGGGCACGGATCACATGCTGTCTAAAATAGGGTTTTGTTCTTCTCAGCCTCTAATTAAGAATACCGTGTGTGTGTGTGTGTGTGTGTGTGTGTGTGTGTGTGTGCGTGTGTGTGTGTTCTGAGGGTCAGAGAGAGTTTGAACATGCCAATGCCGACACATGGACACTGGAGAATAACTTGTGAGGGTTTGGTCTTCCCTTCTGCCATGTGAGTTCAGGTTGTCTAGTTTGGTGGTCACTTCTGGGCCATCTTGCTGTGCCCCCTCTGCCTCTGCTTGCTTTAAAATGTATCTCGTTAAGTGTCTGCAGCTGTAAGACTATTGAATCGTCACACATTTGGACTGAAGGTGAGACTGGTTTGTGGAAGTTCCCTCTAGTCCAGTGGAACTTGTCGGGGTGAAGTCCACAAATGTTTGTTTTAATTGTTACATATGATTTGAAATGATTTTCATGTGGAAAAGATGAGACCATGACTCAAACATTTGTATCTCCCAGCTTATTCTGCAAATAGGTAAGATTTTGTTAGAGAAAGAAAATCAAAGGGATCTGTAGTGATTTACTTCTGAATAGAAAGCCTTTTAAACTCTTGACTTAGTTTAAACCATTACGTTTCAGAAAGCTTGCCTTGGGCATTGACGTTTGCTTACTCATTTCTTATAAGACATTTTGAGCTGAACAGGTGGGTTACAAAATCAATACAGTATATTAAATTAAAAATTTTAAATTCTTCACTTCTTCTCCCCACTCTTAGAGGAAATTTTGTTCCATTTTTGGTACCTCTATTAGTTTAAGTTTTAAAAGGCAACATGTTTACTAAAGAGTGGTATGCATTTAATTAGAAGAATGAATAAAACTTTTTTTTTATAGAAAAGCATGAAACTGTTTTAATTTTGCTACAAGACAGTTAACCATTTGTTTGAGAAAATATTTAAAAATACAAAAAGTCTCTTGTTGTGCACACGCTCAGGGAAGTTATTTTCTGTCCATCACTGGTCACATGACCAGCTATGAGTCAGTTGGCTGGTGTGTCTTCTCCTTACATGTCACGGAATTCTTTCTCTGGGGCACAGTGCAGTAGCCAGTCTCTCCAATTCACTTCTGGGTTCTCAAATCATATTGCCTCTCCACAATCTACCTCTCTGTTTCCACTGTGAAGCTCTCTCCCTGTAGGAGGAAACAATTTCTATTACTGGCCCATAATGTCTAGGTTTTGTTTTTTTTTTCTGGCACCACTCACGTGACACTTTGCACCCTCTGTCTTGGGTCCTCAGTATTTCTTCTCTATCTTTAACTTCTAGGAGAGAAAGACTTGCACTTTCTCAGTTGTTTTAGCTAGCATTGTATCTTACACAACAGGGAACACTGAAACCATGTGTCAGAACAAAAAAAGAAAGAGAAAGAAAGAAAGAACGAAAAATTGACCTATTTTAGTAGCCAGTCTTAGAGATGGCCATACACATTTTTTTTGTAGTTGTTTTCTTTGTTTTTTTGACACAGGGTTTCTCAGTGTCCCTCTGGCTGTCTTGAAACTTGCTCTGTAGACCAGGCTGGCCTCGAACTCAGAGACCCACCTGCCTCTGCCTTCCACGTGCTGGGTTTAAAGGCGTGCACAGCCACTGCCTAGGTGAGATAGCATTTTAATAGACAGCTCATGCAGCCTCAGAGATGGCCGTACAAAGGATATCCAACAGAGAAAAATAAAATCCTATGGAGAGATTTTTATTCCTATGGGAGATGAAGTCAGACTTAGGAAAGTAAATATTCCTTTAGTCGGAGGCATTTAAAGCTGTTTGCAGCTCTTTGGGCAATGATTTTGCAAGAAGCCACTGAGTGAAAGGAGTTATTGTCATCCCAGTGACAAGGGGCTTCATTCTTTCCCTTCAGTGTGATCAGACATGGATGAAGTCATTGTGGAATGAGTTTTAGATATGGACACGTGTCACTCTTTAGTTCAGATCAGCCTGTCATAGTGACTTCCTTTCCTTGGAAGTCTACACTCTCCCAGCATATGGCAAAATACACTCAGAAAACCTCCTTATTAAAAAAAAAAAAGCAGTTCTCTTGAGACACAGGAAAATAACAATGGTGCCCCCCGAGGTCCATGTAGGTCACATTTGCAGATGCGTGTCCTAAAGCAGAACACCGTTTGTGACAAAGCTGTGGACGGGGATAAGGAGGATTCTGGAACACAGAGTTCCGTAAGACGGTGACCTTAGGGCCTGGGGGAGGGAAGAAAGGCAACATTCACCACCGGGAACATCAGAGGATGTCTTTGCCACATCCACATGGCAGCTCACAACTGTCTGCAATTTCCGTTCTAGGGGATCCGACACCCTCATACAGACATGCATACATACACACAGGCAAAACACTAATGTGCATAAAATATTTTTTTAAAAAAACCATAAAAATAGGCCAGGCAGTGGTGGCGCATGCCTTTAATCCCAACACTCGTGAGGCAGAGGCAGGAGGATCTCTGCGAGTTCGAGGCCAGCCTGGTCTACAGAGTGAGTTCCAGGACAGCCAGAGTTATAACAGAGAAACCCTGTCTTGGGGCCGGGGTTGGGGTAGGGAGGGCAACAACAACAACAAAGCTGTGTGCTACCATTGCCTGGAGGCCATTCTGGCTTTTAATTTTGGCAATTGGGTCCTTGCAATTTTCAGTCGAGATTCAGAACATAGAACTGGGATCGCCAGGAGAAACCTTGGTAGAAAGAAGCTGTAATTTAGTTATGTGCAAATCTGATAAGTGAACCCCGTTATCTACTAAAGCCTGTTAGGCAGCCCCCCTCTTTTCTTTAGTGGGTAGTTTGCTTTCCTATGTGACACACACATGGCAAATAGTGATTGCTAACAGCAATGTCCCAGAATTATCACTCATTCCTCTGAAAGTTGTGTAGCAAACTTCTGTTTCATTTGAAGGATGACATCACACTGAAAAGGAGCCATCAATATTTGGAAAATTTCAACTGGCTGCTGTAGGAATTATATAACAAACTAGAATGTGTCGGATTCTGCTGGATATTTTGTACTCCTGGGCCTAAGCATGCAAGAACGTTTTGGTAGTTAAAATTTTCTCTTACTGGTTTCTTTTTCTTTCCAGAGCTAAAGTAGTTATTTGAGAGGAATAATTCTGTTTACCCTCTGGTCTTCCACACAGCCTTGTCTAATGTTCACAGCCTATGGTTGAAATGTCTGCAAAAAAACAAGGAACTCAACTTCACCAAACAGAGCATTCTTTCATTCATCTCTTCAAACAACAAATACTTCATTTCTTTTCCTTTCACTGGATTGTATTAATGTGGAAAATCGTTCTGGACACACTTTTCCTTAAACATGTTAGGAAAGCAAACATTATTTTCCTCCCCACTAGATGGCAATGCGATCTCTACTATAGAATCAGATTCCACCGGGCGTAGAAGGGAAAAGGCAGGCACGGTGTTCCAGTGCAGGGGCGGGGAACTTTGAAGTCCATGGGAAGGAGCGTCATTTGCAACCCTAAGATGTTAGGTGTAAGCGAAGTAGCTCAGATCTGGTTCAGGATGTTTGGTGACAGTACGAGTCACGTGCTGTGATGTGCTCAGGGTTCTCGAGTCCCCTGCAGATCCCTGTGTGTAGGTGTGACGCCCGCTCACACCGCAGACGCTTTGCCCAGGCTCGGGAGGATGGACGATGACCGTAGAGCAGGCAGTGTCTTTGATCAGTATGGAAGTGTCCATTTTTCTTGAGGGTGGGTGACTCATCTTCTGAGGCTCACTGAAGTGCATGAAGGCGTAGGCTTTGGAGCCAGGGCCTTGTGTCACACGAAACACAGGACCTAAGACTTCTGGGGCGAATATTGTGGGAACAACATGGTGTAACACCTCTTCGATTATTACCATTTGCATTTCCTTATTTCCTTTGCAAACTTTCTTGCTTATCCCTGATGTGGCAAACGGAACAAATGACTAGAGTGCGCTGGTGTCGTGTGCGGGCTAAAGTGGAAGCAGGCACCAGGATGGACCAGTCAGAGAAGACAGAGAAGTCCCAGGGGAAGATAAAAAATAAAAGCAATCTGAGAACCACCGAGTCCACCTGTCCTGTTGGCCTAAGGGGTGCTTCTCCTGATGACACTCAGAGGCGTGGGGGTTTGTTTACGTGGCTCTCCTCTAATTGGTTAAAATCTTCACAGCAATGGAAACTCCAGTGGTTAGCGAAAGCGACCCGTCATTTGGACTCTGGGGATTTGTCTCCTATTCCACTTCATTTTAAAAATGAAACAGTGGTTTGGCAGCAACACCTTATGGTTCTAGGACACACTATCGCACAGTTTGCGAAGGAGTATTGAACAAAAACTTCACTTGAGTGAAACATATAATAATTTATTATATTATTATATATAAGATTAATATATATGTATTTATATATATTATATATATTAATAATATATAATAACCACACAGGGTGAGCAATAGCCAACGAGTGCCCACACAGACCTACACAGAGAGAATCAGGGAGAGAACCAGGGCCTAACCTGGCTCTGCCATTTAAAAATCCCAAGCCTGAAGCAATGAAACAATTAAAGTCGTTTTATTTGAAATAATGTTTACCAATATGGAGATGCATGCCTGGAGTTTATATTAAATTTTCAAGATACATTTCATAATCTTATTCTTTATTGCTGCCATTTATTATGTTAGTTCTTCCATGATTCTGTGAATCTAAATGTAAGCTGTTACCTCGTTTTAGTAATATCAAAATGAGCTGTGGGAAAAAGAATATAGAAATAGCACGGATCGGTATAAAAACACGAGGGTATGCTAGCATGGTGTCTTTCAACAGAGCATGCTTGCACACTTACATACACAATTATGTTTGTGTTAAGTATATACTTGCTGACATGGATTGATCCAGTATAGTTCCTGATCCATTGTGACTTTGACCAAAACCTCTTTGGTTGAATTGCATAAGATGGATATTAATTTAATTGTGATGTTTAATCCACCTTCTTCCTATTTTTCTCACATTTTAAAACCATTTAAATTTGGCTTATAATTACAAGACACGTGCACGTGACTTGCTATGTACTCATTTTTATGCCAACAATCTATGATTAAACAGTTGAGGCGATTGTTGAAATGGAATGTGTATGTCTGTGAGAAAAGATGACACTGTAATTCACAGTCCCAGTTTTGTCCCCATTCCCCTGCTGAGACTCTTTAATTTGGAATCTGCAGCCCCCGTGTTCCTCTGACACGCATTTGGCAGCTGCCCTGGTCTTCACCGTGGCCCTGTAATGGATATGACATCGTCTGCCCCTAGGGAGGAAGGCTCGTAGCCTCCTTTGATTGGTGGTCACTGGATTCGTGTTGGCCTTGCACTTTACTGGAAGCTGGTTAGAGAGGACGCTTAGGCTGTTCCCTGGAATGTGCTCAAAATAATTCCTCCTCCATTGGTTGGGCTGAAGTAGGTCAGCAAGCCCTATTTGACCACCACCCTGCTTCAGTGCGTGCCACTATGGTCCTGACTGACCTCATGCGGCTGGGTGGGACTAACTGGTTGGCTCAACATAACCCCTACCACCGTGGAAGGCTTGAGCGTGAAGGGGGTGCTGTGACTCCCCCATTCCTGCTCCTTCACCAGGGCATGTTCATCCCTGTCAGTCTGGCTACCCAACTGCTCTCCCACTTGCTCAGGGCGTACATTTAAGCGTGGAATGAATGAAATGAGCACTCGTTTCCTTAAGTCTTCAACACAGAAGGTTGCTGAGTTAGGATGTCAGTAAGACATTCTCTAATTAGCCTGTGTCTGAATTGCAGAAAAAGTGTGCAACGCCCAGCTTTGTCACCGGATAATTTGGTCATGTCCTGAGTGTTCGTCCGGGTGAGTCAGAAGAAGAGAAGACACAAGAGGCAACAAGAGCTGGATTTAGCCTAACTTCATGGATATCAGTTCCATTTTAGCCTCACCAAGATGCTTGGTGACGACAGACTCCCACTGCCAAGACTCTGCCACAACACAGAGACATCTTAGTCTCCTCCCAGGGCCATCTATTTGCAAAATGTATGTAGTTAGCCTTGCACACTCACGTCAAATTCTTTAAGGCTGTAAAATATTGCAAGATTCTTTTGATGCATTACGGTTCCAGTTTTTTTGAGTATAACCCACTGATCTCAGCTGACTTGGAATGCCGTGGCTGGCTACTGATTTTCCCAAAGACCCCCCCACACCCACACACACACAAAAGCAACATGGTGCTTCCGAGTCAAGTGCTCAGTGCTTCACATTTTAACAAACACTGCTTGGAGACCAGAGAGAGAACAAGATTATGTGACATGCGCAGGGATTTGTAAATGCTTACCGGTGCTGCCCAGGTTACACCAAAGAGGAGCAGTCCAGCAGACATGGCCCACATTGTCACAAGTCTCTCTGAAAAGATATCAAGAGTCTGTCTGAGCAATGCCAGTTATGCATGGCAGAACACACATGTATGCAAACATCCTTTCCCCAGCAGCTCATTTTTTAAAATATATAGACTCACCTATCTTATATAATTACATCCATAAAATTAGTATCTACATAAATATTTGTACTTTTCACAATTCGCTCATAGTCAAGAATTGATATTTTAATCCACTTTTTATGTCTGATTATTCTCATGTAAAAAAAATGACAGTCATTGTCTACAATTAACCCAATAGTCAGCCGATTAATGGAACTAATTTTATAGGCACGTAATTATTTGCTCTATTGATAACTTGACATTTTCCCTATGTATTCAGAAAAATATCGTGAAATGTTTGTATAATTCAAAGTTACAGTGAGGGAATCTAGGCTTATAACTGGATCATTAAGTGCGTCAAGATGGCAGATACAAACGTGAGGCATGGAATCTCATCAATTCCAGGCTCGTGTCCAAATGCACATTTCCATATTCATTAGCAGTATATCTGAATCAGTCACCGTGTAGGGGCCAGAGAAAGAAACGGCTCGAACAATTCTTACAGTAAGAGCACTTACTAAATTGTAAAATGAGCTAAGCACCGGTCTAAGAGTTTTACTTGTATTTATTTATTCGAGGCCTACAACAACCTTATGAGCTAGGTGCCTTTACTTGTTTTAGAGACTTGGAAACAGACTCAGAAATATTATACAATGTGTTTCCAAAATTCATGAATATTAATGAGCAGAACTGGGGATAGTAGTCTCTGGCAAAGGAAGTACAGAACTGGTGTTCCTAACCGAGACCCTGTGTTACCTCAATTAAGTTTCTGCTCTTCCACCTTATTAAATAAAAGCTGCACGCAGTTAACATAAAGAAGACCCTATCTCATCTGAAGTTCCACAGACAAATCATTGAAACACTAGTATTTATGGATCAGAGCACATGTGTATTGTGTGTTGGATGCATTGCTAGGATCTAGGGGGTTCAGCTAACTCAAGTAGAACTACACTGAAATATTATCAACGTAGCTTGGGACAGCAATCTGTTGGTCTTGATGAACATTAATATCTTATGGACACACAAATGCATAACAACTATTATGAAAATAATAATGTGGTTTGCTGAAAGAAAGTGCATTTATACTTTCACGGGGAAAGTAATTTAAATGTTCTTACACCATTTAAACATTTCATAGTAAAGACTTTCACTCGGTAAAATAATGCAACTAAGATATATTGTAAAATCGCAAGTTGTATTTTCCTAACTTAATAGGATCTTAAGGCTCTAAATCTAAACTTAAGCTATAATTTTGGCTTCTAGGTAGACAAGGACAGCCTACACGTTTATCAAATACAGCTCAATGCTGGTAGATGCGTCAGCACAGACGGTGTTTGTAAACAAAAGCACAGATGGCTTCTCCTGCACATGGTTTGTAAGTGGTGCAGCCCCCCCGTCTCCCATTACCATGGATCTTAATAGTAATGATAGTTAGGTCACACACCAATTTGCTACCAAGCCTTGAAGCTTAGTTAAGGATTTCTAGAGCGTGGTAGCCCTCTACCTACCACATAGAACAAAGCACTGAATTCTGACAATTATTGCTCAGTTGAGAATAGTCCCAATTTGCACTTATTTTTCAATAGCAATAACCAGACCGGTATGGTAAGGATACTGAAAACTTGAGCAAGCACTTACAATAAAAAGCAATTCTCTATGAGGATCAACGACAGACAAATTACCTGGCTCATTCACCTTCCAGAAAGCTTGGCTTCTTTGGACTTAGAAGTCTCTGGCATTTGCCGAAATTTAAAGTTTGTTAGAACCCCCAGTGTCCAATCAGCATGACCCACTACACACCAGCAAGGAATCTTTCACAAGTACCCAAAGATGACCACAGGGGGCAAGGTAATTTTAATCTAAAAATGTTTTTGCGGTGGAAAGCTGCTATCAAATGTTCCAGAAAGTAGAATAAACAGAAAAAGTATAAATATCTCAGTTTGGACATTATGCTGCCAGATAATTAGAATTTGATTTCAGAACTATTAACTAGGATGGAGTAGAGGGCCTGGCTATTTATAAGTAGAAAATATTTGTAAACCAACACATTTATAAATGGAAAGCATTTTTTAAATTATTTTAATTTAGAAGATTTATAATCTTAATCGTGTCTGAATACAACTCAGAAAGAGCTAACAACAACGTTTTGAGTGTCCACTATATATAGCAGGCATTGGAGAAACCTCAGTGAATGAGACAGTAAATAGTTCTTGTCTTCATGGTGTTCACCATCCAACCAAGAGAAAGACGATAAACTATGTTGTATCAGACATTGACGCCGGTGAAGTGCAAGTCGAAAAGTATTCCACGGAGAGCTGTCTGGCCCTGCGAGTAAGGTCTGCACTGAAACTTTACACGAAGAATCCGAAGAGAGGCTCACTGAGAATGTGACTTCTGAGTAAAGGCTTTGATGTGGCTTACATATGTGTTTTGCTTCAAAATTGGTATCTTGGAACTAAAACGCCCTGTGATAGTATCAAGGCAGAGCTTTTAGATGCTAAGTCACCAATGGGAATCCTCATGTGAGATTAAGAGTTTTAAGAAGACTGAAGGAAATGATGTTAACCTTTTGCATCCCATCTGTCTGTGCGTGAAGACACAGCTTTCATCTCCACTACCACCACGCCCTGAGACACAGTCTTGGAAGGCAGGATATTTATCTTTCACCAAACAGTGAACCTTCCACCAGCTTTATCTTAAACTTCCAAGCCTCCAAAGCCACAGTAAACCAAAACATGAGATATCAACGTTCTTTTCTACTTAGATTGCTAAGTCCGAGGTATTCTGTTACAGTCGCATAAACAGACTAAGACAGAATGGGAGCTGCATGACTTTATATAGGAGAACATTCTAAACTGAGGTCTAGGAAGAACCTGCTCCAGTGACAAGGGCCTGCTGGCTTATTCCAGAAACAAAGAAGCCAATAAGCTGGAGGGACTGAGCGAGGGAAACCATAGCCAGCATCAGACAGGAATTAGATTAGTGGAGGACCAGGGACCCGATGGTCCTCCAGTCCATCCTAAGACGTGATAGAGCCAACTGCAGATTTGGGCACTAAGCTAAGATGTATACTTGCCTGCTATATGTAAGGCCTGGGGTTCAGTCTCAGCACTATTAAATAACATAGATAAAAATCAATGGATTAATTAAACTTAATTAAATTCCAAATTGAGAAAGTGGCTAGAGATTTTGAGCCAAGTTCAGATTGAAAGAGGGAAGTCCAGACAGAGTAGAGAAGGCAGCCTAAAGTTCTTGCAGTGACCTAAGTAACAGCCGAAGGGTCTCAGGCAGGGAGCAGCAGAGGAGTGATGGAAGGCCTAAGCATTCAGAGGAAAGCCAATAGCACTTGGCCGCATCGGGAGAAGCTTGCAGGGAGACTCAAGCATCAGGATGACTCCAGGATTTTGCCTTCTAATGGAAAAGTTTCTCTTTATTGGAATAGGAAAATATTCAAATGATACTTTTGAAGGCTGTGCTGTGGATTTGAACTCAGATGAAGGTTTTTATCAAATGGTCGACATTGATAAAATCCTTTCTTCCTTTCAGTAGTGGCAGTAGTTAAAATCAAACTGAAATACAGTTTTGTAATAGGTATATAGGTTTTATTTAGCATAAAAATATAGAAATGCCTAATGGAATGACTCTCATTAGGTTTATGTGTAAATCTACCAACAGAAGGTTATGTACATTCTTTAACTTATATTTTATGATAAGAGCCACTTGTGCATAAATACATCTTTACAATCAATTATAAATAACATGTAATACATTTTAAGTACAAACCTCTCATCTCCCCCAAACTCAAATAGGCAAAAATAAATTAAGTAAAAGAATAAAAAGCGGAAAAGGTGAACACTATATCCCTGACGCAGATTTGTTTTGGAGAATGGTAACTCGGCTAGTTTAGGGAAATCTTTCCAGCCTCCTGCGAATTCTTTGGCTTCTCATCCACGGGTCCTGAGTTCCTTTTAAAATCTCCTAAGGACTTCAAGCTATTGTGCGACAAGCACCGTTAACTTACAGCCATCTAGTTGAACTTGAGAATGTTTGATCACCATCACTGACGGCGGAGCCATTCAACCCCAGTCGTCACGTAATCAAACATACATGAGCCCAAACCTGGCTCTCGTGTGGGCTTATAGTGATAAATGGCTTAAGAAACGAAATTGAAGTTTCTCGTCCCCTTTTCCCTTTTTAAGTGTTATCCTAACTAATTTCATCCTTGAACAACTCTGACACACAGAGTTTTATTATCATTGTACTCTTTCAGGGCGCATCAAAAGTTTTCTAAAGGTCATATAACCAGCAACTGGAAAAGCCAGAAATTTGAATATTTGGTTAATTAACCAAGGCCAGTGTGCTATGTTGACGCATACTGTCAGTGTGAACAATACCGAATTCTGCAGGGTGCTTAGCACCCTGGGTCCACCTGCCTGTCTCACCCACTGCTCCTGTTACGACTGTCTAGGACCCAGGTGGAGCAGCCATGCCTCTGCCTCTGCCCCTAATCTCCTCTGCTGGTGTTCTTCACGCATTGCAGAAAGTCAGAAAGAGAAGTGACAGGACTGAAGTTTGGGGAACTGGAGGGTGTACTCGCCTAGACATTATACATCCATGCCTCCAGTTTCATCGGCGCTGAGGATCTGGGTGACAAAGGACAAAGCTGATAAGGAAATGAAAGTCAAAAGAAGAAAGGCAACAAGCAAAAGTGAACGAAATACCGACAGGATGAGAGAAAAACAGCAACAGAAAAGAAAGGTAAAAATGATTGCTTGGAACTTTAGGTGTTCTATTAAACCAGTGCTCAATTCAGAAAATCTCACAATTAAAAAGTCATTCAGTGTTTTATGCTTTTACAACGTTCATAGCTTTAATGATTCACATAGAGTAAGTGACTTGATTGTATCTCACATATAATATACACATAAAATGTTGGCATTTCATTGCTATAGTCTTATAAGGAATCTCACATATTTTGCAAATGTACTTTCTAATTTTTTTATCTTCCTTTCAAGAAGAATGTTCCTATCTGTGAAAGAGATTTCCTATTAAATTAATATATATAATATATACAAATATAATATATATTGTTTAGATTTGAAAGAGCATTCGTAGAATTTTAAGCCTTAGGATATAGTTGCTTGTCCTACAGAGGCGTGGACTGAATGGAGCTAAATATACATGTTCTCAAAGCTGAAATGAATTCAAAGGGAAAACATTCAGCTCAGGCCTTAAATTAGAACCTACAATTGACAAGAACAAAAATAGTGAGACCCCGTGCTAGCTAGAAGTTTGGAGAAAGACATTCTGGGAAGAAGCATCTGAGTGATTATAACACTTTCTAAAACATCACTGACAACCAACTTCCCATTTCCCTCCAAATTATTTTTATCTTTAGGAAGTATTCTTTTTCCCTCCATGTTGGGCAGTGTCACAGAACAGCTTGGAGCTAGTTGCGTCCGTATCTCTGGGCCACCTACTCATTCAACTATTCCTAGTGGAGAGAAAGCATGTCGATACACTCTGCCTTCATTTTTAAATTAGAAAGAAGTTTCCTTACAACTTAAGATGAGGGCTCGAGGGATGTAGTCAAAACGTAGTTGTAACGACGCCAGCCCTTCCTTCAGGACACGGAGACATTGCTGGAAGTGGTTACAAGGCTTGCTGTGTGACCTCAGGGGGGAAAACACTGCTCATCCTCCAAATAGGGTTTTTTTTTAGAGGCTGATGTCTTTTATTGCAAGACCCCAGGGGCAGAATGTAACTTTTACTGGCTAGTCTCTGTGTATTGGACACATATTAATATTTGCTTACCACATTGGGATACATATATGTATATATATATATATATATATATATATATATATATATATATATATATATTGTGTTATTTTAGCTCTTCTTTAATGACTTTCTTAACTCTTACGGGTCCAGAGTCATTCTGTCAGTTTCGGTTCTAGCTAACTATCGCTGTTTAACATAGTACCTCAAAACTTAGTTTGAAATAACACATTAATTTCTTTCAAGGTTATATGCATTGGTGTGGCTCAGCCTCCGTTTTCACTTGACATCTCTTCCAGGAAACACAGGAGTAGGTGAAGACACGGCCTGCAATTTTACCCCGGCTGCACATCCAAGTTGGCGCTTTAGGGTGGCTGTACATACGTGACCTTGCTCTGTGACAGAATAAGCTGGACTTCCTACATGGTGGCTCAGTGTTTGAAATAAGTCTGGGGTTTCAAAGTAAGAGACCCGGACTCCACCTGAAGTGTCTGGACAAGGCAAACTTTACTCTTGATTAAGAAGGGATACTTGGAGGAGTGAGCGCAGAGACAGGAAGTGTGTTTGGTTTTGTATTCTAACTCAGGTGATGCCTGTGTCTTTTTCCCATTGGCTGGGGCCTGACCTCACAATCTTAATTTATTTGGATAGTCTGACAATAATTGATACACAGGAAATGAAGGAGAGGGAAAGAGATCATTACTCCAAGGAGAAAAGGGTCACAGGTCCAGGTCACCAAATTCCCGGAGTACAGCAGTGAGCCTTTGTGTAAACAAAGGTTTAACTGGGTTGGGAGGGGGATTTAAACATTTACATCAAATCTTAAGAGGCGGAGTATAAAAAGGTTTGATTTCCTTGTCCAAACCCAAGTTTTATAATACTTGATAGAAAAGACTCCTATTTGCTATTTCTTACAAGGACACGAAATACCCCGGTGATGAAAAGTCTTTAGCTAGGCTTGTATTTCGTGAAGATTACAAATTGTTATTTGTCCTTTCTCAGGAGAGCCTCCTTTTCTTGTTTGAGAGCCCAGGTTTCAAGAGCAGAAAGCAGAGACTGCCATGCTGGTTTTGTGGAATACAGAGGTTACGGAGTCACTCTTACATATTCGTCAAAATTGTCAGGATGAATGGGGCACGTGCGTATGGTCAGGATGAATGGGGCACGTGCGTATGGTCAGGATGAATGGGGCGCGTGCGTATGGTCAGGATGAATGGGGCGCAGGCGTGGCCTCACACCTTGACTGTGGGGCGTTGGCTTCATACTGCAGAAGATCTGGTAAAATGGAAGGCTGTATTACGGCCATCTGGGAAGAAAACAGGGTGCGCAGGTCAAGACTCGGGGGACAGTTCAGGTATTTCTCATCCACTGAAAGTGTAAAGACGGTTGGTGTACTGACTTTGATGACAGCCCTGTCTACACACCTTGAGTAGCAGTGCATAGCTTGCTGTTTATTTTTATATGATGCTCCTGTTGCTACAAGCAAGATCAAGATTTTTCATGTGGTTGATGATCTGCAGAATTTCAAAGGACGATATACTAGGAAAATTATTTTTAAATATTATTTATCAGCGTTCACATGTTTAGATCCAGAAACTTTCAGAGACAGACGATCCATAGATTTCCATCAAGAAAATATAAAAGATGTCACATTTTTAAGTCAAGTTTAAAATAAAGATGAAAACTGCTGGCTGAAAGAGAAAGAAACCGAAGCGAACAAAAAGATGTCTTCACTCAGTTTGTTTATAGCCTAAGACGCGTCAAATGTGTCTTAATTTTTAAAAATAATCCATACAGTTTGGCTCGTCTAAAAATAGAGGTCAGCAAAGTGCAGCCTGTAGGCCACATTTGACCCAACACCTATTCTCACAGACATGGAAACAGTCTGGTGCTCTGCTGTGCCATTTATATTTACACACTGCTAAGGGCTGCTGGCAGCGCAGTGGAAGTTAGATTAAAAATCATGTGGCTCGTAGCTGTGCTGCCAACGCATTGGCTATCTGGTTCTTTACAAGAAAAAAAACATGCTGAATTTGGCATTACAGAAAATGGATGATGCTTGGCTAAAATACTTAGGATAGAATTTATAATTTCTAAAGAAATAGGATGAGATCTATACATGTTATTGAGTCATTTCTCTTCTTGGATGTCTGGCGTCATGGCGTTAAGGTCAGAAGTCTTTTGAGAAAGTATATAATATAAAAAAATTAATTTGTCTGAGAAATTTTTATTATTTGGTTAACGTATCAATAATTATATTCCAGTGACTATTTTAAAAACCTAAAGGCAAAAATATGACATGGTTCTAAGATAAATAAAAGGCCCTGGTGATTATTTTATGATTTACTTTTAATTATGTCTCATTGGTTTTTTGTTGTTGTTTTTTAAGTAAGATCCTAAGTCTCTGCTTGAAAGAGCATGTCTAATGTTTTTAACTGTCCCCATACTTCTGCTGTTCGTGTCCTCATCAGTCAAAGAGTCATTTAGATTCATGACAGACTTTTCAGAAGGCAGGATATAAAACGCAAAGCCGGTCACACGTGATTTTTCGCTGCTGGATAAATTCTCGAAGCCTTCATTAGAAAGAGCGATTTTGAGAATCAAAGTTATAGTTCTGCAGAAAGAAATATTCTAGACAAGGAAGCATGGTAAGGTGCCACACCTGGAAAGATGCAGGTATGGAGTTTCTATGACTACAATAAACTAAACATAAGAGAAATGTTTTGTGTTCTCCAAAGACACTTGGCTGAGCAGGGTATTGATGGAGCCAAGAAGGATTTGCAACCAGTGGACAAGATAGGGGTGACCACAGAGAGACCGACAGAGTCATCTTTTAGAAGCAGCTACTTTGTAGATCTATTAAAATTCTCACGTCATCAACTCAGTCCCTGTCTGCCTTTGCCCCAGTTTCATTTGAGTAAAAATCGCTCATCTCTATCTCTTTAGTACTCAACTTCAGCCTTCTGTGCAAGTCCATCTGCTTAGCTATGATCAGAGCTAGCACCTCAATAGGACAGCGTCCTACCCTCTGTCATGTATCTCGCCTGCTATAGTATCTTCTTGTACACTAGGAACAGCAGGAGTTGACCGCTGCTCCTGTGTGTCCTCTGTATGAGTAATAAGTTGTCTATTTCTGTTTGTGTCCATGTCTCCCTGCTTGTAGAATCAATGTAATGGAGTGTATCAAGCTAATGGCTTCAGCATCGACGTGGGTCTGTTACAAACCACTGTGTTGCTTAGGAACCACTTGACATCCCAACAAGGTCTAAGAGTGTAGTCCCAGACGTCCACATTTTGGAGTGGAGAATGATGAAACCCACTTCATTATTCAATTTACCAAAAACAACCTGGTTTATTTTGGAAAGCATGATGAATAAGATGATTGGGCTTTCTGGTAGCTTAAAAGATGCAAAATAAACGAATAAACAAAAAATATACTCAAAACCAAGGGCTGAGGGCTGATGGGAGTTCTACAGCCAAAAAGGACACTCGTTTCAACAGACAAGATGGGTTTGGAAGATGAGACTCCGGGAAGGGAAACAGATCGAGGTTTCTGAAGCCGAAGCACAACCTCTAAGGAGGAGAAAGGAGAAGTGTGGCGGTTCTGAGTCTTAGAATGCATCATGCTCTGAACAGTGGCCAGTCGCATGCTGTAGCAGGCTGGAACTTAGCGGGGAAATTACCCGGTGAGACCAGACCCTCTGCCCCAGAGCTCATTAGCTTTGCAATATATGTGTGTGTGTATATATATCTATACACATATATAATATAATATATATTATTTATATTTATTAATTATATACTATATATAATTGCATATTAATTATATATACTATATACTATATAATATATATACACATATATGTATATGTATATATCAAGACCAACCAAAAATGGGAGAAGATGCTGGCTCTGAGAATGTTGGTCAATATTCAAGTCATAAAATCGAGCTGATTCTAAGTAAATTGTGATACAGAACAAGGGATATTTTCCAGCAGGGTGCCCATCACTAGAGACGTCCTGCCCGTCTTCTGCTGCTGCACACACAGCGGTGAGTGTTGTATAGTATTAAAAGCATAGGTCCTGAGCCAGTCTGACTTTATTTGACTCTGCCTGGTCATTTGTGATATCTTTGTGCCAGCCACTCATCAGTAAAATCAAGGATGATAGTTAACGAGAAACTGAAGATGATTATGAATGATGTACTTCGAATACTGTAAGATGTTATTGTATCTGTTAAAATTCTTAGGAATAGTATTATAGTTATACAGGATAAACCTCTGTTTTGTGGAGGAGAATGGGGTGGAACCATGCAGACCAGGCAAGCCTGGAAATTACCATCCCGTTGCTCCAGATTTCTCGGTACCAGGGTTACAGTCATGTGCCACCCAGCCTGCATGTCTAATTCTTCCTTCTATAATAAATACTGGTGTATTTAAGGATCATCATATTGTATACAAACTTACAACATATTGTATACAAACTCCTCCTTAATGGTTTTGCAAAGAATTGCATACACACACACACACACACACACACACACACGGGAGGGGGGGAGGAGAGACAGAGTGAGGGAGAGGGAGAGAGAGAATGAGAATAGAGCACATAAATGTAACAGAATGTTAACCAGAGTCATGAGTTTAACAATTAGCGTTAATTATCAACCTGATAGAATCCAAAATCACCTGGTCGTTGGGCCTCTGGACATGCCTGCCAGGGATTATTTGATTTAGTTAACTGAGGAGGGAAGACACTTCCTTCCACTGTGGGTGCCACTATTCCCTGCCTGGACTCCTGGACTCTGTAGGTGAAGAAAGGAAATTCAATGGCCACGTGCGTTCATCACTCCTGACTTGCTGACTGTGGATGCCATGTGACCTGCTGGTTAGAAATGCAGCTGCCTTGACTTCTCCTCCATGATGGCTGGTACCCTTGAACTGTGAGCTGAAATAAACACCTTTCCCTTACAATGTCTTTGCAAGAGTATTTAGTCACAGCAGCAGGGAGAGACACTAAGGCAGTAAGCAAGGTGACAGGTGCTGTCAGGGTGTTTATGTGCTTGTGTGCCAGCCTTCCAACTGTTCTGCCAAGGTCCATGAGCAGATCATGATGGAACGGACAGTAAGGAAACGGAAATCACTGGGACAAGGTTCTACGTTTTCATGTGCTGGATATCCAAGCACTGAGTATGTGAGTTCGTATGTTTTACGAGAAAATTAAAGGATGTGTGAATTCTTGTTATTGTGTTCCCTCCAACTCTCTGTATGAAGTTCATTTTCAGGGTTATATTAAAGAGTAAGTTGCTGTCAAGGCTTTGCGCACAAATGTGTGTGTGTGTGTGTGTGTGTGTGTGTGTATGTGTGTGTGTGTATGTGTGGTGTGTAGTTTGTGTGTTTGAGTATGTGTGTGTTTGCATGTGTGTGTTTCAGAGCTAAATTACCTCGTGGTATGCCCTATCCATGTAAAATCAAATTACGTAGGGGTAAACTTACCAGACACAAGACATCCAGTCACAGATGAATATTGGATAAAGAATGAGTTATTTATTTAGCATGTTCTTCCAGATATTTCACAGGGACCAATTATTCATGGGGGACCTTGTATTAAAAAGTAATCACTGTTTATTGGAAATTCAAGCTGAAGTGGGCAACCTGTGTTCATATTTGTTAAATCTGGGAACTCTAAGGAAAGTCATTTATTCCCTAGTGTATGTAGCTGATCCTGCCCTCAGCTGTCAAATCATAGCCATTCAAAAGTTGATCGAAGAGAGAATGTTGAGAGATCCTCTGATCTCTGGGTTTTAAACCCTAGTGAAAATAATTTTTTCCTTCTTCACTGCATTGTCCCACCCTCGTAATGCACACGTGAATTCCAAAGCTCTTAGTTTCTTCTTAATTATAACACATTGGAAGGATTGCGAATTTATTTGTGATAAAGCCCATGCATACAGGTCACATGAAATACACAAGGATGAGAATTTAACCTAGTACAGTATTGGATAGGTGTGTGCTACAGGACCTACACAATTATTGTATACGCTGTGGTGACTAAATCTTTCCTTAGAAGCCTTCGTATACGAAAAGTCAGCAAGAGTGTACACAACACAAACACTATTTATAAAGCTACAACCTCAGAGCAGCCTATCCAGTCCCAGCTCATACGTCGGTATACTGCTCGGTCAACGGCCCTGCTTTGCAATGATCCTTCAGTGACACACCTGGGAGAATACACAAGAAACTCGTTACAAACAGAAGCAATTGCAGAAATCACTCTGGGACAGTAGCACCATTCCACAGCGTACAATGCACCTTTCTGATCCTGCACCTTCCTGAGTTGAACTTTGTAAAGGGTAGCTAGATGTTGATGCCAGAAAGGAGGCTTGACCCCACGAGGGGCCATCACTGATGGTAGTAATAATCTTGACCTTCGTAGCCTTCGTAGCCCCGCCCCTTGTAGTAGCTGTATTCGTCCTCATAGGCTCGGTAATTGTCCCCGCGAGGCTCCTCCCCGTTCTCACTGTCGTAGACTTCGTACGCGTTGTCGTACTCACGGTTACCTGTTTGTTCGTATTCCCCCCCATACTCAACGGTGGTGGTTTTTCTGAACGGCGGCGAGGTGGTCCCGTAGGCTTCGGAGGGTGGTGTCACGTGATGAAACATGTTCAGAAGGACAGTCGTCTTGGTGCCATCACCGGTCAGCTCCCTGCCCACCGTGGTACCTCCAGTGATGCTTTCTTCATTAGCTTCTCCGTTGTCTCCTCCGCTGCTGCCGTTCCCGCCCTCCGCCTCTGTGGAGTTGGTGCTTGAGCCGTTGACAGCCTGCTCGTTTTCATCCACTTCTGCTTCGTTTCCTTCGTTTTCGTTCTCTTCCTCTTCTTCCTCTTCCTCCTCCTCCTCCTCTTCCTCACTTTCCTTCAGTTTTGCATCCTTGCTTCCTGGGTCGCCAGCCTGAAAGGGAAGATTTGAAGTCACCCAAATCTGGTTGTGGAAAAACTCGGTTCTGTACCCATCTCGTTTTGAGTGGAAGATAATTTAACCTGTGAAAGAATTGGTGAAGGCTCTAAAGATTCAGGCTAGATACCTTGGTAAATGGATTCAGTGGGTTGGGGTGTGTACCTGATGTACCCTGTGGGTCATGCTTCCTTGGCTCTGCTCCCAACTTTCTCTGCATTGGAATCTGCACCTCTGGGGGCGGATGGTACCTCTCTGGGCCTTTTAATTCATTATCCAGTACCAATGTTGTCTTCTGATACGATAGAAATTGTCAAGTAATAGTTTGGGAGAGAAATTTGCCTGGCGGAAGATCATTCCTCATTTGTAACCAGGGAAAGCATATCTGTGTGTGCTTCTCTAATGACGTAATAAGCAAAGACGGTACCAGATACCGTGTAAACAGTGTGGGGGAAACTTAGACATCAGCAGAGAGATGAAAACGGAATGAGTATTTGGGGCTCATTACCTTCTTGGGCAGTCGGAGTGCAGCAAACCCCACAGTCCCGGTTCCCGTTGCGGTCTCTGCTTCATAGCCAGGTGTTGTAGTGGAGAGGGTGGCGTTCTCAGCCTCCACCACTTGATCTTCACTCCCTTCGGAATCTTCATTGTTTTCCTCTTCATTTGAAGTCTCCTGGTGAAGATAGGCAGAGTTCACATTTTATTTTAGCTGGAGTAATGCTCAAGATTTATTGGGGCTTTGGTGCAACGTTTGAAAGATCCTTTCTTGTCCCAGAAACTTAATTTAAGGATGTTCTTCTGCAAACGAATTTAAAAGGGAAATGGGTCAGACTGTCTCTGGATACTGGGCTTCAAGTATCTTGTCAGATAGAAAAGTTATCCATACGTTTCAAAATCTATTAACCCCTAGAACGGCCAAAATGAAGAAATCAACAAATGTTGATGAGAACGTGGAACAACTAGAAGCTTCGTAAGCTGAGAGTGGGACTTTGCCTGGGAGCCCTGCTCGGAAATTGCGCTTTTAGGTAAAATGTCCTCCCCAAATCAATGTGTGCGGTCATTGATGAAGTTCTAGAATGTTCCCAGCAACACATTTGTAGCAATCCTAATTTGGGCACCATCAAAATGCCCATATGCAGATACATCTTAAACTGCAACACACTCATACAATGAAACACTGATAGGGAGCCTGGATACTCCATGAAGACAGAATAATAGGGGTGACTCTCCGAAGGTCAGAGCAACAGAGGGCTCTCACAAAAGAAGGTATGTTACGTCATCCTGTGTATAGAATATGTACATGTATAGTATACATAACATATATAAAGCATTGAGTATGCTTTATGTTAAGCAAGAAGTTAACTTATTCGATTAAAGCCAGACTCATGGTAGTCCACGGTGAGAGTTGATTAATGTAATATAGGCATGTGCTATTTTTTTACGTCAGTGCTGATTTTACATATATGCTCAGTTTCTGGAATTTCCATGAGCTACCAACAGGTGTTATCACGTGTGTTTCCGTAAAAAATTAAGCAAGTCTTAAGCATTGTAAGAGCTGGGGGGAGTATAATCATCAAATAAAAATGTGCCTGCATTGTTTCCTCATGTGAATACAATCCCCGGGGTCTGTATCCTTAACTGGAACCATCAATCACATTTTAAAGAAGAAACGCATGAAAGCACGACCAGAATCTTCCAGGTGGAGGATTTCTGAATCCCCACCCCACGTGCTCTATGATTACTGTGAATGGATGAACTTTGAGCATCTATTCCTTCAACATGTCAAAACCAAATCATCAAATATCGACTGGGTACCATCAGAATTATGATAGGTATACGAGGAGTTACAGAGGGGCCACAGGACCGTTCTTTCCTTAAACAGAGTCTAGCATAGGATTCTTGCGTCTTAAGGGATTTGAAGAGGAGAAATGGGAGGGCTCATAGACGTCAAAATGCCTAACTTTGTCAGAGGCGTGGTCCTTCCGAACCACCACCTCTATCACCACAGCAAACCAATCGCCGCTGGCAGGAGACGTGCTGTCTAACGGGATATGCAAAGGCCACTTCACAATAACTGAGCAAAGAGTTATAGTAAAATGAACAAGTCTTCCTTAGCTTTGTGATATGACTGCTACTTGAACTGCAGCAGGAGTTTGTAAGATGTGCAGTGTTGTCTGGCCCCGGCTGGGCAACATTTTAAGGCCTTCTCTCAAGCTATCAGTGTAATTAATAGCACTTAGCCGAAAGAAAAAATAAGCTAATAATCCATTGCCTTTCAACTTGCCACACTTTTGCTTTAAGGAGCACGGACACAGATGTTCCGTTTGTGACTGTCACTTTCTATTCATAAATGCCACCTAGAGATACCTGAATTTAGACGGTTTCCAAGCCTGGGGTAGCTATAACTGACTATCCGGGAAAATATATCCTGATTGGTATGTTTCCTTAGGTAAGGATGTCAGTTGGAAGCATAATAGCATGATTTCCAAACTATATAAATGAATTTTGCCCATGAATTACAGTAATTTTAACTGATTATATGTCTTGAGTATTTTAGTTTTTCTGTAATATAATTATTAGTCAAAAACCTATTAAATTGCTATTAAAGAGATTGACCATATTCTGCATATTAAGTCAGGACACCACTGTGGGGTATCAGATGGCTTCACATACTGCCTACCAAGGGAGGTACATCACACCAAGATTAGAATTACTTCTTGCTCACCTGCTATCATGAGCACCAAACAAACTTCTTGCTGCTTTTTAATGGATTTTACACTTCCCTTAAAATGCAAACAACTGTGTTTTTGTGTACCACGTTAGGTAACTCTAACCCCAAATTTCAATGGTGTTTGAAGCAGGTTATTTTAGTTGCTTCTAACTTAAATGACATTCTGCCTACCCAAAATAGCAGATGGTGGGTAGCTGGCAAGGGAGCAATGGCCATTTGCTGAGTCCAGAATGCATAGAATAGTTTCCTATTGGTTCTTTGGGCTGCCTCGCTTGTTATGGAAGAAATACAAAACGTCTTACCTCTTCCTCCTCCTCCTCCTCCTCCTCTTCTGAACTGTCACCGTCTCCATTTTCTTCAGAAGAGTCGCTACCACCCTAAAGTATACATATACATGTCGTGTGTGTCCATGTCTACATACACATGTGGTGCATACATATATACTCCACAACAACTAAAATTTCCTGATGACTAAAATACAATACACAGAGATAGTTACTTACACTAATTAGTATTACCAGCTTGACTGATTTATCAACAGAATAACGTCAAGCTCAAGTACAAAAGATGTGGATACGTTTGGGCACACATGAAACGAGGAAAGAGAAACAGCTGTTTATAGTGAACAGTGTAGGAATGAGAACACTCACTTCCAATCTCCTAAACACAGGCCATAGGTTGAAATAGCACGTGGTTTGTGAAAGCCTGAGCAACCAATCACAATTGTGCTTAATTTTGAAATAATGAAGGAACTACTGTGTGCATCTGAGCAAGAAGCAATCATACAAAATCATACAAAAAAATAGCTTTGCCAACCATTCCTCAACAGGTCTGGGGCTAAGACATGGATTTCACATTATTATTATTATTATTATTATTATTATTATTATTATTATTATTATTACAAAATATAGGTGACAATGATATAGCTGACTATAAACTGTAAATTTTTATTTGATAATTCTCTTATACTATACTATATTACTGTATAGATACTATAAGACTGTAGGAAAAACTCATCCCCGTACTTCTCATGGCAGTCCCTATTGGCTTCATTCTTCAGGTGGCCACGTCACCCAGCCAAGGAAAGGGAATGCTGGTTGCCTTGGGTCAATAATAACTTTGGGTGGAAAAAGAATAATTAGACCTTCCCTGCACTGCTATGACTAGTGGTTGTGCTGGTCCACACCCAAAGGGGAATAAAACAAATTATTATAGTTGACCTATTTCCATTTATTGAATCAAATATAGAGGACCTATGATTATACAAGCAGAGCTGTTTTTCTCATCTGGGAGTGTGTTGGACATTTTTCTGCTTCCTTTCCTCTAACTTCCCCCCTAACTCACTAACGTTCTACCATTGGTGTGTGTATTGGGAACCATTTGAAAGCGACATGGAGTTCCCTGAAGGTTTGTAGGAATCACTTTCCTTCCCTTCACTTATTACCAATTTATCACAGTCCTACTGACTCTTCCAGAAGTCCATGTATTTATATAGGTACATGGAAGATGGCGGACAGGTAGAAGATAGACGGATGGATGTCTTCACGGAAGACAACTCCGAAAACCCACGTTTGTTAGCTGACACGTTAACCAAATAACAACTTATTCAAAAAATGTAATTTTTCATTAAAGGATCATAGGATACTAATTAAGCTGATTTATACTTTTGTTTTTCTAGTTCAGCCTCGAGAGAGTGTACAGCATCCTTGCTGATGGCTTTGCAACCCACCTTATGCATTACATACAAGTTAGCGTTTTGGGAATGATTGCACATAAACACAGCTTTGCTGACTAAAACATGAATTTCAAGGTCAATGAAAAGCAACGCACGGAGGGCCAGGGTGACAACTTTGGACAACAAGTCAACAATGACATAAATCAGGAGAAATCAAACTCGGTAAAACAGAAGCTTGCCACAAATATCTCAGGAAGTTGTATTTGGAGATATGTTTTATTTTTTTTTTTACTTTAAAACAACTACTTTACACGTTCTACTTTACTTGATCAAGGCTATACGTATCGATTTTGTGATAAAAGTACACTGACTTCTGTGGACTTTGGGTCTATCAATAACAAAAGCTGTGACTTACCAATATTAGTATACTATGGTCTTTTTGGTTGGACCACATATACCTATAAAAAAATATCTAGATAGGAATGGTTATAGCGAAGCATCAGACATTTCAGAAGTGTTGGCCAGCTTCACAGGAACTATAACTTACCATCATTTCAGTTTTAGAAGAAGAACAAGTTTCCAAACGGGTCCTATTTATTTCTGGGCCTGAGGTGAACCAACGAGTGGAAGACAATTCTGAAAAGCCACAACTCTCGTATCGTTCGGGCTCATATTTCTGTGGCCACACGAGTCCTCTTTAATTATAGCTGTGCTAGAAATACTTGAGGATTATGATTTCCTAGCATTGCCTGAGCTCGAGACGGGTCAGCCTGACATATGGTGAGACTCGGAGCCAAGCCACTGTGCAGAGGCAGCGTTCCCAGCATCCTGCTGCTTTCGGAGTCCTGGCTCAAATGGCACATAACTGATGCTCTGGACCCAACTTACATAGTCACAAAAATAGCGACACTCTAGTGTGTTGTGTCTTTAGAATCAATACACACACTCCAGTATTTAAAGACCTCTTTCCCAAACAGCTCAGCCAAAGCGGGAAGCCTCATTTTTAGCTTTAGTTATTTTGCCTCGTTGTTTACAAATTTTAGTGGTTTTTTTTTTCCCCCCCTCACATTCTTCCTTCATTTCATGAGTTTCTCTCCTTCCTCTGTAGTGCTTGGGTCAGACAGCATTATTGCTGCGCTGCCTGTGCTGCTACAGCTCTGCCCCCTAACAGGGTAAGGGTCCAGGAAATGAGCCAGCGTCACCGACAGTGAGTTACTAAGGCCACTGTTGCTCTACGATGACTCTGGCGCTTGTGAACTTAGCCTTGCCCATGCCTCAAGGGATGCTGAAGTGTCAGAGGTGAACAGCTGGGTGGCAGTGCTGACTCAACCACAAAGACAGTCAGTGACTGATGCCTGGCTGTATTGTCAGTAGGTGATAAAATGATTCGTTTTTATCAGCAGATTAGCCGAATATTTGGACTCTGCACGTCGGGGTGCTTGTTTTTATGACCTCAGTCTAAACTGGGTGCCAGCGTTGTAATTCTCTGTGCTTTATCTCTCGTTGAAAGAAAATTGAGGTTTTGGTTTTTATAGTAAACGCAAGTATTCATAGCAAGAAGTCCCACCGCGTGAGCTATGCTGAGAGAGTTTTCAGACTCTTGGGTGTTTAGATTTGATCCCCTTCCTAAAAGCACAACAAGTGAAAGGAACAATTAAAATTGGCACTTACCTGAACTAGAAACCGTTTTAGAGAAGGATAGAAGTAGGCGTGCTTGGAAAGAAAATAGCGCGGCCGGTACTTGAAGACCTGCAAGCACAAAGTGAACGTTACCTCCACGTTTGCGCTCAAGGATGGAGAAAGTGCAGGCTGGCGAGACTTCTGAAAGCAATTACCCCATTTTCTTCAGAATCTTCTGCTTTGATTCTTCGGTGCAAATTTTTCATCTGTTTAAAAGAACGTTTGTATCGTTAACGAGCCCTGTTTGCATAAAAATGTGTAAATGCCCAAAATACAGTTCTTTCCACAATGAACTTACTGAGAAAGCACAAGCCATTCCCAAAATGCTGAGCAAAATCAATGCAGTCTTCATCTTGTAATCACTTCTGCAATTGAAAGAGGGATATAATTAATAGATATTTTTAAAAAAATAGTACGAGGCTCTTTTGCTTATAAAGGATTCGACTGATCTTAATTTGTCTAGCTCTCATGTGAACTAACTCAAAGCAGATTTCTGGTTAGAGAGGCGTAGCTTCTTGGTAGGCACTTGACTGGCATGTGTGAGACCCTGGGTTTGGTTCCCAGCCTTGAAAAAGTCTGCCTTTACTTGAAAAATCCTTCTGCTCATGTTGTAGACATGTCTGAATAGTCCCGAGATCAGTATTTGATCCATCCATTTTTCGGTGGGTTGTCAGTGAAAGATCTTCAGATCCTTGCAGCAGGATTGGATTCTCAGGGTGCTTCACACAGGATGAAGAAACCTCCAAACACTGATGTGGGAGTGTCCGTCATACCTGACTTGTCCGTGCAGCCATGTGCCCTGTTCAGTTGCTAGTAGTTAAAAATCAAAGCTCAGACGTGTTGAAACGGTTTACTTACACAGTGGACTACAAGAAGTTTCCAACTTCTGTATATAGATTTTGAATTAAAATTTCATTCCTCAAATAGGGGATTAGGAGCCTTTTGCTTATGAATATCTTTGACTACTTTGTAGTTTATTTGGGTCCTGCATGAGAGAGGGAAAGATGGAGGAAGAGCAAGGGAGGGAGGGAAGAAGGGAGGATTGGAGGGAGAAAGGGGAAAGGAAGAGGAAGATTAGATAGATAGATAGATAGATAGATAGATAGATAGATAGATAGATGATAGATAGATAGACAGACAGATAGACAGACAGATAGAGGTAGAGCAAGAGAGAGAAGGGAATCTAGGAGATAAACAACCCATCGCATACAGAATACTTTTCTCATGGTATGAGGAAGTCTTATATGGAGGTATTGGGTAAACTCAAATCAGGCTTCCCCAGAGCAGTTGAAGTTTCCACCTATTAGCATGTAGCCCTGTGATAGGCGCAGTCAAAGAACCCAGCTAACGCTGGAACGGTAGAGGATGCCGCTGTGGGCAGGGGCCTAATCCCGAACAATCCTGGGGTTTGCAGGGATGATCCCCACTTCCACATAGCTTCGTCACGAGTGAAACGCTACCCTCAAATCCAGAAGCTGAACAAACTTGGCTGACGTCGCACTAACACCCGCTCACTCCCAGCTGACAGGAATCGCGTCACGCACCATGGCGACACTTCGGTAGCATTGTGGACGGATATAGTGATGGTGGAAACTCCTCCATACATATATTTTGTAGAGTAACATTTAAAATGTACAAAACCTGTGTCCTGTGCTGAGCTCTGCTGGGGTGGATTTTTGTACTTTGGCCTTGTCGTTAGCATCGTGCAGAGTAAGGGTATGAGGCACACTGTTTACAAGGTGTTGTGATTTGATGTGGACACACCTCTTTATGGTCCTCGACACTTCCTGTCTTGGAATTCATATTTCTTTGTGTGCAATACAAAAGAGAGGGAAAGAGAAGGGAGCAGGACATCCCCCGCCCCGCCCTGGCACACACACAGAGACAGAGAGGAGGGGGAGAGAATAGTTTAGAAAATCCACAGGAATAAAGGAGTTAGGTCCTTGAAGATGGGTCACCTGCTAAAGAAAACCAATCCTGGTGGCACAATTAGGAGGTGGACGCAGAAGAATCGGGAGTTCGAGGACATCCTTGGCTACATAGTAAGTTTGACGCAAGCCTGAGCTATATGAAATTCTGTATAAAAAGTAAAACAAAAACAATACCAATGAGGAAGGAGTAGAGAAGGAGGAAGGAAAAGGAAGATGAGGAGGAGGAGGAGGAGGAGGAGGAGGGGGAGGGGGAATAGGAAGAATGTTGCTTCGTAGCTTCATAAAAACGTGATAGTCCTAATATTCAAAGAACTAAAAAGTTAAATATATGGAACTGTAGATAGAGTTGTGATAACAAAACTTTCCCACAAGAAATCATGACCTAACAATAATGAAAGTATTGCAGGGGTGATAATATTCCATATATATATGTATTGAAATGTGAATACAGCAACTGTCTGCCCAGGCTAAAGTTAATCCCAATTTATTTACTTTGTGATCCCTCAAACAGCAGGGACTTTGGTAGTAGCCACTGCTGACTTAGGCACCTCAGGCTCCATTAAAGGACTGTGTTAAGCATTTAATTACACATAAGCCAGCAACACCATTTACTTTGCTAGTAGTAGAAACTTCCACATTGATTTTAGGGCTATAGGAGATGGACACTTTGAAACTTAGGAAGAACATATTGAAAAGATGATACCTTGTATTATTGAAGTACAGACTAGGTATAATTTATGAGGAATGCGTATATCTAGGCAGTTTACAAGTGAGCATTGCAATTACGTTACCTCGAGCGCATCAGCATGAGAAAAACAGCTGGCTAGGACATGCAGAAATAGAACGTGAAACGCCTCGTTTTCTAGTTCCCATTCCCAAGTATTTACGTGCTTAGGTTAACAAGCCTGGCCTTTGGAAAGAATCTGAACTCAGAGGTCCTGTTCCACAGCAAGCAAAAGTTCAATAAGAGCCACTGTGCACAGAGCAAGAAGATCCATGGTTCATTAAAAAAAAATCACAAGCCAAGTCCACACACATATAAGGGAAGAAGTTTGTTCATTAAGCCTTACCCTTCCGCAGCCCTGGCTGGAGGGAGAGGAGAGCACGGATTGTTTCTTTGCTGTCACTCACTCATCCACTTGCTTCTGCTGGCTATAAACCCTTCTCTGCCTCTCCACAGCCAATCACGGCTGTGGCCGGCATGATGTCAGGCTGTGGACTCTCACCAGAAAACCCCAAACTTCAACACGTTTTCAAGATGCAGGCTTAGTTGAAGAAACATGAAAGGTGGGTCTGGTGCCAAGAGGTTTGCACTGCGGGATTTAATTGAAGGGTTTGAAGACGATGAGAGCTAGAGTTCTGAATCTATGTAATAATACGGTGGATTTCAAATAAAATAAACGGCAAAAGATTTAAGCATTTAAGCTTTCATAATTACACAAGTTTCCACAATGTCCAAAGAAAGGAAAACTGGCTGCTGTTTCACGCAGTACTTCATTAGCTTACGATCACTAAGTAAGGGACACGAGTTGATGCCCAGTGATATTTCAACACCTATTCTTTTACGTTTCTTCCTGAAGCATGCTTTAGAGACTCATTATGTCAAAATTAATGTCGTTAGATCGGCCAGATTGCCTAAGGTTTTGCTGAAGTGTAGTACCGACTGAGAAAGTTCAAAGATTTGAGGCTCAGACCAAGGAGCAGATTTGACCTTTCATAAAACAAACTTCTTTACATGGTGTGGACCTTGGAGCTTTGTTGTGTAAACGGGGCTTCCTCTTTGCACATTCATGGGCTGATTTCTACTCATTTTCATATATATATATGTGTGTATGTGTGTATGTATATATACATACACACATACACACACACACACACACACACACACACACACACACACACACACACACATGTTCCTATGAGTAAAGAGCAATTCTAGCATTGCCAGAAAGTAGCTCATGGTTATTGAAATTATTATAAAAAACAGACACATAGTACATGGACCGTCAGACTGAGTGTTCACTAACTTAGCAAAGGAAAGTCTGGTTCAGTACTTTGCATACTTTCCTCTTCTCAGTTGGTGTCTACAGAAGTCAATAAATGCCATTCTCACTCAGGTGTCGGTTATTCTGTTAGATTCCCCAGGTGTTTTAGCTAAAGGAAAATATTTCCGCATTTTTTAAAATACAGAGTCATAAAATAGACGTTGAATGGGCTCCTTTTATTCAGTTGGACCCCATAAGCTTAGCTGAGCAAATTTTGAATTATTCAGTTTTCTACCAAACCAGAGTATTTTATAGGACACAGGGACCTAAACAAGAAAACCTGGTACTTGCTTTAAAATGTTCATAGCTGCGTATGGACAAAAGCAGAGGCGGAGGAGGCAAAAGTGAAACTTTCGTGATTTTCAGAGGTGTTATCAGGGGAAGGAGGTTAAACCCTGGAGATGGAACCCACACCTGATAACTGTTAATAATGCCCAAAACCTAGGGACTATGCAGTTCAAGAGCTCCAAGGGAAATCTCACGGAGTTCAGGCTGGCTTCAAACTTACTATGTAGACAAGGTTGTCCTTGAACTGCCGATTCTCCTGAATCCACCTCCTATTATTCTGCTAAATGAACGCCGCAGTAGAACATCTTCTGATGACATACCGATATGCTCATAGGTCAGCACAGCACTCAGACCTATCAGAGAAGCTCATTCCTTCAGCAGTTGGGAAGTACTGCAGAGACATACAACCGAACAACACAGAAGGACACCACAGAAGCTCCACAGTGCTCAACCCTAGATGGTGAATGGGGTGACTTTGCCACTCCTCTTCCCAAGGGTCGGGGATCGAGGAGGAGAAGGGGGCGGAAAGACCGTAAGAGCCGGAGGCGTTGGATGATTTTAAGGAAGCGATGTTCTCCAGACACAGTGGGGCAGACGCCCATGTGGACTCACAGAGACGGACATGCACACGCTCAAGCCAGACACGATCCGAGTGCAGAGGAGGGGACGTGGGCACAAAGTCCTGCCCCTAGCCAAGAAGCTTTTCACAAATATTAGCTGGTGGGAGAGGGAAAGGCGGTATTCTTCTATGGAGTAACACTGGGTGCATCAACCACACTGCAGGGCAGGACCCCAGCTCAGGAAGGTCGTCAATGCAAACCAGACTCCATGTTTTCACCATCACCTCCACACCACCACCATCGCCACCACCACCACCGCACCACCACTGCCACCACCGCTACCACCACCACCACCACCGCCACCATCACCACCGCCATCACCATTGCCACCACCACAGCTACCACCACCACCACCACCACCACCACCACCGCCACCACTGCCACCACCGCCACCATCGCCACCACCACCACCGCACCACCACCACTACCACCACCGCTACCACCACCGCCACCACCACCACCATCACCACCGCCATCACCACTGCCACCACCACAGCTACCACCACCACCACCACCACCACCACCACCACCGCCACCACCGCCACCACCGCCACCATCACCACCACCACCACCGCACCACCACCACCACCACCACCGCTGCCACCACAACCATCACCGCCACCACTGCCACCACCATCACCGCCACCACCACCACCACTACCACCACCACTGCCACCACTGCCACCATCATCTTCTTTTAAAAGAGAGAAAAAAACACATTATTTGGCATGGAGGGACAGAAGGGTCTGGAAGGAGTTGGGACATGGGAAATAATATGTTAAAACATACTGCATACATTTCTCAAAGAGCAAACAAAATTTAAAAAATGACAATCCAGTAGTCCAATAGGGTTCTTATGTGAGATCAGAACTTGCTGGGTTATCACAAGGAAGAGGGTCATCAAGAAGGAATGGATTCAAGGGGCCATGGTTCAGCAGATGAGAGGGTTAGTCCTTCAGGCATGAGGATGTGAGTGTGAATCCCAGCACCCACATGAAATACTACACACAGTTGCCTGCCCCCGTGACCCCAGGATTGAAGGATGGAGACATCCAGATGCCAGGAGCCCACTGGCCATTGACCTCACCAGAACTGTGCTCCTGCCGGAATGAAAGCATAGACCAGGGGTCAAGACTGGGGTGCTACTCCTGACTCCCAAAAACTTGCTTTTATCCTGTAACCACTTGGAGGTTACAAATGAAGATGTTTTCACCAAACTGTTTTTTTTTTAAATTGTCAGCTATTGTGTACTGTATGGGTGATAATTGTGCACCACCCATAAAGTGTCTGACCAAATGATTCTCTTAAATCTGGGCCAAGCCTTTGTACCTACCAGGTCAGTGGAAATGTAAGTTTAAGCGAACACATGAAATGACACGCATCAGATGACTTCAGTAACATCTGGAATATAGAAAACGTCCTTACACACACTACCTGCTTTCTTCGGTAAAATATAAAATAGCAGGAGAAACAAAGTGGAAATAAGGGAACACTATAGGTCAAAAATGACGTGAGGGTTATTTCTGACTAACTTTCCAGCGTTCACAGGGAGATTCACAGCTATCAGTAACTCTAGTTCAAGGGGATTGGTACTCTTTTCTAACCTCCAAGCTCAATGCACGCACATGCTCTAAATACACATGCTACATGCATACACATTCGGCACACACACACACACACACACACACACATGTGCATTTTTTTCTTTTATTGAAGATAGGTTTTTTTTTACATACAATACATTCTGATTACAGTTTCCCTCTCTTCGGCTCCCCTGAGATTCTTCCCGTATCCCTCCACCCAGATCCACACCCTTTTGGTCTCTTGTTAGAAAATAGACATCTAAAGAATGAAATGGAATCAGATGCAATGAAAACAAACCAGAATAGGACAAAACAAAGAGAAGAAAAAGAACCAAAGAAAAGGCAGAAAGAAAGAAAAAACACATATTGATGCAGAGATACACACATCTGTACACGTAGGAATCCCATAAAAACAAAGGACCTGTAAGGTAAACACATAAAGGAAAATAAAAAAAAATGTCTCGGCAAAACGTGGTGAGACAAAGAACTCCAAAGACATCGTGGTGTTCATTTTGTGTGGCCGTCTACAGCCGGGCATGGGGCAGACCCTTAAGAGTGGTTTGGATCTCCAGTGAAACTCCATTGGAAAAAAATATTTTTTCATTTAAGAGTAGTTATCGATTGGAGGTAGCTTCTGGATTACGTATGGAGCCTTGTGTCTACTTCTTCCGTCAGTGCTGTGATTTCATCTGGTGCAAAACCATAATCCAGAAACAATGGACTCCAAGCGTATGCCCAGCGAAAACTATTGTTTAAGACTGTCGAGTTCTCATAACACCGTGTCCCTGTGGGGTGGTGATGGCACACGTACGCCTCCATGCAATCTGTTTCTTGTTTTCGTGTTCTGGAGGACGTGGGCTGCCTCTATTTCAGCCGCTTTGTGTGGAGACTGGGAAACCACATCTGTGACTATTTACATGAGACTGGAAGTTCTCATGAAAACTTGACATCAGTTGAACATTAGTGGGACACATCAATGGATTCTATTCTTATGAAATGAGGGGGCGGGGAAACTCGGCGGCTAATCTACGATGCTGTTGTATATTATATTGTGGGTGGAAGAGCCAAGGACATAGTGCTTGTGGGCCGTTCTTCTTGACTCGATTCCTGTCTCAAAAGGTAAACTGCTGGATTTTTCTCTGTCCTTCTACATTGTCATTATTCAGAAGTATCCAGGAATGAGCAAAGGTGGCATTGGTTTGATCTATTTATAGCTTTCCTGGGTACCTTAATCCCCTAGGCGCCATCAATTCCTCTATACTGGATCTTTTTCATTGCCATTTACATTTCTTTCATAAAATAAACACAAACTCTCCTCCATATACACCCCTACCCAGCTCTTCCTCTATGGCTTTCGCTTCAAGTCTCTTGAGAGTCACCAACACCTGCTATGGTGGTTTGAATAAGAATTGTCCCCCACAGACCTGGACATCAACACTTGGTTCCCAGTTGGTGGCGCTGTTTGGGGAGGCTGAGGAGGTGTGGCCGCCCTGCTGGAAGTATGTCGCTGTGGGCGGGCTTTCAGACTCTAGAGGGTCACTCTATTTCTAGTTTGCTCTCTCTGCTTCTTACTTTCAGGATGTGAGGTCTCAGCTTCCTGCTCTGGTCACCATGCCTGTGACCAGAAGCTTTTGGAGTCCTCCGTAAGATGGACCCTTATTCCTCCGGAAACAGAGACCAAAGTAAACTCTTTCTCCCGTCAGTTGCCTTTGGTTGTGGTGCAACAGGAAAGCGATGTAGCTGCTGATCAAACCTTTTTACCATCTGCTCACCTTCCAACCTACCTTGGTTGCCTTTGCCTCCGCAGCTCTGAGAATCTGGTTGGCCACTCAAAATGACTTCTTTAACCAGTGTGTCTTGCTTGTACAATGGAATGAACACTTTTCTGCCACATTTTTTTTTTGTGGTTTCTGTGGTACCTGAGGCCACCATTTTCTCCTCTTTCCAAACCATGTCTCAGTGCTCAGGTTTTCTTGGCCCCTTCTGCCCACCATTCCTAAGCTGGTCCTTCCTCTCTATCACAACGTCTCTCCCTGGCATTTAGATTTGTTCAGCTGGGGGAGTCTGTGTCCATCTTTTCTTTTCACTCTGCAGTCTCAGATGAACTACGACTTCGGCTCCATGTTATTTATTACAGACACTTCTCCTTCGTTTTAATGCCATCCGTCGAACTGACCACCCGTAGCGCTGCCTGGAAGGTCCAACTTGCGTTTTCCTCTGCGGTCTTGAAAAGGCTTGCTCAAGACAGATATCCAGCCTGCTTTTTTTGTCATCGCTTACCTGGATCTATTCCTCTCACATCAGTGAGGGGCTGTTCCTCCGTCAAGTCAATACCCCCAAAACTTCATTGCTCTCCACCTTGCCCCTGCCGTCTTAGTTGAGATACCATGGCCTCGCTTATTCTGATACAGAAATTCTTCACTGTTTTCCTTACCATAGTAAAGCTTTCACACCGTAGTCTAAGTGAACTTTCTAAAACACCAAGATGTTTAAAGTCTCTGGATAAAATACCCCACCACTCCAGTGCGGTCAAGATAAGAATTTGACATTTCCGAGTTGTGTAGAAGGCGGACCATCACCTGACTCTGATGCACAGTTCACTCCAGTTCCTCTACACAGAGGCCCCGCCCTTAAACTGAGTGCATGCATACTCAACCATTCCCACCCATTCCCTGAACTGCGAATCTTAAGACTTTCCTTAAGACTCTGCACATGCCGTCTTAGTCTAACTTCCCTGTCAATCTATGGGAAAGTCCGGCCCACTGTGGTCAGAACCATTCCTTAGGCAGGTGGTCCTAGGCTGTAAATGAAAGCAAGCTGAGCATGAACCCGAGTGAGCCAGCAAGCAACGATCCTCCATGGTTTTAGCTTCAACATCATAATTGGGCTCCTACCCTCAATTCCCTCAGTAATGGACTGTAACTTGTAAGAGGAAGAAAAACTCCTCCTCCTTAAGTGGCTTTGGGTCAGCATGTTTCATCACAGCAACAGAAAGGAAAATAGAAGGACATATTCTTAGTTTTTTATTGTCTTGTGACTGAATAGAATTCTACTGTATATAAGCTCATCAGCAGATGACATTTAGGCTTACCTTATTTCCTGGCTATTTTGAATAGAGCTGTAATCAACACTGATGTTGATAATACTCTCCTGTAGTTATTCAGGAATAAGCCCAGGCATGGTATAGCCGGATCTTACAGAAATTCTATTTCAGCTTTTTGAGAAGCCTCCATACTGAATTCTACAGTGGCTGTGCCGGTATACGCTCTCATCAACATTGACAGAGAAGACCCCTATGTTTTGATCTTAGCCATTCTGATTGTGGTGAGAAGGACTCTCAAAGTAGTTTTTATTTGCATTCCTAATGGTTAAAGACGTTGAATACTTGAAGCGTTTACTAGCCATTAATATTTCTTCTGTTAAGAATTCTTTATCCAGTTTCAAGGCCCATATTTTATGTGTTAAAGTTGCCAAGAAATTTGTGTCAAAACTTATGTGTTTAGGAAGCAAACTGCTGTTTACTGGGAGATACATGCAGATACACGCATTTACTGGCACACTCAGACAGGCTAGCCTTCTAGAAAAGTATGAATTTCTTCCTCATCCTATACCTGACCCGATTAAGGAAAACATTTTTAGAAATATAATACTGTTCTATTCCTTATGAGACAATTTTCTTTGACCATCTGTATTTTCAGTAACAAACTTTTAATTATCCCAAAGAAAGTTTCACACTGTTACTTGATTATCTGGTCATTTTGTGATTGGCCTGAAGGTTTTATGACTATTCATTTTGTTTTCTTTTAAATACCTAACTTTTTAAAAAATCGGGTCAGCGCATTCTTTGGAGAACAAGAAATCTGTTCTCAGAAACTCTCTCAGGGATTCCACAATCAACAAGTATAGTCTTTAGTTACCAGTGGGTTATATTTTTGGTGTTTCCTAGGATTCCCACTGCCCAGACCTTCTGCAACAACCCGCAATAATAATAGTCTGTGACTCCCAACAGCTAAGGCACAGCCAGCCTTTACTTATGGTGCTGTCGCAATTTCGTATGATGGGGCTCATTCTGTTGCATTGACAATGAAGGTTGCAATGTTGATGGAACATCTGGACACACAGTTGGCACTTATTGGGGACTCCATTGGGATTTCCTGCTTGAAATGGCGCAGCTCGATTATTGTCGGGGACGCCCTTGAGTAGAACATTCCAGGCAAACGTCTCCATCTTAAGAGAGCACACCCTCCTACATGCGGCTGATATTCCTGCTGCTGTTCTTTTGTCGTTTGGGTTTTCATATAGATCTTCTGTATAGATTTTATAGAATTCTAAAATTCTATACGTTTTTCTTGCTTGATGCATTTTATTTCTTTTAGTGTTTTCTAGTTTTCTCACAGTTTTACACACACACACACACACACACACACACTGAAATACTTGGTGGCTGACCGAATGACTTATTTCTCATAGTAGTATCTATCCCTATTGCTAAGTATGAAGTCTTATTAAACCAGAATAGGAACTAATGACGTAGATCTGTCTATGCCCCACATCAAAGATGAAAATATCAGTTATATAGCTTGAAACTCAAATACCTAAATGATATGTTTCTTGGAGAATTTTAAAAGTCAAAGTAGTTATCTACAGCCTTGGACTCCAGGCACAGCCACTTTCAAGAACAAAGGACAAGATGCCATATATTTGCTCAATGGTTAATAGCTCATTATAAATAGTTCGTATAAATTTATTATATAAATAGTCACATGGAATAAAGAAATGATGGCTTAAATTAATGGTCAAAGTCAGAAGTGAATCAGACTGAGTAGGAAGTTTGACAGCTCTAGAAAACTTGAACTTTTGTCATTGGCAATGCCATCGTGACCAGATGTGCTAAAATGCATGCTTTGACCTAATATCTGGCAAGGTATCTTTTTGGGAGAATAATAATCCCTACATTTGAATATATATATATATATATATATATATATATATATATATATATATAGTATTGAAATATCTAAAAATGTGGCTATAGTAATTCTTTGATAGAATATTTAAAATTTTGTAATAATTAAAATAGGCAGAATTCAGTGTTGCATACACTGAATTAAGCATAAGGGTGATAACCCGGCGATGCAGTGTGAGACTAAACAACCCCTTAAAATGTCAAGACGCCTGACCTAATTCTACAAAGTTATAAAGCATTTAAACACAAATGTCCTTAATTTTTTCAACCTGATGAGTTGGCATCGGGAGATGGTGCCCTCCCTTGGTCTTGTGGCTTTACATCAAGGGTGGGGGTCAAGAGATCTGCCTACAATTTCAGGCTGATTCCAAACCAAAGCCAAATGCTCCTTGTAATTATGTGTTCCTGTAATAGCTCGAATTCTGCTCCATGTTCACGTTCCTGCTTCCCCAAGGTAAATGGCAAGACTCCTGCCTTCTGTTAGCACTGCCGGGTGAAAAAGTGAGAAGCCACAGGCCGTGAGAAGCTAGAATTGGTCTTTGTGGTAGAGGGAGTGTTGACCACCATGAAAGAGAAGTTTCCTATGGATTTGAACATTTTAAAATTTGAAGAAAATTCTATGCAACATCCAAGAGCAACCTCACAAAAAAAATAGGTTGTCCGAGAAAAATCAAACCAGAAGGACCCCAAAGCAGCCAGCAAAGTGCGCCAAATGAGACACAAACTAGACGCAAACTAGATCACAAACGGATCACATTCCAGCTGAGGGACACATTGGGAAGCGTGTTACAAGCACAACACCAGACAGATGTGAGGTAGCAGGTGGGAAGCGCAGGTGCGGCCAAGCAAGACAAATCCACTAGGGAAACTGAACCCATCACTGTATCCAACCATGTAAAGTTACAGTAGATTCAAAGCTTGGCAAAGCACCAGCGAAAGGAGAAAAAATGCTTTGCTCGTTTCTCAAGATAGAACTCCAATTTTGAGGAGAGGGTGGATAACACAGTGGGGGACAATTCAGAGTGAAAATATCCTTCAAAATAAAATTTAAATGAAGATATCTCAGGTGATAAACAAAGGAAAGAATGTCTCATCCTCAGACCTACACTACAAAGCAGGGTTCTTCAGTAGCAAGGACAATGGACTCCAAGGTCTAAAGGCAGAAAGCAGCAAAAAATGAAAAGCAAGAGAAAGGATAAAACATGCAAGCAAAGAAAAAGAAACCTTAATATTGATAATAACATCAATATACCAGTGATAATATCATATAGTTCAAATATATACTAGACAAAAATGTGACCCAATAAAGACAAACATGAGGAGTGAATTGGTGTACCTTGCTCTATGGGCCTAATATTCTCTGGGAAGGTACAAAATATCAAGCTTTAATACATTAGCAACCTGAATTTTAATTTCATGATCATCTAAAAATACTCGATATGTAGCCAGGAATGGGTCTCAGTAGTAGAATGTTTGTCTGGCATTCACAAGGCTCCAACTTGGATCTCCAACACAATACACTAAAAATTAAATACATGCATATATATAGACACCACATATATACACATACATGTGATATACATACCATACATATATCTGGCTACTAATTTTCATTATCTTGTCTTCTTTACATTGTACCAAAGAACAAAGCAAATTTAGAACCTGTTAGCACAGTTTGTGCATGTATAAAATAGTGATAATATTTCCTTCAAGATTCTAATGAGAAATGAGATATTATGTATAGAATGACAGATAAGTAGGTTGGTAGGTAGATAGATAGATAGATAGATAGATAGATAGATAGATAGATAGATAGATAGAAGATAGATAGATAGACAGATAGATAGATGATAGATAGGGTCTCATCTGGTTTTGGCTCTGAAAAATCTTCATTTCAATTCTTAGATCTCAAATTACCTAATATAACATTAAACACACTTTGACATTCTGAAACATACATTCATTTTTGGAAGATATTCAAGAATTTGATGCTACCGTGTCAGTTAGTTTCATCACACTCTAAAAACACAGCTATATGGTTTTCTGAATCACAAATGTGTACATTTAAAGTATTCTTTAAATATATGTGTATGAATGTATATTTATGTATGTATGTGAATATATATACATATATACACCTAAGTGAACAAGTCATGTATATATTTAAAACATTTCTTCTCTACTGTTTTATTATATCTATAAATATTTTGACTTTTCACTAATTAAACATTTTGGTGGGAAAATTAAGGGAGGAGGATGAGAAAAAGCATCCATCAGAGTTCCCTGAGGGATGTCATTGAGAGACCAGAGAAAAAGAACAAAACAACTTGTGGAATGCTATAGCTTGAACCCAGCCATTAACAAACCCAAAGGGCCACTTGGAGGGGTCAGAGATGGGGATCTGGGGATCTCTGGTGTCCAGGAATCTTAAGAGGGACACCCTAGGGAACGGTGCCTTCTTTGGTGACACTGTGTTAACCCATGAACCACAGTTTGTGCTTAAAATGCGGTTGAAAATTTAAGTAGAAACCTGTAATAAGTAGCTTGGTATCTTGCAACCATAAGTTTGGCTAACTGAAGGTGTGGCTGCATAGTATTTCTCTTTAGGTCCCCTAATTTTCCAGGGCAAAGGGTTGGTCCACTCTTAGCCATTTCTTACGAGAGTGTTACGTTTCCTTTCCTCTTATTTTCTGCCCTCAAGTATTATTTTCCTGGCTTGGCGAAGTAGAAGCCACCTTTAACGTTTGCCACCTCTGAATGTGAAGACTGTGCTGGTTGTTTGGAGAACTCAGGAGTGTTCACATGTTTCCACCCTGGAGCTACTCAAGAACGACCACAGTTCCAGAAATAAGCAAGGAAAACATGAAATGCGCGGATGTGATGCCTTTGAGATTGCAGTAGTAAAGTTACTGGTAAAATAATGTCTGGCTCTACAAATATGCTTCCCTGTCTTTAGCATGCAAATATAATTAGGCATTTTTTTTGTTTGGTTTTATTTTGGAGCCATGTGAATGTCACTGAGAGGTCAGAAGTGGAAACTCATTTGCAGTGCTGGACGACCATCTGGCTGGGCTAGGATCCTGAGCTGAGGAGTGCTCTTTCTATTGGCCCATTCTTCTGGTCTGCTCTGAAGAGGAAACGCCATCTGTATCTCTCTCACCTAAGCTTCTGAACCTCTCATGCCTTACTGTAGCTAAGTAAAGCCTCCAGAAATTCTTACTCTTAACGTGTTAGTTCTTAAGACTATAAAGACTCAGCTCTTTGCTTCTTTATTTCTCAATATGATCTAGAGACCATTCACTATGAATATGGTCCCAGTAGTCCGGGATCCAAGGGTAAAGATCAGTGAAGAAACAATCTGGAAGTTGCAGAAACGCATGTTCAAACACTCACACGTGGAGACAATTCAAACATATAAGCTCTTCAAGAACAGGCTGTCCAGGGGAAGCCATTTTCCAGCAAGATGACCTTGAGTATGGCTAGTTTTCCCTACCAGGTATGGAAACCAAACTATCTGTAAGAACACCAGATTTAGTGTTATTGGTTTCTTTTGTGCTGTTTTGTTTTCTAAGGCAGGGTCTTGCTGTGTACCCCTGGCTGGCCTTGGGTCTCCCTATCTCCTGCCACAGACTCCTAAGTACTGTTATTACAGGTATGTGCCACTAGGTCCATCTAGAATCATTGACTTCTGAGGGAAAAGTCTCTAAGAAAACCTGGCTAGAACAATCAATACAATAAAGTTGGTATGTTAGAGGCAGCGTCTTTGTCTCTCTTCCCATGTGATGTCTCCCATCATGCCTTTCTAGTCTCTTCTCAGTAAGTTACTTGTCTGACAAGGTTCTTTGTTTTTCTGCCTTAGTCTCAGTTAGGATGCTCTGGTTTTTGTCAAGACAGTACGTTTAGTTCCAACAGAGCAAATAGACCTGATCAGCTGTCACATCATCCGGAAATATCAACAGACCCAGCAACAGGAATGGAGAAGTAAAACCCATAAAATTGCTTGTAGAACTACCAGGATGCGTGTGGCAAAAACAAATGGAAGTCAAGTTGTTGTTGAAAGTAGAGAAAAAAGTTTCAAAATAACGGAATCCAAACTACACTGAGAAGCCAAATATGTTGGCATATGCCTGTATTCTTGGGATTGCAGCAGGGGGATTACACCCAGCCCAAGGCAGGCCTAAACTATATAGTGAGTTGGAGACACTGACTACATAATGAGAACTCATCTCAACAAAAGATAGGAGGGAGGGAAAATGGGAAACTCCAGGAATTTGGGGGCTTCCCAAATTGGAGATACTAGGTTGATGAGCGATGTTTGACTGATTTTTCACTTGCATTAGATTTCTCCTAATACCATTTATACTAGTTAGGTTTTTCTTACTGAGTTACTGTACTAAACTGATGGGGACAATGGTCCCCACAGCAATGGCAGAAGTGATAAACAATGGGAGAAACAGATATCGGGGAAGCATCACAATGGTAACCACAGTGCCCGCGTGGGAGCAGGTGGATTGAGTTAAGCGGTGGGAAGAAACACATCCAGTTGGCTTATCTAGTTGACCAGTGCAGAAAGGACCATTCTGGGAGCAAATGCACACTTTGGCTAGATAATGGTTTAAGTGCAATCAGCTGAGGACACTGACACTCAATCTAGTCGGTAGAAAAGAATTTGTAGACAGAAGCATCGGCTATGGTATGAAATAAAATAGCTAGGGTATCTGTAGATAAGAAGTGTCAACTTGATTATAAATGTAGCTTCTGTGGGGGATTTATTCATTAGTGTTATGGAAACATAGTCATTCTGAGCAAATATTTGTGACCCTGGTTGTGAGATCTTTCTAATACACACACACACACACACACACACACACACACATAGGCCTGTACTTAGTTTTTTGAGTCACGGGTTGCCACCTGTTCCTCGAATGCAGAATCCTTGAATGGAAAGACTCAGGGGTCCCAAGAGCTGGTTAGACTGCTAACACCTGGCGTCTAAGCAGCAGAAGGAAGAGGGTGGGTCTAAGGAGGAGTCTGTTCATGACCTCTGTGCCTCCAAATTTGGTGACAAAGCAAATCGAAGCCCAAGGCCAAGATAATGCAAAAGCCCAGAGAAAAACTGCTGGGGAAGAGGGCTCAGCAAAGACTTTGGATTACAGGAGTCTTCAAGGTTAATTACTTGATTTACCACCATGTGTTTTGGATACTAGTGGACCAATTTCTCTCAAGGCAGTCCAGGCACAGGGTTGTAGAGATGCAGGTATCACTGCTTCTGCATGGATGTTTTTGCCATTTGTGCTTCCTTCTCTTGACTGACAGTGTCTCCCAGTACTCGCAGTTGAATGCAGTCTTATTTTTCCTGAATAGTACAGTTTTGAAACACGCTGAATTAAATGAGTGAAAGTTTGGGAAATGTTATCCCAGAGCACAAATGGGTCAGTGTTCAGCCAGAGAGAGATATCTGTGTGTGAACAGGTGCATTCCAAGTTTCAAAGGTAGCTGAGAATTGAAACCAAACAACACGCAGAATCTGTTGAACACTGGATCAGATCCAGATGAGATTAGGGCAGTCGTGCTAAGGGAGAGATAGTCTTCAGGAAGAGATTAGCAAGAAATATATGTTTCAAGAAAAGGGTTAGTGAGAAATTTTATCCCAAAAAGAAATACAGAACAAAATGTTCTAGAATGTTGAAAAATCTACCCAGTAAACACATTAGCATTACAAAGTTCACTGTATGAACTTTGGTCACGGAGCGCGCATGGCCATAAATGTCAGCTAATGATTCTGGAGACGTTTAAAAGGTGGGTCTCAGAAGAACTGAGGGCTGTTCGTAAGGGTTAATCGCACAGTGCTGTGGAAAGATGACCTCACAGTGCTATAGAGAAATGACCTCACAGTAACGGCTATGCAGAGATGACCTCACAGTAATGGCTGTGCAGAGATGACCTCACAGAGATGGCTGTGCAGAGATGACCTCACAGAGATGGCTGTGCAGAGATGACCTCACAGAGATGGCTGTGCAGAGATGACCTCACAGTAAAGGCTGTGCAGAGATGACCTCACAGTAATGGCTGTGCAGAGATGACCTCACAGAGATGGCTGTGCAGAGATGACCTCACAGAGATGGCTATGCAGAGATGATGACCTCACAGAGATGGCTGTGCAGAGATGATGACCTCACAGAGATGGCTGTGCAGAGATGACCTCACAGAGCTGTGGAGAGCTGAGATGCGTGAGAATGTGGCACTCAGAGTGTACTCATTTATAACATTCTTCATGCCTTTTTTATTGAAGTAAACTTTACATTACATAAGATAAACTTTTGATTGTACAATTTGAATGTACGATCATTGCTACCTGCCACTCCAGCTCCAGGGCATCCGACGCCCTCTTCTGGCCTCGACGGGCACTTGCGTTCATGTGTACGCACCCGTGTATGCAATTTAAAAGTAAATAAAAATAAAGTCTGAAATTAAAAATTAGAAAAATGAAATGAGAGAGAAAGACAGCTGTGGTTGGGCCCTGGGGCTGGAACATCCCTGGGACTGGGCACCTCGTTCTGCCTTCCGTGGAGTTCCTCTGGGAACTGCTGCACACAGTGGGTCTGATTTCTGTTTCCTGTTAACTTTTTCTATGCAGAAGGATAGCCCCACATGTAACGCACACTTCTCTCTCCAACCCACCTCTACTTTCTCACTTGTAAACATGTAATATGCATCTTTCCACTTCACTTCTACACACCCATAGGGTCATGTGCATTTATTTGCTATAGATACATTTTGCTTATTTTCTTAATAAAAATTGTTACAAAACCCATACGTGTGCAGCACCTTATGTTCTGTTTCACAGTAAATATTTCACGATTTCACCTCAACTGTTTTGCTTTTATTTACTTGATAAAATATATATCATATGGTCTGGATGTGGCATTTACACCAAGATTAATCTATTTATTTAGTTACTTATTTATCTTGACTACTAATCGGGCACACATTCTCTCTTTCACGATGAGCTACATCTTTGACTTATATGAGATGTACTGCCAGGAATGGTAGGAAATCATATAAGCATCAAATTTCTTAAAGTCTCTTGGGTAATTGATAATCTTTTGTATCACATTTACTCTTGGGTAAGTTTGGGGAATTTACTTTAAACAGTAACCATTTCGTATATTTTTTACATTTGAGGTGGAGGGATGGCTCAGTGGTTAAGAGCATTCGCTACTCTTGCAGAGGACCCAGGTTTGGTTTCCAGTATCCACATCAGTTGGCACACAATAACCTAATTCCAGGAGATCCAAGGCCCTATTCTTGTCTCCATGGATACCTGCATAATCTGATGCACAGAAATTCATACAGGCTATCTTAGGGTTTCTATTACTGTGGTGAAACCCCATGACCAAAAGCAACTTGGGGAGGAAAGGATTCATTTGGCTTACACATTCAAATCATTGTTCATCATCAAAGGACATCCATGAACTCAAACAGGGCAGGAGCCTGGAGGCAGAAGCTGGTACAGAGGCCATGGAAGGGTGCTGCTTACTGGCTTGTTTTTCATGGCTTGCTCAGTCTGCTTTCTTATAGAATCCAGGACCACCAGCCAAGGACAGCACCCCCCACAATGGGCTGAGCCCTCCCCCATCAATTAATAATTAAGAAAATGTTATACAGGCTTGCCTACAGCTGGATCCTTTGGTGGCATTTTCTCATTGAGGTTTCCTCCTCTTGGATGACTACAGCTTGTGTCAAACTGATATAAAACTATCCAGCTTGATACACAAACATATCACTGTTAAGCCGTAATCTTTCCTTTCTTGTTTATCCCCAAGATCACACGTGAATATAAACATTATAAGCTAAAAGTCCCGTAGCCTTTAAAATTCAAATACTTTTAAATTCAATCTCTTTTAAAATCCAAAGTCTTTGTAAAATTTCAAATATTTTTTTAAAGCCCAAAGTCTTTCAACTGTGGGCTCCTGCAAAATCAAAAATAAGTTAAATACTTTCTTACTTCAAGATGAAAGAACCAGGGTCCAGTTACAAACTGAGCAAAGACAATTTTTAGCAATGTAAATATCTCAATGTCCAAGGATCTAGATGTCACTTATGATCCTCTGGGTTCCTTCAAAGGGCCTGGGTCACTTCTCTGGCTCTGCCCTCTGCAGGACACACAGCTTGTCCTCCAGGCTCTGGCTGGCCCCACCCCATAGCTTCTATTCTTTGTAGTCATCCCATGGTACCAGCATCTCCAAAATGCTGGGGTCTTCTGCTGTCTGCACTTTCACCAGTTTCCTCTCCTGGGCCCTCTTCATAGTGCCAAGCCTCAGCTTCTCTGCACGACCCCTCTAATCTAATTGCACGACCTTCAACTGCTACTTTGGCTGCACTTTCACCAATGGCCTCTCCTGACATCTCACAGTGCCAAGCCTCAGTGGCTCTCCATGTCCCCTTCATGCCTTCAAAATCGTAACCACCTTGGAAACTCTTACACATGTCCACATTTGGCTGCCAGCATGAAGTACACGCAATCTTACCCACCTCTGGAACATAGCTTCTGTGTGGGGACTCTGAGGAAACACTTACCAGACAATTTCACTTCAGTGGTGCTGGTTTCTTTTTAATCATCGCTAATTACTTAGCTACAGCTGACCAGCATAGATCGTCCTAGAAAAGTGAAGGCTTCACTTTAATGGTTCTGGTCTCTTGTTAATCACAGCTGATTCCTCAGGCACAGCTAACCAGACCACAGATTCTTAACACAAAATAGCAAATGACCCCTGATGGAGTAGTAGCCTTCACCCCCTCATCAAGAAAACTTCTCTTTGCAACAGACAACAGACAGAGACCACTGCACAGACCACCACTCCACAACCAATTAAAATGAAGAGTCGTAGAGTCTGGGCTTTTATAAAGTAAATAAATGAGATAAAAATTAAACTAAAAATTCTTGCACATTTCAGGTTTTTCATCTTTGTGGGAAGTATTCAGTTGATTTTTTAAAATGTTCCTTAGACATATAGAGGAATAGGAATTCAAACTGGTGGAGAATTCCGTTCTTCTATGCTTACTGTTCTGAGCTAAAGCATTATTCTGTCTGAAAGGATTACGTCAGCGCCCTTAGCTGTAATTGTATTCTATTCCACTTTCTTTGTTTTGCTAATAGTTCAATTTAGTGTCTTCAGTTTCTATGCTGCATGGCACCAGCTATTATGTGACATATATCTTCTGTAGACATTCCATAAACGGTGTCTTACGTCATGAAATAAAATGCTCTTTTTCATGATTTCATGCACTGGTATTTTCAAGGAGCTTTTTAATAAATAGCATCTCTCTTTCCTACCTGCGTATAACAAGCTGGGAAGCATAAGATTTGTACACAAGGTGTGTGCGGTATGTTCAGGACCGTCTTCATAACCGGCAAGAGCACAGGGGCGTGTGAGCCCCTTGTCCTATGCCCGTTAAGGATCAAAGTTATGACAGCAGAGCACTAAGCCAAAACCAGGGTCTTATACATATGGAGCCTGTGTCGCCATATAAATCAGAACCCCCTAAAGCTACTCAGTACAGAGGAAAGCTAAAAGTCAGTTTGTTACTGGCAAAGCTGATGTTGCGTATTGCACAGTATTTGAAAGTCAAATGACCCTGCTTGACTATATCTCAAGTTTACCCTGTTTCTGAATCACCAACACCATTTTACAACTTGTAGTCCAGTTTCAATTAGGTGCGGTAACTAAAAAGTCAATAACCTACAAAGATGATTGTATGTACTACTAAGTCAAAAAATACAAGAGATCATTATGTGTAACGAAAGAAATCTTTGACTAATATCATTGAGTTCCCCCTTATCTGTTAGGCATCTGTGTTGTTTCCTACTCTTTGGGGCCTCCCCACAAACCAGCTGCTGCCGAGTTTCAGATGCTCAGTACCCCAGAAAAGTATCTTGTCTCTGTTCTCCACACACTATGAATAGCACAGGCCTTGGCCGTGGTTTCCCACCCTGGGACTGACTTCAGCCTTTCCTGCAGAGGCCACCCCCAGTGATGAAAAGGAGCTTGTCCCATAATTTCGTTCTTGGCTTCCCTTCTGAGAAGTCACAAGTGAAGGACACAATTAGCGTCAACAATGGCGGGGTGTGTTTATTTTCCACGGAGTAGACACCCAGATCTTTCGACCACCACTGAGGTCAGAGCTCGAGAGACCACCCAATGCTTTCACCTTTCGGTTCTCTTAAAAATGGTAAGGTCAATAAAGGCTGGGAATACGGCATGTTACACGAGAATAAAGCTAGCTGGGCTTCACCAAACATCATCAAATCAGGTGCTCAAATCATTCGGCAGAAAGTCAACCCAGGAAGCCTTGTTAGGGCAGCGAGGCAGATACTAGCCATGGAAGTCCTAAGAAGTGCAGTGTGTCCTCTCGGGTGAGGCTTCCAAGGGAAGACCAATAACACCAGAAGAGTAAGATCTGAGCAGGGACTCACAAACAAACATCCAGAAAAAACAAAACCAACTGGCTGCATTTTCTGTTCAGGGCTGAGTTTCCCATGGCCAAACTATCTTCCAGTTTCTCGTTCTCCCTGTAGGTACATTTATTTCAGGGGATAAACCATAATGACCTCTGCTCAGAATGGTTCAACTTCTAGCTGTTCTCAAGGACACGATGTTTTAACTCTTGGGCTGTTTTGTGGTCCATTAACCTTCCTGTCACAGAGTCAGAAGAAGGTTGGGGGAGGCAGCATCCACCCCCACAGGGAGCTGGAGGACACTTTGAGACAGCCATGCTTGGGTCTAAGGTGGGAAGTGCCACCCTGATTCCAGAAGCAGCTTCTCAGGGAAGTCAAATGACAAGTGGCAATTTACCAATGTATATATTATATAATAAATGTACATTTGCCAGCATAATGTACCAGCCCTCAAATTGTTCTTATGTTGTTGTAAAACAGCCCCTTGTCTAGTACTGTTTTGTAACATATAGGGTCAATTGACATCATACATTCTGGGCCAAATGTAACAAAGAATTAATTAACGTAAAGCCTTCAAGTGTGTTTAATTTACTTTTTAGAACTCCGTCTTGCATCTCATTAGTTTGGCTATCACATGTAACAATAATGCCTTTTATTTACCTTAACTATAACATTTTTGCAAATGTAATTTGCACATCGATTTTTGTCGTAACACTTCTCCATCAAGGATTTGGAACCAAATTCTTTGGCGCACAGGGCGTCAACTTCTCTGCTGCGTTTTGGAACTGGAAAGGGATACTGAGGACAGGGCTCACATTACGGAGGTACAGAACGCACAGCAGGACGGTCGGAGACCCAGATGACCTCAGGAGGAGGAAGCCATCAGTGCGGTTAGTCAGTGCTGACATCTTGAGGACACCAGTCATAAACTGGCAAGAGAGCAAAGCAAATTAAAACAACCTCAGAGGGTCTACAGAGCCTGCTGATAGGAGTCTCAGGCAATTGTGTTACCTAGGAAGTGACAGAGTCATTTGACTAGTGCGATTCGTCCTGCATCCTGTCTAGGAGAGATGTGTCAGCGTGTGTTGCGTAAGAGCTTGTTGAATTCTGAAAGAAACAACCCTGATTTAAGGAGGCAGAGAGTGTTGGGTGAGGCTTTGTCTGCTGAGTATTGACTGACCTTTGCTGACCTTTGTACCCTTTGAAGAGAAAATGTGAGCCCTCTATTGCTGCTGTCCAGATCTTATTTCTCACTTTCGAACCCTTCTGGAAGAACATGGCTTAATCCTAGGCAAGTGACCCAGTTAGAAATTTCTTGGAATTTGGCAGATCTCCCCTCCCCCTTTAAACCTGCTAAAGCTGGGTGGGTGGCAGCCATTACTTTGCTTACACTTTCCTTCGGGGTCTTAGCTGACCCTAGAGGGCCAGAATCAAAATGCCACTGTCGACAGAGAGCTACATGTTTCCTTGGCTTAACATGTTACTTGTGTTTTTGCGATGGGATCTGGGCATGTTGATTTGGGGTATTGGTTATCTTCTGCTACGAGTTTTCGGCCCACCAGGCTGGAATCCCATGGTGAGGTGATAGCTTGGGAGGCCTGGGAGCTTCTTGAGGGGGTGGAGCCAAGGCTGAAGAGCAGTGTATATGGTACAGAGGCAGGGTCTCAGGGACAGTAGCCAAGGCAGAGAGCCTGTGTTGTGCGGGAGCAGGACGCGGAGTGGACCAGACTCCAGCCATCTCTTGAGGAAGAACCATGTCAGGTGGCTGTCGCACAAGCGAGCAGGCATCAGGTGCTTCATAAAGGCAATTGCCCCACTGGATTTGTTTAAATCTGTGGCAAAACATTTATCGAAACCGTTATCCTCCTCTTAACACTTTTGATTGTTCATCTTAATGCTCTTGCTTTCTGTCTTTTAGCGAAGAAATTTATACAGACGGTACACTTGTCCTTTTGAATTATTTACTAGTTTACCTGGTTGCTGTTTTAATTTTGGTGGACACAAAAGGGGGAGGTGCTTCTTTTGATGTTAATATGAATGAAATCGAATTCTTCGGGCCATCCCCCCCACTTGAAGCATTCTGCCTAAGACGCAGTACGATCAAATGGGGATGGAGACAGAGTCTCGCTGGTAGTCTGCCATGTGCTGCCGCTCCAAGAGATTTGAAAAGCGTTCAGCTAGCTAGTGTCTCATGGATCTTCCATGTTAGCTATAAAGACACAAGCATCAGAAAACTCAAATAAAATAGTGGGAAGTTATAATAAACACATCGAATGTGCCAATTACATATTCAAATCTGACAGCCTTGGCTTTCACTTTAGAAAGGCAGCTGCCTTTCGCCTTTAAAACTGCAGGCAACATCTGCCTTTGCTTGGGAAACTGAGAAACACATGTTCTATTCGTTTACCATGGCTGGCTTTGTGGCTGGCCAGAAATGTAGAAGAAGGTTTGAGTAATCTGCAGTTTCTTTTCCATGGGACACCACAAGGTTAGTTATCTTTTCCTTCATAGTAAACTTCCTTCTGGCTTAAACGTAATTAAAACACGGTGTTTTGTATCGGAATAAGAAATGTAAGTTTTGAAAAGAGGAGTTAGACATGCCTCTGATCTTAGTCAACATTAAACTTCTTTTCCATGGTTGGATACTGAGTTTTCTAGCCAGAATGAACTGTTTTGAAAACACCATGACCCTCACTGATAAAGAGTAGAACGTGCCTACACTGACCTACAAGTTAGAACAGGAGCCATGTTGGGTACTTGATATAAAGAAGAGTTTTTAGAAAAATCAGTCAAAAGCATTTGAAAAATGTAAATGTACTAAATAATGCATGTATATAAATTCAAATTAATAAGAACTAGCGGGTTCTCTTTTATTCAGTTGACTGTAAGAAGGATTTTGTAAGTTTATATGTCCTGGCATTAACTTCTTTTATAATTAAGGCTGCTCACTCAGAGCCTCTTGCCAGCTCTGTGAAAGAATTTACGGGCTATCAGAACATCTGTTCCCTTCTGCTCTCTGTATTTATCTTAGAAGAAAAGATAATACATATACAATAATAGAAATTTTCCTGCATACCTTACTCGCCCTGTTTTACCAAAGCAAATTCATTTCCATTGTACTACCATGTGGTAACATTCTAAAACCAGGACAGTCACATACACCCTGTAGCTGCGCTTACAACCTGAGTTCTGAACATGGCGTGAGCACTTTGCACTGTCTGACATCGTGTTGTCCAACGCCAGCTGATGCTTCCTGAAGCAGTGGCTTGGATTCTGGGCTGTCGCGAGTTATATCTCTCTCTGGTTTTATGGCACAGACTGGGTCTTCTGCTCTCAACAAAAGGCAATGGTTTGATTGTTGAAACAGAAATGTTTAATATTTTCTTACTGTCATTTCTCAGCATGCAAGTATCAAGTTGATATATCTTTGGATTAAACTTTAACCCCAGGCAGAATCAGGAGAATCTCTGTGAATTTGAGGCCAATTTGATCAGGACAACCAGGACTTCACAGAAAGACCCCGTTTCAAAAAAAAATTAATTATTAAATGAATTTTGACTTGGAATTAGAATAGAATTTCCAAAAATTTCTGAAATTGTCCCAAACATACTTGTGTCATTCTATATATTTATGAAAGGCAGTATCCTCAGATTTGATCATTTTAAAATAAAGATATTGATTCTGAGAATCAGAATCAGGATGCTACATCTTGAACCATCAAATATTCAGCCAAGATTTAATTGCTACCAAAATAAACAGACACATCCACTCAATAGCATACACATTCACATTTGTCTTTAGTGCGTGGTGAAATTATATGCATAACAAAGGAATGCCTTAAAAAGAGTTTCTTTATGATTTCTTACTAGTCAGTGTTTGATTTGTATACCTATTTTACATGCCTGTATTACCCACGGTTAGGTAAAAACTTTAGGGACGAGGGATCACAAGAGGAAAACTTTAAGCCTTATTTTCGAAGACTTGTCCCTGAGAACATTCCTCTCCTGGCTGAGTCCTGGAGATGGTTTTGAACCATCTATCTTCTCTTTTACATTATGTCTTATGTCTGAGGGACTAGGTAAGCTCTTTGGAAATTGTTTCTTTGGGGAGAAGATCATATAAAATAGAAGATGACAGGTGGTACTTATTGCCTCAGAAGATTTCAGAAGCCAAAGCTCTGGGGACAACAAGAATGGCCCTGGTAAGGACAAAGTCAAATTCGATTATTCCACAAGCTTCCCAGGCATCAGAAATTCTAGATGAGACTCAGAGCTGAGTCTTGTTTCCAATACTGTCTGGTTAGAGCTTCTGAAACATGACAGGACCCTCCAGAGGCTTTTGGCAGAGCGAACGAGAACCCTGTTTCTCATATCCTAGCTGAAGTAAAAGACTTCAGAAATCACAGGTGCTGGGAGCAGAGGGTGCTGGGATATGAACAACCATTTCCACAGCAGAGCCCCGGGAAGGTAACTGCATGTTGGATCTGGGAACACAGAGCCAGAAAACATAATAATCTCTTCCCCCAAGTGTGAGGAAGTAGCAAAAAGACCCCAGTAACTCAGGGGTCTCACAAGTAGCACATGGACTTCTTACTGCAGCCCTGTGGGCCTATAACAGACTAGACTGTATAAACAAACAACACCGAAAATCTTATGTCTTCTCACAAAGGACCCAACCCACTCACTCCCCTAATGAAGACATGCTCTGGAGAAATTTCTAAGTATCTAACTGTGGTTAGATCTGAGCCACGCAGCGGACTGGGGACTCAAAATAGAAATTGCTGAAACGGAAGAAATAATGACACATTGAGCCAGTCGATCCATCTTTCCCGAGGGCTGGCTTTGCATCCCGTAAGAGGAGTGGGGAGACTATCAGACCACAAAATGACCTCTTCTTCACATCTTCCCCTCAGACAATGGAAGTCATGGTGCCTTGTGTTTACATGACTCTTTCCTGCATCATAAACCCATCTTCCTAACTCACCAATGAGCATTTCACTTGGATGTCTCGAAGCAGAGAGTACATCCCAGACAAGCCCTTTATAGCAGCTGTGCATCAAAAAGAGGAGAATTTTCTTAGCCATGACATAAGCCAGCTGGCTGGCCCTAGTCCTTGGTAGACTTTTCATTAATTCCTTCCATTTCTCCCACGGCTACTTGAGCCAGAGTTACTAACATCCCCCCGCCCCACTTACATCATTTTCCACTGTACAATCTGAGATCGTCACAATGAAACTCTGGGAATACTGTCACCCACCGCTTGCCTAGACAATGGACAACACTGTGTTAGCTAGCTGCTGCCTTTGAGCTCAGCTTGACCTTGAGCCAGGCTCCTATCATCAGCTTCATCTAAGGCACATCCCCCTCCCCCTTAACAAGAAAGACCTTATCATCTCTTGACCTTGAGGTGACCACTCTTCTTCATGTCCTCGGGAGCCAATCATTCCTCACGTCTGAAACCTCAAGTTCTTATCTTTGACGTTATATAAACCAGTGAAACCCCCCAACTGTGATCTCAGAATCCCAGGCATTTGCCCTTCATCGCAGTGGCTATATCTGCTATTTTTATTTATTTTATTGTGGTTGCTTTCTCTTCTTTCCCGTGAGACTACTAACTCAGTGAGTACTGAGAGAAATTCTGTGCCCCTGTTTTCCCCAGTGATCTGACGAAGGCACTTAGTCGTCAGCCAGTAACTCACCGAATGACTTTGAAAGTACAACTTGTAAACAGCAGCAAAGTTGTTAACACCTTTGAGGGCTTACCCAATGGCGGACGTGATTTATCACATGAGTTAGCCCATTGAAACTCTTAAGAAATGAGATGTGTGGGGCAATGTTGTCCTTTCTGGTTGTCAGAATCAGGCACAGTCCTCACACAAGGCAAGAAACTCTTCCAGCTGTCCCTCATAGAGTCGGCAAGTCAAGCTTCCCAGTGAGCTGGTCATCATGAAAGGCAATGTTTCATAATGGATTATATTTTCAATCTACATCAAATTATGTATGCATTATAGCAGCACAATGGATATATGTCAAATTCTTAATGAACTTGTGTGCAATATCTATTTATTTGTTTAATGAGCATGTATTGAGATTGTGGTAGAAATTAAGACATGGGAGTCAAGAAGAGATGGTCTTTTTGAAATGATCCTGACCTGGTGGGACTATAGAAATAAATCAATAAATCCACCTGAGATATTAGACGTGTCTATGAAGAACTGAGATAAAGGAAGGGCCCCAAATCATTTTTCCCAGCAAGTGTCAGGAACGGTTACACTTCTCGGTCTCCCTACGAAGTGACTGAGACGAGCCAGGCTCTTTTAAAGAGTCCAGACAACCGCTGTCTCTTTTATTTGGTTTCCTATGGCTACTGTAGGAAAAACAGGATAAAGTCAGTGGCTTCACCAACAGAAATCAATCATTTTACATTTCTAGATGAACAGGGTTCCCTCTGAGGAGAACAGGGTGTCTGGCAATTGTGGCAGCCCCCAGTGTTCTCTGGTTTGTAGACACATCCCTGTGATCTTGTCCTCTTAGTCTTCTCTCTGTGGGAATGTTGTCTCTGTGTTCAAGTTTCTCCTTCCCATAGGAATACAAACCATATCGGATCCAGGCCCCCCTGAACGAGCTCATATATAGGTAACCACATCCAAAATGCTCTCATTTCCAAATGTAGTATTCTGAGGGCCTGGAGGTTCGGATTTGTAGCATATGAATTTTGGGGTACAGAGTCAAATTATAGTCGCTCCTTTCATCTTCTAAAACTTTTACTTGTCAGCTCATTCATTCATTCATTCATTTGTCAATTTATTCATTGCTTCTTGTGATTGTTCTGGTTTGGGTCCGAGGCTAGCACATATTCAGAGCGTGAAAACAGCTCTCAGTTTGTCTGAGGTCATCACTAAATAATTCGTAGAGGAGTGAATGGGTCATCATAGGAGAAAAGTAAACAGAACATCAAGAGTATGCCCACTGCCATCCTGGTGTTCCTGGGTTGCAGAGAAACATTGTTGCTAGGTTTAAGTTTTTAAAATGATGAGAAACAAAAGTGCATAAAACACCTGGGGTGGAGAGGACACCTGTTTTGGGAAAGATAGAGAGAGAAAAACATCGCAACTACCTACCAGGCTTGATTTGTTTTCTTCCCCTTTTTCCATTCCCATCGATTTATTAAGAATTGAAAGTCACTTCAAACTCTGATCTTGTGATTGAATCCTGTTTGCTGGCCCACTGATCTTATTTACCACCCCTGCCCTCCAGGAGCAGTGCAATCCCTTTAATTTTACCTCTGAACTGTCTAGGTCCAGTTTTTTCCTCTCCTAGTCATTGGCTACTACCTAAGTAAGTAGCCAACTTACCCCATAGAGAGCTTTTGAAAAGGTCAAGTTCATTAAGATGTGACTGCAGTGTATTTCAATTTATTTTGACAAGTATACTCAGTTCTGGAATCATTGCCGCAGTGGAGATGAGAAAGTTCCATTGTCCCTTTTGCAGCCAGTTCTCCTTCTCCATCCATGAGCATACAACAGCTAATGAATCTTTACAGGCAAAATTTTAGTTGCCTAATAGACACAGTGAGCTGTGTCATGCAGTGGGTAGAACTCAGTCCAGCTACCACAATGACAAAGAGACAAGTCAATAATCTGCGAGCCACAAAATTCCCTAGGAATGGAACAACAGAAAGCAAAGGAAAACAGATGCTGTCATAAAATGATAACCTTTTGTAGACGCATCAACTTCTAAGGCTTCTGAGTAAGCCTGAGTGTTCCTTCTCAGTGCCCTAGAGAAGCCTAGCTAGGTCTGCACTCTATCTGTAATCGAAACCATATTCTGAACAGTTAGATTTCCTATGAGATAAAACATATATTCAACATGATTATGCATTACTGTCATTGGTCTTCCGTATACATATGAGCTATGGTTCCGGCCTCAGTTGTGGGAATAAATGCAATACTCCTGGTTGCTGTCTGGACAACTACTCTCAGGCAGTAAGTTCAAGAATGGTATTTTTCCTCTATAAAAAGTGCTCGGGTATAAGTTTTATTTCTCCATCTCAGTGGGCATTTTTCAGAAAGACAGCATTTGCAAAAATGCATATTAAATATTGTACAAAATGTTCTAAAGTGGGTTCTAATATTTGTTAATTGCCTATTTTTTTAATTCTGAAAATGAGAGAGTAAGGGGTCCAGAATCAAGGTTAAGATACAATTAATTTTAAATATGAAACGGAGCTTGGCTTTGTTAGACTATAGAGGTGACTTTTATGGAAGAGTATGCTAATGGCTTCTGTGTCAGGTTTCGGTAGTTTAGTATGTCACAATGCTATTGATTGAGAGAGAACAGAATAAGGTGGGGAGAAGAAGGTGGATTGCCTTGAGGTGCCCATGGGACATCTAGATGTATAAGCCCAGTTGGAGCTGGATAAAGAAATCCGACTCTGTGAGCAAGGCGGTCTAAGTAAAGGCAGCCATTGAAACAATGAAAGTAGATGAGATCACCTAAGAGTCTGTAGAAGAAAAATGTAACTTGTACCTATCCTGAGGAAGCTTCAGTATATATAATACATGATCAGTTAGAGAGAACCAGAGGCAGAAAAAGGAAATACACACATACTTTTTTAAAAATATCATTATATTCTTTTCAAAGGGAAACAATTAAAAATGTTAAAATCTGATCTTATATCTGTGATATAGCCTGCATCTGTGGGAAGTCATGCAACAAAGACATGCTTTCCTGTGTCTCTCCATCTCATGACAACAGGCCAGTCTGCCCACCAGCTGCAATATCCACCTGGGGTTGTTAAGAACAGGCACCCCAGCCTCTTCTAGAAGACTCTGAACTCAGGAGGCCTGGGCACCAGATTTTTTTAAGTGAACAAATCTAACATTCCAACTGTGAAAACTTCACAACATTCACTGCTTACAGCTTCAAGTCCCACGTAACACTTTTCTTACAGAACAGAAAGCAGGGCTCTGTTTAACCCTTGATCTTGAACTTGAATGGCCGAAGACAAAAAGCACCTTCCATTTTTCCAAGTAGTCACAAACCTTGGTGACTGAGAGAATATATAATTGCCAAGATAAGCAACACATGTAAATAAAAGAGGTAGTTACTATAATAGGTACCTGGAGGCTGTGTTTATTTTCTTGGAAAATAATGGCTTAGAGGAAGAACATAAGCTATAATAAAATTATTATCCCATAAGACCGGGCAAAGGGGATTTGCATCACGGGAATCCATTGTCACCATTCAGCCGGGCACTAGGCTGCTGGATGGCCACCTGCTGTAGCTGCTTTTTGATCCCTACCATGTGACACCCGGACAGATATACCTACTTAATTCTTACTCAAGATCCTGGTGCTACTCAGGGAGTGCTAAGTGGTCCTCTAAGTAAGTACTTATCGTGTCATTTCAAAGCTGTTAATTCCTCTATGTTCTATAGACTTCCGTAGTGACTCTGGCACATCACTTGCTCTGAAGTCTTAAAATCATAAGGCAATTAAGTTTGTTTATTCAGCTGTTTCCTGTGTTTTTTTGTTTTTGACCACAGTTTTCTTTCTATATGAAACACTGCCCGGACAATACCACACCAAAAACTCAAATTCGATGAGACCAATAAAACGTGTAAGTTGATGATCACGTGTCGAACGTGTCATGAATAGAGACTTCTGATGATATGGAACAATGCTATTTGATCATTAGCGTCTGAGCGAAGTAAAGTACCTAAGCTCAGAGACAATAAAATCGACAACTTCAGAGACATGTTTTAGATACTTAGGACAACCTAAGAAATTCAAATATCTCGGAAATATTTGTCCACTTGAAATGATCAGATCACTTACAACACCTTTGTCCGTCCATCGGAGTAACTCCTGGAGTCTTATTTTTAACAAATTCTGGTAACATGTTTTCTTAAAAATGTGGAAGTCCATGTGAGTCAGTATTTAACTTAATTTTCTAGATGCTCCGCCTCCAACTCAGATCATCGTTGCTAACACGAGTACCCTGAACCCGCTCAAACATGTGAGAGTTTTAAACCTCCGTGATCTTGCTCACACCCACCTTGGCCTGGAGTCTCCTCACCGGCCTCTCAACGTTAACTCATTCCCCTGTGGTTTCTCTAAACCACGTGACTGATGCCTGTCATGTGACTTTATGAAGTCTGTACTAATCCATCCTTCCCTCTCCCGTGAATCCAAATTCCAAAAGGGCAAGTAGGAAGTCGTATTTACTTGAGTGTAAAATAATAATAGGGTTTAATTAATTTTTTGCAGCGAAATTAAATTTAAAGTGTTCTAAAATTAATTTTTTTTCCTAATTAAAATTGGCATCCTCCAGTGGTCTGAATGAATACAATTTAGTCAAAGGCAGAAAACAGAAGTTTAACTCCCAAAACATACTTCTGCTGAAGTCTGAGGCCATTTGGAAAACTAATTTATAACGTTCTGTTGAAGGCTGGAAGTAAAATATTGAGAAGGCTCAGCCAGTAGACCCCTTAAATCCGATATAGGTTGGTAGGGACACAGCAGCCTTGGCCCAGGCATAAAATGCTTGCTCCTTGGGGAAGAACCTAGAATTTCAATCAATATAAATAACAACAGAGTAGCTGCAGCAAGCACCATCTGAAGGATTTCCCTGTGCTTGTGCACAAGGTCTTTACACTCTCCCTACTCTCGTCCCTGTTAATGTGCTTCACACGTGTAGGACGCCATTCCAAGATGGCGCCGGCTTCCAGACGGCTTAGTAGTAAACAACGGCTTTGCACATGCGCTACAGTTGAGAACAGCTTGGCTCTTAGTGACACACCCATAACTGGCCCGCAAAAACGGTTATGCAAATGAGGTGCTGCAGAGGTAGCCTATCAGCATGAACCACGATTCCCACAGTGTATATAAGCGGCTTGCTCCTGGGGATCGGGGCCATTCTCACCATTCTCTACTGTATTCAACTTCCTGATTAAACTGCCTTGAGAAGGAACCAATCGTGTCGTGTTTTCCTTGCTGGTCGAGGTCGGCGCAGCACACACACGCAGAGAGGAAACTAGGGCACAAAGAGCAGAGTAACTCGTTCCATGTTACATGCTTAACGAGTAGAGACAAACTGAACCAGCAATGGGGTGTGGTATGGTGATGATGGTGATGATGGTGATGATGATGATGGTGATGATGGTGATGGTGTGTGGTGTGGTGATGGTGTGGTGATGGTGTGGTAATGATGGTGATGATGGTGGTGATGATGGTGATGGTGATGATGGTGATGGTGTGGTAATGGTGTGGTGATGATGGTGATGATGATGGTGGTGATGGTGACTGTGGTGGGGTGTGATAATGGTGATGGTGGTGATGGTGGTGATGGTGTGGTAATGATGGTGATGATGGTGGTGATGGTGTGGTAATGATGGTGATGATGATGGTGATGATGGTGGTGATGGTGGTGATGATGTGGTAATGATGGTGATGATGATGGTGATGATTGTGATGATGGTGGTGATGATGATGATGGTGGTGATGGTGATGGTGATAGTGACTGTGGTGGGGTGTGATGATGGTGATGGTGATGATGGTGATGCTGGTGATAGTGTGGTGATGGTGACAGTGACGGTGGTGATGGTGATGGTGACAGTGATGGTGGTGATGGTGACTGTGGTGGGGTGTGATGAGGCAGGCGTTGGTGATGACAGTGGGCCGTGGTGAGGTAGGTGATAGTATGGGGTATATGGGGAGGAAAGCTGTTCCCATTGGAAGATCATATTGTACTGACCTACATTAGCCAATAGGAAGCACAGAGTCTTTTGATTGACAGTGTTTGTTTAGTGTGTATGTGTGCCGTGTGCATGCAGTGCCTATAAAGCCAGGAAAGGCTCCCTAGAGGGTGGTTAAAGGAAAACCAGTTCTTCCTGATCCTCCTAGCTTCCCCTAAACATCTACATTCCATACCTGAAAGTTGTCCTCTGGCCTCCAGGAGCCTGCCACAGTATGTGTCAACCCCCTGCCCAAATAATCAAAAGGTAAAACAAACAGAATTTAAAATTCCCAAACTGTGAGCTAAAATAAACCAACTCTTTTATTAAGTGTTTTTGTCAAATATTTTTATCATGGCAACAAGACAAGTAACGGAGATGGTAGCAGACCTCAGACTCTGTAAGGACAGAGGCTCATGGGCTCAGGGCCCCCTGGTGTGCCTGGCTGTATATTTCCAGCCTTTAAGAAATCCTTAGGAATAAATTAGAAGTAGTGAATGCAGTGGTTTGGATGAGATGCCCCCATATTCTCGGGTATTTAAGAACTTCTCCCCAGCTGGCGGGCCTGTTTGGGGAGGCTTAGGAGGTGTGGCCTTGTTGGAAGAAACCATGGATTTTGAGAACTTAAAGACACGGTCCATTTTGAGTTCACTCTCTGTACTTAATGTTTGCAGTTTGAGATGTGCGTTCTTGGTTGTTTCTCCCGCCCTGCCTGCTGCTTGCTCCCATGCTTTCCTCAATGAGGGCGACGGACTCTTATCTTTCTAGAACCCTTCCTCTGTAGGTTGCCTTGGTCCTGGTGTTTTGTTTTCTTTCACGGAAATAGAAAAGTAACTAAGACAGCAAGCAAACTTAACAGCGTTTTCTGTGTTTTAAGAAATAGTGTTTTCTGTGTTCTAGGAAATTGCCATAATCTAAGGAGGAGATTGTTGGTACCACCAATTTGTATTCCAATTAAGCAGATTTTAGGGGAACTTAGGACCCTCCCCACTACTTTATGATTGGCATCTGAGATGGGGTAAGTATTCCTATGTGACTGGCCTTTAATCAAAGGGGTCAGCTATCTCTCTGGAAAATGTCAAGATGTCAAAATTGTAGGATATCCAGTTACATCCAGGATTGATAGTGGAGGAATTGATTGGTGTGCAGGAAAATTACACCTATTGGGTTTCAGAAATATACAAATAAGAAAAATTAAACTTTGTAGCAGTTAGCTGTTATGTAGGCTCACCAAAGAAGATACAGGAGGTGCTTTCATAGGTGCAAACCCTGCCAGACCTCAGCACAGGGAACCACTATCATGGCCAGTGCCATACTGGATAGTGGAACCTGAGCATCTGAACTCAGGTGTTTTTATTGATACCTAAGCTCCTCAGGTGTTCTACTGATAGCACGTGCAGATCATGAGGAATCAAACATCTTTTACATAAAGCCATTGCACCTGCAGACAATGCAAACGCCAAGGCCTAGACAGTCCGTCACCTATCAATGCACAAAACAAGCATTTTAAATGTAACTAAAAATAAACTTCTGCAACAAAATTTTCTTGACATCTTCAAAATTTGTAAGACCGGGCTACCGTAGGTGAACGTAATCCTTCGGGTTTAGATTTATCGCATGCTTCTCTCTAGTTGCATTTCTTTCTGGACACTTTCATGAACATTTATTCAATTTAAAGAGCACAGACAAGAAGCAAGTCCCACAGATAAACACAGTTAATCACAGTAATCACACTGCTGAACTTGGCATTGTTGATTGAGAGCCATCAAATAGCCAGTTGTCTCTGTTCTTCGACTGATTGCCTTTCTGGGCTCCGTCTCTAACTAGAATGGAAATGAGGTGTAGTTAGCCAAGGGAAAAAAAAATAAAATATTTTATTCTTCAAATGCCAGAGAAGGTAAAATACTTTTTTGAAGTTAGAGACTTGTGGCTATAGGAAGGTCATATATTCCTAATTTTACTGGGTTTTTTTTTGGCATACATGAGTGCTTTTCCTGCTTACATGTATGCGCACTACATGCATTCAGTGCCCGTGGAGGCCAAAAGACCCCCCTGCAGCTGACGTTGCAGGGAGTTGTGAGCCATATGATGTGAGTACTGGAAACTAAACTCTTCCTCAGCAAGAGTAGCAAGCGTTCCCGCCCATCAGGCCATCGCTCCCACCCCTCAGCCTTACATCTGAGGTAACGACGAAGCACAGCCCTTAGGACTTGGACTTTAACACGTGGTGTAAACTGCCTTTGGCCTTTTGCATACTAGCATGCATTGGTGCCTAGTTTTGCTCAGACTGTTGCTTTTGCACGTCTGGGAATTGAACCCAGGGCCTTTAGTGTACTTGGCTCTACACTGAGTCACGCTCCTAATGTCACGCTTCTTCGATAGTGATATTATAGAACCCAGTCCTGTGTTTCCTAAGTGGCATGTGATTTTGATTTATTTCACAACCGGTTATGTTGGTTGTGACACTTGCTTAAGGGGGTTTGCAAAGTCTCTACAATGCCAAACGACTATTTCTGCATATAATTAATAAATATGTTATAAGAAGAGAAGTTGAAGTTATGTAATTGGCTCAACAAACTTTCAATTGATTTATTGATTGCTTATTTATTGATGTCAGTGCATCATTTGTTTGAGAGAAAATTCTTCTTTGGGGAATGAGTCAGCGTTCTCTGCAGACACTGTCCACTCTTACCAGCAATCTTCTGATTTCCCAGAGGGCAGTGCAGCTCTCTGTAGGGCTGTAAGAACATACTTTGTCCTTGCTCAGTGCAAGCTGCAAGTCCTGGAGAGTTACTGTCTCTAAGGACAGCTCTGAGCCCATGAAGATAATGCTCAGCTGCTTTGCTGCCTGGGGTGGATGTCCTACAGTTCCTAGACTTTCTAAGCAAGAGTACCCAGACCACCACCTTGTTTGATAACATTCTTATTATTATCCACCCCTTCTAGACCTTCCTGCCTCAGTGCCCCACATACTAACCTGTGCTTTGTAGGATCACCTCTCAATAAGATACTTGCTTTTCCCCTGATCAGTTTTGTTGAGCTTATTCTTGAACTCCTGCCCCAGAGGTTGGAGAGATGGCTCAGCAGTTAGGAGCACTTGTTGCTCTTGCAGAGAACCCTGTTTCCACTCCCAGTAGCCACAGGGCAGATCACAACCATGTGTAACTCTGCTTCCAGAGGATCTCTTTCCTTCTTTTTGCCTCTACAGGCACTGTTTGTGTGTGTGTATGTGTGTGTGTGTGTGTGTGTGTGTGTCTGTGTCTGTGTTTGTACACACACACAGTATATTAATACTTGCATGCAAAACATTCATACAAATATAAATAAATAAATACATCTCAAAATTAAAAAAACATTCATGTCACACTATGGAAACTTTGAAGAGATTTCTCTGTGGCTGTAATACATGCATGATCCTGCAATTCAATCGTTCTTCCAATCCTTTGCTTTTCTCTATCTAAGTGAAGCAGTATGGAATCAAAAGAGTCATATGGGATAATCTAACTACATTACAACATTCTTCAGCTCCCTACAGTGACAGGAAATCAGAACGATGTTAGTGAAACATTGAACACAGTGTGCTCATACTATCTAGCTCATGACTGCCAGTGTGCCACAAACTGCTTTCTTATTCTTTTGTGTCACCATGGTGTGTTCTTGTCCGTTCCCATGTCTGAGCAAGGCATCTGTTTCTCAATCCTCCACAGTGTGGCTCTACCAGGAATTACCATTTTGACTTCATACAGGCAAATGCATACCATACATGGCATTTTTTTTTTAAAGCAGACTGAAAATAATAATAATGTTCTGGGCCTTGGTATTCTTAAGTACCCCCCAAAAACCACTCAGTACAAACAACTTCTAGACCAACTCTGTCTGGGAAGAGCAGATTTAGAAAGAAGGGAGACACTATAGACAGTACCGCATACAAGAAAGAAAATAGAGCGTCTCAGCCTGGTTCGTTGTGGGATGCTGCAGGATGCTGACTCACTTCCCAACCATGGTCCTTCCTGAGCTCAGGGAAGACTAAACAGCCTTTCATGCAATGGGTACAGCTCAAACAAACCTCTCCCGGCCGTGCACTGCTACGGAACTAGCTGCCGCCAATGCTAATATCTGCGCTGGACGCTGTGTAACTATTTCTGCCAAAGAGCGGACCAAACAAATTGTCAAGTATAGAAAACTGTACACACAGTACTCACCCATGCAAGCAATGGGAATAGATGGACAAATCAAAGGGAACAAGAAATAGTGATGACATTTTAAAAGCAAACATATCATTCCCTCTTTTTAAAAGACGGTATTGCCTGGAAAATCTGCCCGGTAAATCTTGCTGGCAAATGAAGCAGAGCCTGGCACTTTTGCTAGCCTCTCCTGGGGGAGATGAGCGGCCTCTAACGTGGAAGTGTCCTCAGTTATAAATAATTGTTCCAAAGCCTCTCTGTAATTACTTGTCACTCCTAAAGTATTCTCTGGGCAGAAATCCAGGTACATTTTACATCGGACCAGTAATGGGAATTTAGTCCGAGAAGGGACAGTCAAGTTACGAGCATGCCAGCTCCATCTACAGTGTGGTAAGCATTTTGGCCAGAATTTGACCTGCCAGTCCTAGATCAACAGCTGGGATGTTTTTGCTGACTCCAGCCCTGGGCACAGTGAACCAAGGATCGGAGGCCAATTAAATGTCCTTAATACCATTCACTTCCCAACAGAGTCAACGATGAAGGGTTCCTTCCCACTTAAACATCATAAAGAGGTTGGTTTGTGGGGACTAATAACCAAATGTCTTCTCCTGGGTCTTGGCCCCGGGGAAGACGTGTGTAGCTCCAGCAAGGGAACCCTTGGAGGACACAGCAGGGTCCTCCTATCTTTTGTTTCTTTTCTTCTCTTTAAATAGCCTACACACATGTCCTGCCATTCCTGCCCCGGGTTCGGAGTGTGAGCCGTTGGTTTTCTGGGCCTTTCCGCCCTTTTCCAAACCACCAGTTTTATTAGTTTGGCTTAGTGAGGACATCCTTTCTAACCGTTAAGTCTTTTCACAACATTAAAAACGTGTGCATAGGACAACTGCGTCATACCCTTTAAAGAAAAGGAAGGGCTTTTGTAAAAGGGATTTCTCACATTTGATAAGGCTTGGAGAAAATTTTTCCCCCCACATCACTTTTTAAAATGTATACTATAAAATTAAAAGTATAAGACTGGTGGTTAAGTATAAGACGGCTTAGTGGTTAAAGGTGTTTATCACCAAGCCCGAGGATCTGAGTTCAGTCCCCCAGAACTCACACAGCAGAAAGAGAACTGACCCCTGAAAGTTGTCGTCGTATACAATTTCTGTTACTTCGGATTTGAGACCAAACTTAGGCTCAGCATAAAAAACAACAACAAAGGATGGCCCGTTAGTTCTGTCTTCCAGGACAATGGGGAAAGAAATGTCAGTGCTCTTGATGGGAATCTTGAGTTCATAGAGGGAGACGTACAGTGACAGGCTTAGGAAAGAGCGAGACTCTTAGGGACTATTGTAAACGTCCACACACATCTAGGGGGCATAAAAGGAAGCGGAGGAGTAATATGTAATATGGCGCCTTTCAACTACTCTCAGAACACAACAGAAAAATACGCCTGTGGCAAGCTTGTACAGCTCCTTTCTCCAGCCCGTAGCCTCGCTGAGGATGGGCTGGGGTGGACAGGCTAGAAGGGTCAGGCTAGAGTTAGGGTAGATGGGTCTGAGTGGGCGGGTCGGAGTGGGTGGCTCAGAGTGGGCGGGTCAGAGTGGGTGGATCAGAGTGGGTGGGTTAGAGAGGACAAGTCAGAGTGGGTGGGTCAGAGTGGGCGGGTCAGAGTGGACAGGTCAGAGTGGACAGGTCAGAGAGGACAGGTTAGAGAGGACAGGCTAGAGAGGACAGGTCAGAGAGGGCAGGCTAGAGTGTTGTTATGCCCAGCTGGTCTCGTTCTGCAGAGGAATGCTTGGAGTTAGGGACTCCTGTTTTGGATTTGCTATTTGTAAAGACTGTGAGTTTCTCAGAGAAGCTCAAGAAATATTTCAGGGGAAATTATATTGAAAAATAAAATATTGGATTTGGCAGAAAGATAGACACATATTAAATTTATTCTTTTCATAACAAAATTAAGTGGCACTATTATTCCAAAATACATCAAAGAAGTTATTGTAGTTTGCTTAGAGTTCTCTTTTGGAAGACATACTTAAATTTAAATATATCTTGTATTTATTTTCTTACTTAACAAAGGAGGCAAATGCCAGTAAAAGGAAAATACAACTCCAAAGTATTTCCATACACACTACAGAACATTATGAGGTGGATATTTGAACATCCCCCCCCCCCCCCGCCCCGTGAAAACCACATTCCTGTGGAATGGCTCAAATTAAATCTTTTGGTCATACTCAGGAAGAAAATTACTATATTGAAACCAAACAGAAAATAAATCTTGCCCTTTTTATTATATTTTCTCTGTAACTCCTCAACCTGTTCTGCTTGTGCAAATATACAAATATAACTCCCCAAGAGGAGGTAGCTGTCCCAGACCACTCTGGCTTTTAAGGTGGACTTCATATTAAGGGACCCAGGGTGAGGATCTTCACAGAGAAAAGCTGTGTGAGTATTCTTCTCTGTGTGGGCGTGGCCTCTCAACTTATGTTCCATTCAAAGAGAAATAAAGGAAACAAGATTTGTTTAAACTGAAAAAAAAAATAATAGTCATGGGCTGGAGAGATAGCTCAGCAGTTCAAAACACTTGCTGCTTTTGCAGAGGACCTGGGTTCAGTTCCCAGAATCCACATGGCAGCTCACAATTAGCTGCATCTTCAATTCCAGGAGATTGGATGCTCTCTGACCTTCTGACCTCCATGAGCTCCAGGCACGGATGCGGTGTACATACACACATGCAGACAAAACAGCCACATACAAAAGAAAAATAGGTCTTTTAAAGACAAAGTCATGTCTGAAAAGAAAGCCATACAACCTAGATATCTTAAGTGTGTGTCCTGATTTAGCAGCTTTTGTTTTTGAAGCACGATCGTCCAGCTCGACAGAACCCTGCTGTTATGAACAGAGCCACAAGCATGAAGTGCTAGCTGCAAGTGAATTTACAAAAAAGAGGCAATAAAGAAGATACAATGCAGTAGCCCTTGTCTTTCCTTACAGGCAATCGCATGTATACAGAGTTAACTCTTTATCCATTTACTTTTTCGGTTAAGAAACATTTAAGTTATTTCTGTATCCTATTACTGTGAATGGAGCAGCAATGAGCACGGCTGAGCAAGAATCTGAGTTGTAGGGTGCCAAGTCCTTCGGGCATGTGCCAAGAGTGGTATCATGGCATAAATTTAATTTTAGATTTTTGGGGATTTCCCATACCGATTTCCATAGTGGCTGCACCCATTTGCATTCTCACCAACAGAGGATGAGGGCTCCCCTTTTTGCTATAAACTCCTCAACATTTATCGTCAATTGTTTTGTCGGCCTTTGCTGTTCTGATGGGGGTGAGATAGTATCTCTTTTAACTTGTGGTTTTCAAAATAAATCCCCTGAAAAGACAGGTTTGGGGCCAGCGTTTTGTAGAAAATGGCAGAGAAAAAGAAAAATCTTTTTCTCAGGTCAAAGGGATTTCCCTCCAGGATTGAGAACTGGAAGTTTGGAAGTGTCTGACAGATGAGTAAATATAGCTGCCCTAAGGCGTGGGAGCCTACGGCAGGGGCTCCAGCCTTGCCGAACACAGTGTGTGTCAGGAGAAGCGAGGAGCAGAGGAGCATCCAGCAAAGTCCCCAGATGTTTGTCCCATGTAAGTCCTAAAAATCTCCCACAGTCCTGATCAGGAAAGTAGATGGTAAGAACGAGCACAGTTGAGTTTCCTACAAGCCCACCCAGATGAAAGACTGACATCTAACTTAGATACAAGGGTCCGTAAGCTAATGTATCCCCTAGCAGCGGGATTATTATGGTAGGGAAAAAAAGATTTGTATGTGATGTTTCTCATCACTGTTCTTTAAGTCTTAGAGTGATTGCTGTGTGAGACTATAGTTATGAACAGGAGGTTTTTGGTTCGCCACTCTCGCTAGACTCAGCTATGGGATTTGAAAAATCAGTGTGTGCTACTTATGGCTCATGCCTGTAGAAGGAAAGGGTGTTTCCTTCCCTTCTAGAACTTTCCCTTCCCACAAGTTAGAGTCAAGGCAAGGAAGGTGAGCCCTTCAGATGACGCACATGATAATAATTAGAGAGACAGCAGGTCTGCAAATCGATGACCTTAGACCTCCGGCAAGCTTGCATTAGGGATTTCTCACCCAGGAAAGGAATTGATGTGGAATTCTGAATCAGTGTTCATCATGCTCTAAACTGCTTTTTGCTAATACTAGTTTGAAAGATGAACCAGAATGGGAAGAGATTGCTGTTGGAGAAAATGGCTGATTGTCCGGCAGTGGCAGTGGCAGTGCTTGATGGCTTGAACTCACGGCCATCCTCCTGACTCAGCCTTTCAAGAGCTGTAGGTGACGGGGAAATACTATACTGACTGGAGACTGATCCTCCAGGCCTTGTTTACCAATTATTTGTGAAGGAAGAAAGCGGGGCAAGGTGGATCTTGCCTCTAATCACAGCACTGGAGAGGCTGAGTCAGGGGGATGGCTGTGAGTTCAAGACCTGTTTAAACTGAGACTTTGTCTCAAAATAAAGAGGACTGGGGAGAGATATGGAGGTTCTGAAGAAGAGGAGAGGGAGGAAAAGAAGGAAAAAAGAAACAATGTCATTCTAGTATTTCAATAAGAAATTTCGAGGCTAATGCAATGTTATTGGAAAGGAAGATAACAGAGGTGTAAATGTTGGGGAAAATATATAAAATAGCATCACAAAAACGAGAAAGTATTGGACTTAGTAGTCAAGAAAATGGAAAATCATTTGCTATTAGCCTCCTCCCGCTCATGGGGAAGCTACTAGAAGCCAGAGCACGTGTTACTGATAACAACCCCTCTCCCTTAGAACCTGTTCAATATTTAGTGTGTTCCCACAAAATCCCCTTAGTCTTCTTCTAATAGCCCTAAATTTTTTAAAAAATAAATCCACTGCTGGTGCGACTATTGTATTCAATAATCAAGTTCCCATAATATTCTTGGTGCAAAGAAAAAAATGAGTCTGTGACAAACTCAGGCACAGAGGTACTTGGTTCTGTGTCCTATTGCTAATTATGCTATAGTGGTTGACATGTCACCTGTTTCTCAAAATTCACAGGACGTGTACAGAGGGCATGCACCCATGAACCCAAATGTGGATGATGGACTCTGACTGATAATGATGTGCTGTCCATCGTGGCTCACTGACCATAACATATACAACACCCTGGAGCTGTCATGGTGAGGGCGGATGAGGCTTCACGAATCGAGGGAACGTTACATATGAAAATTTATGATTTCCTACTCAGCTGTGCTGGGAAACTAAAACTGATCTAACAGATGAAGTCTGTCAACTTGAAAGCACAGGTGTCCTGTTAGACAAATAGTAGACATACAGATCTTCCTTCTTTCCTACCCCAGTTTGAGGGATTAAGGAATCTTATCTCTTAAAAATAAACAAAAGACCTGTGTAGCTTCCCTAACCTTGGGTAGCACAAAACCATTCTAAACCCGTTGCCCTTACTAGGCTTTCAAAGGCATTAAGCCCATGGATAAGGCTGTATTTTTTCATTGTGGAAAGGAAATAAACCATTTTCCACCGGAGGGATACATTAGTTATAAGCAGTTCATTTAGGTTCAGAATATCGATCTATCATGGATCCTTTCCAAAACAGAGATTTCGTCTTTATTTTTAATTCTGTAGGTGTGTGCATATCTGTGTGTGGGTGCAAGCACCCAAGGATTCCAGAAGTGTCACATCCCCTAGATCTGGAGCTGCAGGTGGTTGTGAAGTGTGCCATGTGGGTGCCGAGAACCAAACTCAGGTCTCCTGCAAGAGAAGAATGGGGTCTTAACCTCTGAGCCATCTCTCCAGCCTGCAGCATGGGTTCTGTGACTCTGAAACTGATTATCTGAGTCCAGTTCTTGTGTCTACCAAATTCATCAGATATGCGTTCTAGGGAAAGGATTTGGTATGCTTAACTTTTCATTTTCCTTGTTTATATAATGGAATTCAGAGAAATGCCCATACTTTAGCAGTTTATTTGCAAGATCAAATTTTAAAATGTATGTGAAGTATGTAGTACAAAGCTTGGCAAAATAACCAACCCAATAAACATGTTTTTGTGATTAGAGGGCACTGATCAATCATGAAGTAACTAATGTCTCCAAAGGCATTTACCAGACAAGAAATCCTGGCTTATGCCTCGGGCCATGGTGGAAGGAATGGGCTTTAGACTTGTCTTCCCTTATTAGTTACTTTTGAAGTTGGGCAAAATGTGCAAAGCAATTGTGTCCAGGTCACAGTTCAACACACAGCTCTGGGTGGTGGGCCTTGAGAGATACATCGAGAACACAGGCTAATGCAGTAACAAATTTAGTTTACTCTTGGAGCATAATTCTCAGGTCAAGAAACTTGAACAGAAAGTGGAAGACTTGCTAGCCATATGAAGCAGAGGTTGGGGTTTTGAACTATTGCAGCGGCTGGAATTTGTATCTCATGCTTCCAGATCTAAGATAACTTTCCAGAGAAGGAGCACAAGGAATCTGAATGGATGTTCTCTTGAGTCTTTGCCTGTATTCCTGTGTGTGCTTATGCAAAACTTTGAGGGGTGCAGTGAGCAGGAACTTCTTCAGAACCATACCCAAATAAAAAGATCAAAGGATACAAAATCCAACATAGTAATAACCTAAAACTTGGGCCAGATTTTGGAATAGGGCAATTCTAACCCTGGTGTAAAAGTCTGTGTGTCTGTGTGTTTGTCTGTGTGTGTGTCTGTCTGTCTCTGTGTGTGTCAGTGTGTGTCTGTGTCTTCTGTCTATCTATGCAAATGAGGAATAAAATAAGCAATAGAAACAGAGGACACACATCATAAGTAATTAGTAGGGTATGGTCTACGGCCAGGGATTTAGAGACAGAGATGAGAGAGTAGACACGGAATTTCAGCAAATAAACAGAGAGCGGGGAGCAAATAAAATGATCGTTCTAAAAAGTAGACCATCTGGAGTCAAAAGTTGCTAGCCTAGGCTTGGTAGTGTTTTGGATACTGCAAAAGCAACGATCTTGAAGAAACTAAACAGAAACTGTGCAAACAGGACAAAATTGAGGGGCAAAGACCAGGAAAACAATGAAAGAGAGTTTCAACAACATGTGAAATACCATGAAATATGAAGTCTCCTAACATGTGTTTAACAGAAGTTCCTGGTAGAGAAGAGACATCAATAAATAATGAGCTGAAAGGAATAATTTTTTTTTAAAAAAAATCCTCAAGTATAAAGAAAAATAACAACACAGAGAGAACATTGTCCAAAGCCAGATAAACTAATGTCCCTAAGTACATTCATTTATTCCTTCATGAGGGAGAAAAGACATTTAAAAATTTGGTTTTGAAAATCCCAGCATCTGACTTGGACCGTGATGCAGAAATGAGCCACAAGCAACACAATAAAAACCACATCTAGGCGGGTCCCAGGGCAACGGCGCTACTCCAAATTAAAAATAAAATCTTCAAAGCACTCAGAAGAAAGAGGCACATTGCATACAGCAAAGTAGCAATAGAGAAACCACTGAATTTTCATCAGCCATGTACCAGTCAGAAAAACAGTAGAATTGTAGTTTTAAAATACCAAGAAATAAGCTTTTCGTGGGGGCAGGGGGAGTAGAGAAAATTAAACCCAGGGATTTGCACATCCTAGCAAGCTTCCTAATAAAACGGCATCTCCAGACCCTTTGTAATTCTTAGTACAACACAGGATCTCATTTTTTTAACCTTTGAACTTGCAGTCCTCCCGAGGGACTGGGGTGACAGGCCGATGCCACTAGGCCTAGCTGCACCATTAAATCAGAATGATAACAACAAAATTTTTCTTCATCAATAAAGGTAAAGGTATTTCCGCAAGGCTAATGTGATCACTAGCAAACCAAGAAGCGTTAAATAAGTTTATTCAAGTTAAAAATAAATCATAGCAAGTGGACACTCAAATTTGCATGAACTAAAGAGCACGTTGCATTCTTCTGCTTCCACTATTCCTTGCGATTCCATTGGCTGCTTTCTTCAATGACGTATGCACTGATAGGCAGACTTTGCCCCACACACGCTCACACCGGTAACCTAACTAAACTCAATGGCAGCGCACACTCTGAAAGCATGAGAGTCAGAAGGGGCTCACCAGGATGAAGGGGCTTCAGCAGGGGCGGGAGGGAATAAGAGAAGGTAATGGGGGCTGAAAATGGCTTTAGCCATCATATGAATGTTTGAAATGTCAATTGACTATTTGGGCCATCAATAATAAAGTGTCTTGTGGAATCCGTCGCGTATGAAAGTAGCAATGAACACACAAAGGATAGGAGACAGAATACAGGAATATTCTGTGTCGTCTATGAAGTCGGGTGTGGCGATGGCTTTAGAATGTATATTGTATCCTCTGCAAACACTGTTAAATAAATAAAACAAAGATATAGGTCAAAATAAGAGAAGAATACTCAAAACATGGAAAATGGAAAGGCCTGGATGGGCCAATTCAGAAACAGATAACCCCTAGCCACGTACATAAGTGCTTAAAACACACAAGCTCTGAATAGCCAACCAAAACATATGTATATTTAACCAGTATTCCTGCAGAAGCTGTGAGACAGTGGTGGTATTAGTGCCAGAGTATTCGCTTCAGCAAAAGAAATGTTACAGGAGTAAATAGTTGTATATAGAGTATATTCATGTTTAAAAGTGTGTACACTGCAAGAGACCTTCAAAACAAATGCAGCAGTAGCTGGCAGAAACCTGGGGAAATCAGCAAGTCTATTCTTGCAGTTGGGTAGCATGATAGTCCTCCCTGTGGGAAAAAGAGAAATCAGAGTGTATAGCTGGGCACTCTTTTACCGGCCCAACCTAATCAGAGTCTGTGGAATAACGAGTCATATGTCGAGTTATTTTTTTAGTATTCAATTAAATTTAAGGATTGAAATGCTATTCTGTATGTCGTCAAGAAGATGGGGAATTCAGTTACAAAACAAATAAAAATATATAAAATAATCTTCACTTCTGTAAACTATCAACCATTTATAAGTAATCCTAAGTCGGAGAAGAATCTAGGCAGGAAGATTGGAAAATGTTTTAAGACGTAACCGATATAGTACTTACGGTGAAGCATACAACCTTTGACACTTATGTGAGAAGATTTAAAATGAAGGGCTTGCATTACTCTTGGTCGTGCTCCAGAGCTTGATGATAAGACGCGATTGCTGAAGACTACTTGAGCTAAGGGACATGGAGCCGTCCAGCTGGTGCTCTCACCTGGAAAGCTTCATGCCCATGGGCTGGGGGGGGGGGGTACGTGCACACTACTACAGCAGAAGGAGAAGAAACGGGATGACAAGCCTTACCCAGCTGTGAACCCTGTAACTGTATCAGTGACCAGCCTGCCAAGGCTGTACCAGCCACCGGGACAATAGTGACCCCACTTCCTTAGGACTTAAGGTCCACTCCATAAGTCAAAACCCATGTCTAGCACCATTACCGGGGCCAAGAACCTGTGGCTGGACAAGTCATGGGCCCTAGGGAAGAACCTACAGCTATTACTCTGCTAAATTGGTACAGTATTAAATTGACTCCTGCTTACCCATAGATTAGTGCCTCTCCCAACCCTCACCGGAGAAGCTTCGTCTTGAAATGAATTCCCATTAACAGAGACTCACAACCGGTCAAAGTGCAGAGAATAAGAGACTCTAGAATAAAATCTAAATGAAATGAAATAAATGGCTTGTACTCTGCATTTGAAAAAGAAGGCAAATTAAACTGAAAGGAAGATGAAAATAGTAAAGAGCTGCAATCAACTTGAAACACAAAGAAAAGGGGCACCAAAATAGACGGAAACAGCAGTTAACCTTTTGTTAATCGACTTGACCAGTCTCGTGCTGGACGGACACAGAAAAAAAGCGTCTACAAATTACAAACGCGAGTCTAGGTTTCCTATATTAAAAACACAAAACGCTTAAGAATAAACTTAAACAAAATATCAAGTTGTTTTATCTAAAAACCGTGAAACACTACTCAGAGATATAGGAGACATGATTAAATACATGGGTTCATCGGTTAAAAGACACAGATGTGAGATTCCAGAGTCAAACATCCCCAAATCTACAGACAATGACATCCTGATGAAATCTGTAGTTGATTCTAAACCACGCACGGAAGTACAAAAAAATCCGGACTCGTAATCGAGGACAAAGTCAGTGGTCTTTCATTAGGTAATTTCTAGACTGACTGTCACCAAAGATATTGTAAAAATACACGAAACGAGAAGATGTTAAAAGGAGATATACATTAAGGCACTATACATTAAATGCACTGAGGATGTAAGCTCCTCCAACTCAGCAGCATCAACAGCAGTTCTCTGGGAGACAAAGAACTCGAACAGAAACAGCCTATAAAGCAAGTGAAATAATTGGTACAGCCAAGAAGGAGGTCTTCAAATCTTATCAGTATCGGCGGCTTTCAGGATCTAGTTCTGATTTGCTTTCTGGACTTGACATAACACATGGCGCGCGACATACATTGAGAGTATTACATCCGAATTAAGACACTCGAGAACACAGTATAGCCTAAGAAGCCTCAGTGGCTGACGAGGAGAGCAACTGTCCTCACCAACCAAGAGCGCTTGGAGTCACACTCCTTAACCAGAATGCCTTTTTACTTTTTCTGTGCCTACCGTTATCTTTATCCTAAGAAGTACTTTATTAATGCTTGGGGTATTTGCAATAGCTTATTAACCTTTTCATTTTAAGTAGTTATCTCGGTTTGATTTCCTAGCTATAGCTCTACATCCTGCATAGTGCTTTCACTAGGCTGTGCCCCTCAGAGACTCGTCTTCTCTGAAGTGAGGAGTTTCCCTTGTTCTGTTTGTTCCTTTGGACTTCTGTCTCAGCTCCTCCCACTGTGAGTGACAGGCTTCACTAAAGGATAGATCACTTGAAATCTGTCTCAGTGCAGCTATCTATCGAACTTGAAAAGAATCTTTATTTTTCAAATCAGCACCCTGATGGGCTTGAAGGAGCAGGTGCCTCTGACCTTTAGTGTCTTTATGATCAAACACTCATGGAATGTCCAAATTAAGGGGAATGAGCTCACAGTAAGTGGGGGGCGGCCATCAAAAAGACACAGGGTTAGATATTGGAGGGATGACAGGGAAAGGCCGGATGCTAGCAAACAAATGTTTTTAAAACAAAAACAGGAAAGATCCAACGCTCTGACAACAAAAAGGATATCCCACAACCAGCCCAGAATAAACCAATATGCCCTGGTCCAAAGTAAAGGAGCAATCAGAGCCCCAGAAAGAATTCACCAAGCTATCTGCAAAGTCCCTTGGCACCTGGAACCCACTCCAGTGACTTCTCTGGCTTAAAAGTGTTTGGGACCCTACAGTGAGATTCATAACTATTGATACAAAACACAGCTTTACCTCAAAGGAAATGAGATATTTTTCTAAGCCAGACTTAAGTGATCTTGGCCTGGGGACATGGGTCTAGGTTGTCCTGAATAACATGGTCGAATGTGGAAATGATTTCATGAACTTTTTATAGTTACAGAACAAAAGGGTTATATAAATCAAGGCATTTACCAAATGTATTGGTCAGGACCACGAGTGGGCGATGTTTAGTAAAGCAGGGAACATTGTTGTAGCTCTCAGATGGTCTCTGTTGACAGTCTCAGCTTGGGAGTTGGTGGAAGCTAGCGGTCTGCTAAGTGCAACCAGAGTATGGAATTGTTGCTATGATTATGTTTAATGTTGCTATGATTATGTTTAAAATCACAGCAGTTCCGAAGCTTTGGAGCGGTTGCTATGAAGCATTGTACATTGTGATGGTGAATTCCCGTAAGATGTAAAAGACTGGCCAGTGTCGTGATCCACACTGTCCTCACAGTGCGTGGGACTCAGCACCAAGGTGCTCACGGTGTCACAGCTGCACGTGTGTGGGAGCTTGCAAAAAGCACGGCCCTTTGCTATGCAAGGATTCCAGGTGGCTTGCAAAATCACCCAAACTAGGAGAAACTAAATAGATGAGCAAATCTGTGTGAAGGGCAAATAAGGGCAAGAAAAAAACAGACAGCCCAGGGGAAGGTTAGACCACCAGCACACCCAAGGCATGGCACATCCAAGTCGCTACTCACATACTAATGCTGGCCACGGGTTTGTGTTGGAACCCTGTGCTGGGTGAGAAAGAGAGAAACCATATCTGCAATTCACAGGGCATGTGAGCTTAGAATAAATCAGCTGCTTAGGAGACACAGACCCAACAGAGCTGAAAACAGTTCCTCTATGGATCAACGTAAGAGAGACTACATGAGGCCATGTCCTCTAGAACATTATCTACGTAGATGGAGTACTGACTATCATGTTATATATCTATTGACTGTAACGTCCCTAAATATATTCAGTAAAAATATTATTCCTTGAAGATAGCCCCTTGGTTAAAAGCACTTGCTGCTCTTGCAGAGGGCCATGTTGGATCCCAGCACCCACAAATCAGCTGAAAACTCTCCTTAACTCCTGTTTCGGGGTTCTGACAGCCTCGTCTCACCTCTGGGGTAGTAAGCGCTCATGTAGTACACATTTGGACACCGCAAGAGATGGGATGTCACTCCTGGGGTTAGATTATAAAGACTCTCATGCAGAGAGAGTCTGCATCTCTCTCTCAAGAAACTGAAGATGGCCTCAAGTCGAAAACCTGCAGGGAAGCAGATCCCAACCCACCCGGACAGTGAGGGGTCTGTGGTGTCAACTAATGTTTGAGGGCAGCTGAGGGAACACCCTAAACCCGAGGACCTGACTCAAGGGAGTGAGAGGAGATTTTGAGCAAGAGAGGAGACCCACAGGAAGCAAGTGCTTATTTAAGGACTCAACAAATAAGTTACCGTTGCCCCAAACCAGCCAAGCGCCTCCGTGCACACGTTTGATTTTGTAGATTACAGACTAGCAAATAACGGCGCAGAATTGAGCCTAAGGAAATTCAGTACCTTTCTAGTGGAATAAAACGTGAAATTAAGTTTTTTTAACCCCTAGATGAAGATGTGTAAGTCATTAAAAATTACCGAAGAAGGGAGAATTAGTCTTCCCCAGAGGTGAGCACCCTACGTGCTTATCCAACCCCAAGACCTAAAATAGTATTTCATATGAGCAAGTACAAAGAGAAAACTCAGTTTAGTGTCTTTGTTCTGCTTTGATTACATAAGGCAAGTCACTGAGCTTTTTATTGGGTATTGTAGAAATTAAGTTTAAATCTTCTCAAAATACTTTATGATCTTCTACAAAAATCCTCCCCCCTCCAAAAAATTAAAAACTTTTTGGGCCAGTTTAAAATTATCAACAGCATCAAGTCACGAGATTATATACAACATTTCCTCCCGTATTCTCAAGTATAACATTTTCTTGTTTTGGTTTGTGATGCCTGCAAGTCGTGACGTGTCCTCTTTCACTTTTTATCGGATCATCTCCATTCCTACAAATTATTTCTTTCAGGGTATCTTATCTCTTTGTCCTTCCTCCCTATTACCATGAAACTCTATGCCATAACACCACATCCGGTAGTGTATCTCCACCGAACCATATCACCACAGAACCACGTGAGCATGACAGCATACACCAGGATACCTCGTCTCTAATCACCTTACCACCGCCACACCGTGATACCAAATCGCCGTGATTCCATGACACCGTATCACTGTAACGTCACGTCAGGAAGGTTTTTCTAGGTCCTGATGTGTACCAGACACACTCTTGGGTCTATGTATCCTCTCTCTCACAGCCTCTGGAAACTGCTGCTTCCACCTGCATGTCAGATGACATCCACTTTAAATGGCTGGATGTTGTTCCACTGATAACATTGGATCGATCCAAATTAGGCAAGGCGGAATCTTTCCCTAGAGCTGACAAAAAAAAAAAAAAAGAAAATCTGTACTGGTGGGAACGTTGGACCTGGATTGTCGGTAACTACACTTCTCCCATCCATATGGGTCAAGGAAAGCAGAGGGCACCTGTCGTTGGAGAAGAGGGGGAGAACATAAACATGGCAGAGAGACAGGAGCTGGAGGCAGAAGTCTGGGTACCATCTCCCTCCTCGGGTCTTCTGCATTCACTCCTCTGCTTTCCTTACAATGGTTTCCAGCTGTAACTCCTTAAAGAGTACCGTCTAATGCACAGCGGGCATCTCCTAATTGTGCTTCCTGCTTCCTCATTGCGTGCCCCAGTTGGGGGAAATAAAACTTCATCTTACAGTTGGGTTTTTCAGCCAGACCCGAGATGATTAACGGGGACACAGAGTTGGACACCGAATTGCGAAGGCAGAACAAGGCAAGAGGGCTTGAGGCGGGCAGTTAGCGGGGTGAGAAGTTTCTATAAAGGTAAAGTCAGTGTCAGATGCCCTCCGCTCCTGCTTCCTTCGGCCTCTACTCCCCTCATTGATTAAGTGCTATCCTCTCCTTGTGGCGTGGGGAGGGCCTCGTTCACATGGGAATTCTATATTCTGCTCTTAAGCAATAGGGGAGAGAGGGGTGACCATAATCTCCAAACGGTTAATGCTGCATCTGAGTGGCAGATTAAGTCCTTATCTACTGACAGGCAGGTAAATCAGGATCAGTAGAAGAAAACACTTGGATATCCGTTGATTGGTAATGCGGGGTTGTTGGTTTTGTCATAGTTTCTTTGTTTAACTTTGTTTTTATTGACTTTGTTTCATACAGTGTGTGTGGAAGAGGAGGCAGGAAGATTGTAAGAGCCAGGGCTGATGGATAACTCCACGGAAACCGTGTCTTCCTGACACAACAGGACTGAACTTATGAACTCACGGAGACTGTGACCGCGTGCACAAGACCTGTACAGCAGTGGTTGTTTTTATAATTAAAATGTAAAGTTAGCACAGTATAATAATACGTAGTTTATAAAGTTACTAAATATATGTATGAATAAATATATTTAATATAATTTAATATTTTATATATATATGTGAATAAATATATATAATATATTTTTAATTATATGTGTGTGTGTGTGTGTGTGTGTCTGTGTCTGTGTGTGCCTGTGTGTGTGTGTGTGACAGATAAAGGAATAGAGCCTTCCAATGTAAGAACTGCCTGTCTAGTGTTCTGTTAAACACTGACCCAAACCAACTCCCCACCCCCCACCCCTGGGCTCTGGAGCCCATTCTCCAACAGCAAGCAATGCTACCACCTTCTGGACTTTGTAGAAATTACACCATTGGATTATTTTCATTTAAATGTTACTTAGTTTCAGGATTTGAAGGTTTATTAAAGAATCCTTTTTTAAAAAAATGGAAAATAAATATACATTTGGTTATAGTGACATACGTAGGTAATCCTACTACTCGGGAGGCTGAGAAGGATCAAGAATTGGAGGCCAGTCTGAACTAAACAGTAAACTTGAAGCCAGTCTGGGAGACGGGGGGAAGAAGGGAGGGAGAAAGTGGGGGGGGCTTCCAATTATACTTAATGATAATGTTCATCTTTCAAATCATAATGGTATTGTTAAATTGTAACTCTCTACATTGAACTCTGGAAAGGCTAAGATTTCGGAATTGCTGTTCTCGTTGAGTAAGCTGCATTTTAACTCTCGGATGGTGCCATCAAATTACCAGCATCAGGTCCTCTGTTTCTTTCTTTTCATTCTGCTGTTCTAGAACTTTCTCATCCTTCCAGGTTGTTTGTTTCCATCATGCTCTCCCCTTGGTAAGGCTGTAGCAGAGCAAACTGAAGACAGTGATTCCCAACCCTTCCACCTTCCACAGGAAACAGACAGTGTCCTTTGTGGACTCTGGAGGGCATAAGAAGACAAACCATATTTCCTCTCGCTTACACTGTGGCCTCTTAAAGCGCAGAAGAATAGAAGCCTGCTTAGGATGGTCACCAGGATGAGGGAGAGCGAGGCCCACGGAAGGAAGGAGATGAGGGCGCAACACCCCAGTGATAGTGAGATGTTGTTCACCCTCCCACGGGTTCGCCTAGCCTTCTTCCCCATGGGGAACTTCCGGCAGGTCCTCAGACAGCATTACACAAAAAGATGGCAGTGTTCCCTCTCATGTAAGCCACACAATAAGGCCTCTGAGCGGCCACTCATTTATATTCAATTGCTTACAGTAACAGTCATGAGCTCTGCCCACACGTGCTGCAGGCTGAAGCTCCCTTGATTGCGACTTCCGCCTGTGTCCAGAGGTACAAACCTTTTATGCGTTGAAATCGTGATTTATCTTGACAATGAAGCCAGTGCTGACAGAGAAACAGTGAGAGGAAAACTCAGAGAATCCCCTCTTTAACTAAACCTCAGACAGACAGCTTCTCAAAAAGAAAAACATCCTTGCATTTTATTTTATTTTTTTCTGATAGCTGGTTGTGTCTTAAATTTTATCATCTGGGAGCTACTGAGGTGCGCGTGCCAGGTACCAGAATGGTTAACTCCTTGTTAGAAGGACTAGGGAAGCCTGTGAAGCTGGGAGGGGGTGGGGATCCATTCCATCAAGTGGAGTACGGTTACAGTTTAGTGTCTTTCTTCGCCTGTACACAGGCCTGAGAAGAGTCAAAAACTTCCAGAAATTGGCTATTATGTGATAGTTCGAGCTGGCTACACTGGGCTGTATTTTACAATTGCTGGGTTCTTTAAAACTCCACCAAACCCCAAACTAACCCCAGGCTAATTAAGTCAGAACTTTTTGAATAGAGCCAGAGCAGAGGCTTTTTGTAAACGCGCCTCAGGTGAGCAGCTGGCAGCCCTGGGCATTATCGTTATTAGAGATGTACGGTGGGCTAGAAGCTCGTTCTTTACGTCCTCATCTCATTTTTACCGCATTCACTTATAACGTGATCTACAAACTGTGTGTGAATGATTAGGATCTCAAGTTAACATTTTGACCGATAATTGCAGTTCTCGGTGTAGTAATTTCCCGAGTGTTACCAGGTCATAAAATGACGTAACTTCCTACCGAGCAGACTAGATGCTGAGGAATCTCTTCACTGTCCACAGTGTCAAAGGCACATATTTATTGACAATTTCACAATTTTTAAGGGCTTTTTGGACACAGTCTTTGCACGAGACTACATTTTAGAGTTTCTTAACAATATAAACAGGGATAACGCCTCATCCTTAACAATATAAAAACAGTATATCACCTCATATTCCAGAACACCCTGGGAAAGTGCAGGTTAAGCCACTGATTTTATTTGGGGGCCTACCAAGGGAATTGTCAATGGTGGGATCTCATGACCACCAGGGCTCACTTCCCCGAGGAACTCGGGGTTGGAGCTGATGTGAAGCTTTCATCGAGGAACTGGATTTTAAGATCTGCCTAGACATGTAATGAGAACAGAATGTATCCCACATGAGCTAGCTTGGCTACATCACTATTCATAGGTCACTTAAGGAGAGGTTTGGTCCTGATAAAATTAGAAAAACGTGAACAGTGAAGCAGAGGTAATTGTAACATTTCAGAGCCATTTCAGTGGGAAAGGAAGACAGGCATCTGGTGCTTCGGTCCATCTGGAAGGTCTCCAGGGTCACGGCGGGCATCACCTCATGCGAGTCCAAAGCATTCTGTCCTTCTGTTCATCCACACAGCCTTTCATTCATCTTTTTCCTTACTATATATAACAATTGGTTACAAATTGTTACCATTACTGCAACAAACTACCTACTAGAAGCAACCAAAGAAAGGAAGGATTTCTTCGGGCACAGAGTTTCAAAGGGTTTAGTCTATTATAGGAGGGAGGACGCGGCAAAGCAGCTCGCTTCATAGCAGAGGAGGACTCGCTCAGAGAGGAGCCAGAGCACCAGGCAACTACAGGACAGAACCTCTAGTGACCTCCCTCCTCCAAAGACCCTGACTCCTGCTTGTCACCGTCTCCTGATGATGTCATCATACAATGAATCCATCCAGTGATGAATCCATCGCGTGCTTGGGTCAGAGCTCCCATATCTAATTGTCTCTGTAGACACCATCATGCGGACTTCCAGAGGTGGGCTGCCCTAACCCCTAGGTTATCAAGTTTTCATTTCAAAATCAACGGTTACACCAATTACGGTTTGCCTGATGAAGTGTTCCATCTGCCACATACTTCAGTGAGGAATTCCATGAAAAAACCTCTATACCCTCAAAGCTAAAACCAATCCAACCAGCTTTTCTCTGAATAGCATTTCTAGACCACTTCCAGTCTCAAGATGCAGGAATGTATATATTTTGTATATAGTGAATATATGTATTATATATGAAGATATTAATTATATATAATGTCTAATATATAATTAGTATATATACAATATCCATAAATTTATTTTTACATAATTTATATATTATATAATGTATATATATATTTTATATGTATATATGCATATATACATATATAATAATTTTATATATATGTAATTTTTAATACATATATATATAAACATTACATAAAAATGGGTTGAGAGAACCTAAAGGAAACCTCCAATTCTCTACCTTAGAGGGTTTCTATCATGAACATGGGAAAAATTCTTATTGTTCTTCCTTTTGAAAGAACTTTGAGTTAACTTGATTAAGGCATCATGCGCTGAAGGCAACTGGCTAACTTACTATGCTGGTTTATGCATCTGGGTCCATTAGGCTTCTTAGTTGCAAGGAACAAAGACTCACTACAGTTCTTAAGAAAGATGGGTGTGTGGTGAGGAAAGAGGACTCGAGAATAATCTGGAAAGCCTGGTGGCAACAGGAAGTTGGCAATCCAAATGTGCCACTGGAAGAATGTCTTTTTGCCCCTTAATGTTGCCAGGTCAATATTTCCATTTATGTGCCACATTGATGGGGTGTGCATATCCCCTATTTCACCTTTCAGTGTATTCCTTCCTGGTTTTATTCTGACCACTTTTGGAATTTTTTCTTCTCCTATATCCAGGTTTTCAGGAAGAAAAAGCCAAATTGGACTTGATACCATCGTTGTGTTCAGGGAAAGTCTTGCCACTGACCGCTTAGAGGCTGCCAGCCACTATAAACTGACTGCCCTGACATGGACGCTCACCCTGTGCATCCCGTAGGGTGACATAGAATGTTTGAATCATGAGAACAAGCCGTCTATGCCTCAGGCACCTAAGAGGCCCTGAAATGGGACAATTATCTTTGCAGGAGCTGTGAGTTTGCAGGAACCCTGATAATTTCTACAAAAGTCCCAGAATCCAGATATACAAGCACGGGTGGGTTATAGCAGAATAATTCCAGGTCCCACTCCAGACCTCCTAAATTAAAATCTCGAAGGGAAAGATTTGAGACAATACATGCATATTTAAATGTGCCTGCGTATGCATGTATATATCTTCAAGGGCATACAGCATTGACCTTGTGAGGGAAAGAAAAAGGAGATCAGACTGACATCTGCATTCTCTTCACACATTGATAGAGAAATTCACAAGCACCGTAGCATGCATCCGAAGGTTAGCACGGTGGTGAGACAGAGTCCTGAGCGAAATAGTTTCCCTCAGAGACATGAATGCTTATGTTTTTTTTGTTTTTCTGAACTTTCTAGAATACAGATGAGCATCTGAAAGAACAGAAAGAGCTAATATTCACCTCAAACATCACCAATTTTGATGTGGTCTCATACCAAAGCTAAGCCTTTGCTTCAATCTCTCCTCCTTGTCTGTAATTGGTCTATTTAGTGAACTGTTGTAAGCATATATATTTTTGGTTTAGTTATGTATATTTGGGGGGGGAGTGTGTGCACATGAGCACAGATGCACTGCTGGAGGCATGGGAGCACCCTGAAGATGGAGTTACAGGCAGTTGTGAGCCACCAGAGGCGGGTGCTGGGAACCAGACTCAGGTCCTTTGCATGGGCAGGAAGAGCCCTAAACCAATAAATGCCCCCCATCCTTCTTTGACATATAATTTTATAACATTGCTACCTTAATTACAGAGAATTTTTTCATGAAGTAATTTAAGAAAAAAAATTTATCTTAATAAGAGAAAACAAAGTATTTGCTAATGTTTTAAAGAAAGAATCATCTACCATAGATATACCTTAAATAATCAAAGACACCATAATAAATGAGCACACAATTTTTCTGGGTATTATTATCTTTATTACAAAACAAATACTTTTTCATGAGGTAACACTTCAATGGCACCTGACCATAGAGGGGAAAAAACAGTCCAGTCCTACGTACAGAATTTTGCTATGTGCAACACATGTAAAAGATCCGGGGGATAGTTTTTGCATTACACACACATATAATTTGGAAAAAAATACATCCTTGTTAAAAGTATTTTTTTCTCCCATCTCCCCACCAAATTATCCATATCATCATCAGTGAGGCAGTATTTACAGAAGGCACACCAAAGCACTGAACGGGGTAAATTAATCAAGAAGAAATGTCTAGCCAAAATCTCCCATCGTGCCGTGGTTTGAGAACGCTTTTACAAACTAAATATTTAATTGTATAAGATTTACTACTGTCCATCTCAAGAATAAATAGAATTATATTGTCTCCAATGGCTAAATTCCATGGAACCCTCCAACTCCAGGCTCTCCTACTGTGAAACCCCTCTAGTTCCCCAAAGTAAAGTTGTTTTCCTGCTCCTGTGCTCCCAGATACCCTGTTCATACCGCAGCCTGTGCCCTGGGTTCCCTTCCTCTGTATCCCTTAATGTTTTTGGTTTTACATGTCTCTCTATAAGCTCCTCAGGAGCAAACCTGAGCCTGGAGCACCCTCCAACCCCAGCACCCAGTGCTGTACCTGGTACTTAACAGAACCTTAATACCTATTGGGCTAGTGAGGGGGGAGGGGGGGCGGGGAGGGGGCACTTTATCTGTGAAGCTACTGTGCATGTTTGCTCTTGCTGTGTGTCCTGACATCATTCCACATTTCCTAGGCTTCTGGGGACTGGGCAGCACCCTAGAAAACAGTGTAATGTCCAACAATTTCTCATAGAAACCCTATCAAAATATCAATAAATTATAGCTGTGGTGAACCCCCCCCACTCTTAGCCCCCCCCCAAGACTCCTTACCGCGAGAGCCATTTCTTAAGACAGCGAATGCTAGTAGCCGTCTTGGCAATCGTTGTCGTCTTGGTCTCCGATAGGTTTGTTGTGATACGCGTCCACCGTTAGCTTCCTGCTGTCTGCCTCCATGTTTTTCGGGTGGATGTCTTCCTCGCTGCTTGAAGCGCTCTCTGTCGAGTCGCTCTCTTCTTTGGATCTGCTACTGTCCTGAGAGTCACTGTCACCCTCTTCCTCGGAACGGCTGTCCGGCTCAGACCGGCTCTCCCGGCTCCTGCTCTCCGATGAAGCACTCTGAGACTGGAGGCCTTCCTGGCTGGAGCTGTCGGTCGACTCCCGGCTTTCATCGGACTCACTGCTCACTGCCGGCCGCCTCCTCCGTGGCCTGGCTTTCCGAGCTGGAGAATGCATTCAGGCTGTCCTCCTCACTGGATTCACTGTCGTCCCGGTCTCCGGTCTGGCTTGCGTTATCCGGGTTATCACCCCTGGACTCACCGGCCACCCCTTCCCGAGACTCGCTGCTGCTTTCCTGGGACGGCCGGTCGGCCTCTTCGCTGGACTCACTGCTGGGGTCTTGTCCCTCCGGGCTGTCTTCCTGGGACTGACTCTCAGCCGTGTCTTCCTGAGACTTGCTCCTGCTGTCCTCCTTGGACTCGGCGTCCTCTGTGGAGCCACTCCGGGTTTCCCTGCTCTTGTCGTCAACAGGCTCGCCTCTGTCATCTTCCTCCAAGACCTGGGACCTTCGGAAGGACTTCCTGCTTGAAAATTCCACGGAGTGGCTGCCGTCCGAATCCTGAGTGCTTGTCTGTTCATCGTCCCCTTTCGATTCTTTTGACCTGGTACCAGCACTGCTCAGCCTGAAGTGGTCCCCATTGCTCCTGGTACTTTCAGGGTCGTCACTCAGCATCCCTTCGTCATCAAACTCAGAGCCATCTCCGTGGCTACTCTCCGCCTCACCGCCACCTCCGACCCAACCTTCCTCGCTCTCACTGTCCGGAGTGGAGTCGCTTGCCTCAGGACTGCTGTCGGCCTTGTCTTCACTGTTGTGGTCCCCGACGTCACCGGGCGTATCTCGGACACTGTTTTCTTGAGAGGTGCTATCTTCTCTGGACTGTGTGGTGTCGGAAGAGTCCTCATCACTGTCCCGTCTGGAACTTTCTCCCCACTGTCCCGCTTCAGGTCCCGGGCCATTGTCCTCATCACCGAAGGTGTCATCTCCGCTGTCATCTTCATCATCTTCCTTATCAGCTTCTGTCTCCACTCTCTTTGCGAGCCCACCAGCAGGTCTATAAACATCCTGGCCGCTGTCAGAGCCCGAGTCCTCTGCAGACTCAGCGCTATCACTGGGACCATTGCTCGCCTGAAGTTAAGGTAAACAGCGATGGTCAGTGTCCAGGAGCTGATACAGAGGTGTATCTAGAGACGGCATGGGCTCTTTCTGCTTTCCCTCCTATCTTCCTACATCTCCATCAACACTACAGTGAGAAGGAAGACCGGTCTGAAACTCAGATGAATTCTGTCTTTTCTTTTCTTCCTTTGCCCTTCGTTCCATCTTTTTTTCTTTCTTCCCTTCTCTTTCTCTCTCTCTCTCTCTCTCTCTCTCTCTCTCTCTCTCTCTCTCTCTCTCTCTCTCTGACACAGTTTTCTCCTGTAGCCCATGCTAACTTGAACTTACTATATAGCCCAGGCTGTTCTTAAACATATGGTGATCCTCCTGCCTCAACCACTTGACTTCTGGACTTATAGTCATGGTGATCCTCCTGCCTCAGCCACTTGAGATCTGGACTTACAGTCATGAGCCGCCATAGCTAGCTACTTCCTGCTTTATATGGCATATCTCTCTTTGCTGCAACCCTATTCTGCCTCACTGAGCGTCTATCACACCTCAAGAAGCAGTTTCCATTCTCCCTTGAGAAATTAGAGAATATTGAGTCAATGAATCACAAGTTCTCCTCAAAAGGGGTATTTTCCCAAATTCTATATTTTTTAATTTCTGCAAGTAATGATTTAGTACTGGCTAAATGGAATGACTCATCTCCTCGATCTGGCTCTGTGTAAGGTGCAGAGTGAGTCTGCACTTCAGAAAGACAAACAGTCCTGCCTTTGCGGGGTCCCCCCCTTCCCAGGACTGTTTGGGCATAATGATAGGACAGAGCCAGGGAGGTCATTCAGTGGTAGAGCCCGTGTTTAGCAAGTGTGAGACCCTGGCTTTGATCCCCAGCACACATACACACACACAAAAGAAAGTAGTGACACATTGTTTTAGGAGAAAGTACCTGTTTTAAAAAAAAGATAAAGAGATACTTTTAAATAAAAGGTATTAGCTTTCTACTTTTCTTACAACTACCACCACCACTCCACCACAAATGGGACTGTCTTAAAGAGATAGGTACCCCTAAAGCAATTGTTTTTAATAAAGTTATTATTTATTTAACATGGTCAGTGTGTGTGTGTGTGTGTGTGTGTGTGTGTATTGTATATTTGTTTTTTGTGTGTATTTGTGTGTGTGTATATTTGTGTGTTTATGTGTTTGTGTGTGTGTGTGTCTATTTGTATGTGTGTATATGTGTGTGTTTATGTGTGTGTTCGTGTGTATTTGTGTGTGTGTGTGTGTGTGAGTTGTTTTTTCCTCTCACCCTTGTTCTGTCTTTTATTTTAACTAAGAGGGACATTTAAGGACATAATGTCTCAAATGATAAAATGGAACGAATAGCATGCCCACATTTGAATTTTCACCTCTCCCTTTTCCTTTTTTATCTCACGAGACTGTTTACCCTGCATAACCAATGGTTAGAAAATATTATATTTAGAACTGTCGCCAGGTAACTTAATCTCCCATCAATTTCTTTCCGTTCCTAAACAGCCAGAGAAGCTGCGGAAGTCTTTTTAATTACCTGCTCCTCTGCGCTAACTTTACTTTCTTCTGATGATTCACTGTCCTGAAAGGGAAAAGAAAAAAAAAATGTTTATTTCCCTTTCTGTAATTCCCAAGGGAAAATATGATACACATCCCTTGCTCAACTTTGTATCTACTGCTTCAGAGTGGTGAGATGGGAGAGAGTGCTGAAGTCACTTCATGAGACATTTATGACAAAAATCAGTGAAACACTTACCGTGGGCGGTGGTGGTGGAGACCGAGCCAAATCACCCTGCAGAGAAGGAAGGAAAGGGGAGTCACTCTCCAGAGGTGGGTGATGTCGCTGTGGACATTTAGAGTAAGTTCGGGTGATTTTTAAGGTGATTTGAACGTTAAGTGTCACCCTCTCACATTATGAAAAGATGTCTAAAGTCGGAGGTAAAATAAACAATAACCTGAGATATGTTGAAATATTATATTTATATTTCTGACACTTGACCTAAAGACAAAAATCATTTCTGCTCTGAAACGGGGTGCTCCTACAACCAAAAGGAAATGTAATACAGGTTGGCACTGAGACTCAGAATCCAGAGTGAGGCTCGGCTAAACCATTGCTTTTGAGTTTTGACCTTTAAAACAGCCGTCTTGGTGTTAGCATTGACAGTCTTGAGCCCAGGAACCTCCTGAGGCTCAGGTACTCTGGAAGGCTGCTTCTGTATGGAAAGGTAGGCAGCTCACCTCTGCCAGCTGTCCGTCCTTATGCATACAGTAAGGGAGCTGCCAGTAAGACGCTATGTGAGAGGATTCAGCCACTGGCGTGGGAACATTTGGTACCGTTCAGTGTGGTATAAACCAAAGAAATGATCCATTTTGAACATTTCCACCTTACAAAAGTCAAGAATAGACAAAGCTGAATTGAGAGAGGCAGTAAACCCTTTCTGGAGTCGGCAGAGGACTCCAACATCAATGGCACATGTTAAGTGTAACTGCGACAGTCAGAGCTGAGATTTCTCTTTCCTTAGTTCATAAGAATAGTAAGAATTGCTGAGCAAATTCTGTCCTGACCCCTGACCCCTGACCCTGTGATCTCTGCTCTTCTCCTTCTTCAGCACAGAAAGGTCCTATGTGACTCTCCCAAGGTACTAAATAGAAAGGGGACAGTTGCTACTGGCAACTTCCCTCTGCCTCTCAACACGGCTAGTTTGGGGTGTCTCAGAGAAAGGAGCTACAATCGTTTGTCTTTGCTCCATGGTACGGCAAGCAGGCCCAATGGCAAGCTACTCCAGTCAGCTATCACTTGGGACTAAAGGCCAGAAGAGAGCAAGACATTGGTGTTTTTCTCACGACTTAGGAGTTAGACTTGAGGGCAAAGCGTGTCCATAAGTCTCTGCTTAAATGAGCGAGAAGATCTATGGTGGATGCTTTTAAATTAGCCAGCCGAAGGACAAAAGTTCATAATATATCCTGCAATGTGTCTTCTTGCCTAAGGCAGGTGCAGGACCCAATTCCAGGCTTCTGACTTTGTTTGGTAAGTACTCAGAGCACTGGGCCCAGGCTGTATCATATGAAAAAGCCAACAGAAAACAAAACAGGAAAGAGGCACTCTTAGTGTTTAACCTTGACCTCTAGTCCCAGTCTTGAGAATTGCAGACCTCCTGGTCCCGGCTCCATTCTGAGAGATCTATCATACTGGGTACAAATGTAGATCCTTCAACAACAGTATCATAAGTTTAAAGTCAGCTTCTAACATTTACTAAGCACTGGACAGACGACATTAACCTCTGTGCTTCCATTTCTGGTGACTAAAATGGAAATAAAATCTGCTTAATTCCTGCAGTGATAGAAAAAAAAAAAAAGACAAAATAAAATACACAGAAAATACTCAGAACTCTGCCTGTCAGGGAGTCTTGAGTGATTGGCAGTTGGTGGCTATAAAGTGATTGAGAGTTTGGCACTCAGTGAACTTCACATGACCAGGGCTCCAGTGTCTTTCCTCTTTCCTCACCTGGTACCCTACTCCTTGCCTTACAAAGACTTTACGAAGACTTCAAGTTCCAATCTCTCAACAGCTGGGTCATTGTTAGCCATCCCCCTGTACCATGGTACCCATTGCTATAAGAATAAATCCAGAAAAATGTTTTATCATCAAATTACACTATGTAGGAATTGAAACATTATTTCCTTATATGAACTAAAAATTACAGTTATTACTACCTACAGCTTAGGAGTTTATATGCTTTTCAATCGTCGCCAGTTTGATCATTTGCCATTGAATCAATGAGATGATACTAATCACATATTGATATTAAAGTATTTCAGAGTGTCTTCTTTCTACCTACCATCCACTCTTCGGAGCTCTCGGATTCGGTATTAGGATTTCTGGTGACCTAGAAAGCAAAGTATACACAATAAACCCAAAGAAAAGTTCTCAAAGCAGCAGTTTTTAACACTTCACGTACTGGGGAGTGGTGATAGTCAACTCTTAGCCTACTATGTTAGAATCAGCTGGAGGTCTTTCTAAAACTCAGCCCTGTGTCTATTCCTGGAGGATACGGGTAGTGCATCCTGAGGTAGGATTCAAGAACGCGAATTTCGAACAGCCCTAATGAATGTTGGTTCAGCAACTTGGGAGTGACACTTTGAAGACCGTTGCTACAAGGAAGAAAATGAGAACGGCAGCTCTATGGGTGGGAGAGAACAGAATGAGAAGTAACTTGGCTGGTGTTTAAACAAAACAGCCCCCTCAACAAAAGGCTATTGCTCTCGTCTTACTGGAACAAACACAGACAGCCACCTGGCTCACAGTTGTTGAAAATGATGTTTTAAATGTAAGAAGCATAATACCTCTACTGTTGTACTTACTGGGAGAGCACAGGATAACCCCCAAAGGAACGCGAGGAGGATAACTGTCTTCATATTTGAATGTGATATCTCTACCTGTAATGAAAGTCACAGACCTTTCACCTTATGATACAGAAATCAAGATGCTTTCGTCTTTACAGTTTTCCTATAATAAAGCCTCAGAAATGTGTTCACCATCTGATGACTAAACGGATAGAGACTATGTACCATATTTGTATGCTGGAATAAAACAGCACGGGGCCATAAAATAGAACACAGCATGATATGTGCCACAAAGTAGAGGGACCCTGACAGCATCATGCAGAGGGAAAAGAAACTAGATATAAAAGACCACGCTTGTACGACCCCGTTTGAATAAACTGTCTAGAATTTGCACATCTCCAGAAACAGAAAGCAGGTTGGTGATTCCAGGAACTGGAAAGATGGGGTGTTGAGGCGTGATCACTATGAGGTGCAAATGTCTTTGGTGGGTGATGAAAATGCCCTTAAATGGATTATGGTAAATGTTTACATCTGTGAATGCACTCAAAAGCACTCAACTGTGTGCTTCAAGCGGATGAAATGCTATGTAAATTACACCTCAATAAAATGTCCATTAACACATCAATAAAAACCTCATTCCCTTAGGACACAAGTCTCAAAGAGGAAGCCTAGAAATATCTCCTCACTAACTCATAAGGTATGAAAGGTTAAAGAGAACAGAGTAGTTTCCAGATAAATAAGTTATAATAATTTTACAGTGTAGTTTTAGAGAGCAATGTACCCAGTTTATTCCCCTTTCTACTTTCTGTGTGTGTGTCTTCAGTCATTTTTATAGCTATATAGTAAAGTCCAGACAAAAATAACTTGGTTTTGCACCTTTTTTATTTTGATCTTCAAGCCATGCACTGTGGCAGGCTTCATATTGCAGCCCCAGAAAGCTCTTAATGCCTACTGTGATGCATTCAGTCATTCATTGTACATGATTATGTTAAATTCTCTTAGGAGTGATTCACAGCACTGAAGGATCTGGAGGAGATTAGAGGTTTGGGGTACACTTGTGGATCACGCTGAGAGAAACAGGCCATATCAAGCTGCACTTCTCTGGAAGATGGCTTCATTTCACACTTTGTGAACCAGTAGCTTCAAAAATAATTTGTTCTTTATCCTAACATAGACCTACCCGGTGCTGACATAAACAGTTATCAAAATGGTTCGAAGAGGGAAGTAGTTTTCCTGCAGTAGTAAACTCTCCAAGTTGCTCTAATAGACATGATTGATTGACTTTCATGTATTTAAAAGAATTTTGCAAGGTCACTTCAGACTCTTTATTCATTGGTTTCTTTCTTTATATATAATACATGCTATACAGTGAAAAGTTATAGATTAACAACTTTAGCCATTTATTAGTATCACCTGGGAATTTTAAAAAAATATTTTCTTGTGATTTAACACACTACTTAGTTTTCATGTTTTTATATTATATGAATTTATCCCTAAGTTCTTTACCTAAAATCAACTGGCAAGAAAATATTTTAAAAAATGTTCAACTGAACATAAGTCTAATTCAAGAAACGTTGTTTCTTACAATCAAAACATTTTTTAAGTTCTCAGATTCATTCTTTTTAAAAAGTAAATATATATATGCATGTATATATATGTATATATATATAAATGCATTTCTCACAAGCAAAAGAAGTTATGCAAATTTTAATTCCGATTTCACAATTTGAATAGAGTTATAACTTCACAACTCTGTATCAAATATCCCGGGAAACACTAGTGACTACTAAGTTATCTCGCATTTTCTTTCATTTCTCTCTTATCTAATAACTGAAAAATGGGGAGATTCAATATGCCATTATTCTCAATCAATAAAGGTTGTGTGGTTTCCACCAAGAAGGGTGTAACGTAGTTGTCCAGGTTCCTCAGGAGTGGAGTAGTGTACAGCTTCAGGGAGATGCACTAACTTTCTCAGGCTTCCAGAGATACCATTTACATCCCAACATAAACCAGCAATTTCCCAAACAGAAGACCAGGAAGCCAAAACAAGACAGCTCAGAGTGGCGAGTCAGCTGATGCCGCCTCCCCGAGAATACAGGCCCGCTGAAGCAAGTCGAATCTTAACGCCTAGGCTGGGTTTCCGTTTGGTATTTTTGATGTGCTATTGATGTTTGTGAAGTTTATTTCCAAATGAGAACACCAAACTTTTGTAAACGTTTCAGCTACTCTCCAAGAAAGAGCAGAAGCAAATATGAGCCCAGGGTTCTAAATAACAGGCTAACAAGGTAGCTGCATACCGTGAGTCAGGGCCACGAGCCCGCCATCAACAGCTCGTCGTAAGATCGCTAAGTTGGGTATGTGATTATCCAGAAGAACACCCTAGTGAGGGAACTCAGCAACCATGACTGGAATTGCATCCGTCTTGAAGTCATTGTTCCTTCGGCTCTTTTGAATCGTTAGCCTGGAGTTGAAAAGATCTGAGCGGCCAGGGTCTGGAAAGGGGTGTGGTCTAGTTCCCAAGTTTTGGACATACTCCAAAACTCTATGTGAAGTAAAGTGACTTGTTTCAGAGTTTCCTCCAAGCTTAATTTCACTTGTAAGATATAGGTCTTCTTTGATGTAAGTTGAAATGAGGGAACAGGCCAAAGGAAGGAAATCAAAGAATGAAACGCCATAGGCTCTTTTTTAAACTCTTAGGAAATAACTTGTTTATTTTCGTCTTACTGTTAACCTTGAGAATACTAATTAACAATATATTCATTTACTAGCCATTAAGAAATATTCATTGAGAACAGCCAATGTGCCAGGCACTGTTCTAGGTGCTGAGATACAATACATATTCTATAGAAATAATAATTGTTATTGCTACAATTCAAAAGAAGTCAGTATCTACTTTTAATTTCTTTACTATTTTTCCTTGAAAATAAAATGAGATTTGGTCAGACTGTAAACTCTATTAGAATTCAATGAGCTAAATGAACATATAACATTTTCCAATCTTTCCCGTAATTGTGATTGCCTTTAAGACAATTGCTATCAACTCAATATTATATAACTTTATCCACAGTGGGAAAACTGCAATGTGCCCGAAATATGGGTTGTAAATCCTCTAAATATCTGAGATACCCTGGTCCACATCACCACCTGGTGAACAGAAAACAGACTAAATAGCCTTTAGAAAATTGTGTGTTCACAAGTATTTAATCAACAAGGTTAAAGTGGAATAGTGTAGTCTACAAGAGGGGCAGCTAAACAGAGACTTGAAGTAACCAGGAGTCATTGCTGTTGGAGAGGAAGACTGGCTTCATCTATACAGCATAAAGGAACACCCGGGCTGATCACTCTCTGTGGAAGACAAACACTCCAGCTATTGATGAAGTGAAGTAAATGGAGAGAGTAAAATTACCTGCATGCAAAGCGTCACACGAACATGAACACACAACTACCCAAATGCACAGTCAATCCAGTGATCCCGACATTGTCTGTCAACGCAATTCATAATGACTACCATTGTTCTCTAAATTAACAAGGCTGAGTGGTGTTTAATTTACATCATTGTGTTTTGAAACGCCTGCCACAGTCCACATCTAAGAAACGTGCATATAAAAGTTTTGTTTTCTTAATTAAAGCTAAACTCCTAGGGGAATTTCCCATCAGCCTCCTGATTAGTAAACTTCCTGCTACAGAAGTAATAACGCAGCGATCTAATTAAAAGGATTGCCAAGGAAAACACCTGGTTTCTTTGCCTGAACGTGTCATTTTAATATCATTTTCTACTGTGACACTGACAACAAAAAGAAAAATAAGAATCAGTTAACTCAAAGCTTAGCTCTCCCCATCTTCCTCTGGGAATCACTGCCTCATAAATATGTGCATATTTCATATTTCTCAAACAGCAAAGCAAAAGTTACTTTAAAAATTAAATGATGGAAACGACTTACCCTCTTAAGTTCACAAGGTCCTTTTCCCAAAAGATCTCCAAACACAGGTTGGCGTTCTCGCCAAGGAATTTCAAAGAAGCCACTCTGCAGCTGCTGTCCTGAGCCCTTGTTTGACAGTGCAGAATTTAAACTCTGCTGCAGCTCCTCAGAGCCAATCAGCCTTAGGCTGGGGGTTACTGACATCACAGGTGTCACCGGGACCCCATACACCCACACTTCCTCCAGCGGGCAGAAGTAGGTTTTCTCGAAAAAGCTCTTGTGGTTCTCAAATGACTAGACTAGTTTCCATTAAATTGAAGATCTTCCTAAAGCTGTATTTTGCTTTCTAAATATATGTCATTCGCATTCATGCAAGCTTGTGAACATTATAAACAATGACAATGTCTTCCACCCACTAGCCGGTCCCAGGATGGGAAGAGGAGACTCAGACATGGGTAGAAAATTTCCTGTTGGTGTGTATTTCCAGGTAGTGCATAAGGGAAGGACTAAAACTCCAGATTTTCTTAAGTTGTTAGTGTTGAGAATATGAGCCTTTATCTCTTTTCCTCCTCTTCGGACAGTCTCTGCTTCCCACCACTTACCCGTCTACACACAAAGACTCCAAATTCTTTCTGATCTAAGGAAATGCCGTTTGCACAATTCCGTGTGAATAGGAAATGTAAAAGTGCGCCCCTTAAGTAACTTTTATTTTTTAACAACGACAAGAAGAAATTAAACCTCCATTGTCTCCTGAAACTTCTTAGCACATTTTAGTAATTTTTAAACTAGGAACTGGATCAGAGGAATGCTAACTAGGTGGACCGCATCCAGAGAAGTATTGCCAAGAGATTCTGCTTCATCACCAAGAATGAAATGAAATGAATAAACACCGTTTGCTAGAAGTCTTTCTGGGGAGCATTCTGAAGTTGGCTGAGGATTCTGGAACTGGGTTTGGAACCTGCTCAGAAGCACACTCAAATAACAACAGCGTACCACTCAATAAACACTTAAATGTTAATATATACCAGCGGGCTTTATCTCCCCCAAGAGTATGCTTTGTGTGTTTGCTTTGTTAATTCAAGTATATACAATGCCACAATGCCCCTAATATCTGGGAAAGGTCCTGGGTTACCGTAAGTACTCAGTAAATATTTTTTGAATGAATGAATGAATGAGTGGGTGGATTGAGGTATACAATTACCTTGACCGAAGCGCCTGCATGACTTGCTTTTTTTAGAAACAACAATCTGGAAACCATTTTCAAATATGTAGATTACTAGACTTACTCCGTGTAAACTTATACTGGGAGGCGGGGCAGGATATGAGAGGGAGGAGTCTATTTTCATACAGACTTGGTTAGAAGGCCAACGTCCGTGGTAGGGGAGCTCTAACAACACATGTTCTGGTTCTGGTTCTGAGTTATACTCCCTGGTAGTTTCACAGGCCTCCTGAGGTCTATCCTAGGCGAGCCTTATAATCTTACCTGAGTGTGGATTCTGGGAAGATTTGGGAAGAGGACATCGTTTTAGACTTTCCAATTTCCCACACCCAAACAGAACTAGCTAAACAAGAAACTGAAACAACAGAAAACCTAATCCTTTTTAGTTTAAAACAGCTAGTAGTTTATCGCCAGACTAAAAATGATAAAGTGGGTATTTTATTATTCATTGCTGCATTTAAAAAAAATCAATTTCATATTTCTTAGTTTAAAACAGTATTTTGTCACCTCTTACAGAGGAGTCTGAAGTCAACTGGATTTTAACTGGGTAGACTTCCAAGACGGCTCCTTCACAGGGTCGTTGCCTGGGTCGTTTCTGTGTTCTGGCTGTGACCGGTCCTCATGAATTGATATTCTCACAGCATGATGGCAGGATGTAGAAGAGAATGCAGGCATGACCTGGCAGTCAGCCTACCTAGCACCCTGCGCTTCTAAGTAAGAAGTATGGCTCACAATGCTCCCAAGTGTTCCCAGAAAACTGAATTCTGAAGTAGCGTGAATAGCCGGTAGTTGGGCTTCATCTCCTTTTGTGTGCTTAGAGACCCTGTTTGTGTAAGTGCTCACTGTCCAGTCCAGGCAATGTGCTAACCAATCACAGCTCACTGTCCAGTCCAGGTAATGTGCTAACCAATCACAGCTCACTGTCCAGTCCAGGTAATGTGCTAACCAATCACAGCTCACTGTCCAGTCCAGGTAATGTGCTAACCAATCACAGCTCACTGTCCAGTCCAGGCAATGTGCTAACCAATCACAGCTCCACTGTCCAGTCCAGGTAATATGCTAACCAATCACAGCTCACTGTCCAGTCCAGGTAATGTGCTAACCAATCACAGCTCACTGTCCAGTCCAGGTAATGTGCTAACCAATCACAGCTCACTGTCCAGTCCAGGCAATGTGCTAACCAATCACAGCTCACTGTCCAGTCCAGGTAATGTGCTAACCAATCACAGCTCACTGTCCAGTCCAGGTAATGTGCTAACCAATCACAGCTCACTGTCCAGTCCAGGTAATGTGCTAACCAATCACAGCTCACTGTCCAGTCCAGGCAATGTGCTAACCAATCACAGCTCCACTGTCCAGTCCAGGTAATATGCTAACCAATCACAGCTCACTGTCCAGTCCAGGTAATGTGCTAACCAATCACAGCTCACTGTCCAGTCCAGGTAATGTGCTAACCAATCACAGCTCACTGTCCAGTCCAGGCAATGTGCTAACCAATCACAGCTCCACTGTCCAGTCCAGGTAATGTGCTAACCAACCACAGTCGTTGGGCTTCCGCTATACAAGTGGTTACTCACGTGCAATAAAGCAGACGCTGTTCTAGGGTTGTACACCTACCGTGGTGGCTCAGCAAGGACCACAAGGAGGCATTCTCCCTGACTGGGTTAGGAGGACAGGAGGGAAAGGTGAAGATATGACTTAGCCTACCTGCTTCCTTGGCCAGTGTGGCCAGTGGCGTTCTGTTTTGTTTCATTTTGCTTTGTTTTATTTGATTCTTTTTTTTTCTATCCACTAGGGCTTTTCAAAACGATTTTTAAGGACGTGCTTGGGGTTTTAGATCTGGGAGTGGCAGGTTGATGATAAAATTAAATTCTTGATGAATACACACTCAAAAAAGAAAAAGAAAAATCTGAAGAGCTTTTATGCAAAAGAAGAGACTCATAAGGGAAAGCGATTTCGGTGGCTGTGTCTTGCTGGCAGCAGTGCAATATGCCAGAGGAAACGAGACCATCTATTTAAGGCGTTCCGCGTAAAAACATATAAGCCAAGGGTTTCAAACTCATGAAAACTTTTAAGTGTAGAGGGTTGAAACAAACCGTTATTGGCACCCTAAAAAAAAAATGTGTCAACTCTATCTTTCCCTGACAGTGTATAAAAACACAAGGTTAACGCAGCCAAAATAACTACAAAACTTCCATTGAAGGAAAAGGTGGTAATCGGTAACGTGTTATTTGTATACTTAGCATAGATGAAGCACAACTTTTCAGGAGCAGGGAGGAATAGAGAAAACATACACAAAAATAATTTAAACTGTTCTTCAGAATTATACTAGTGATCATGACATTATTGCTGTCCCCAGACAGCGATGTTGTGTATTGCTGTAAAAGTTGTGTATATTAATGTAGGATAAGAAAATTAGGTATTTTAATTATTACATTTCTTTTGGCCGAGGTGTCCTTGTTACTCAAGATCTTAAGATTGAAGCACAGAAAGTACAGATTTGATACAAAGAGATCCAGATTTGATATAAAGAAATCCTATAATTTGGTGAATCTTTAAAAAAAAAACAATTTGTTCAGAAAATATATTCAAATATATTTGCAAATATATTCACTCTTTCCTTGCACAAACCTGAAAATAATGGCAAATGGAGGAGTAGCTGGGGTCGCTAGCATTGTGCTCAGCACGGAAGGCCTCTCGGGGAGCTGTCTGATTACTTGTCTGTGGCAGGAAACACACAAGGTGAACCCGGAACAACTTGTATCTCTTGCAGGGAAGCTGTGATAGGTGCCAGGGGTCTGTCAAAGTGTGACAGGAGGCAATTCGAATAGGCTTCCACTGGCTAGAGAGGAAATGATAAAATGACAGCACACTGAAAGCTAGCAAATAATTCAACCTTTGATTCTACAGTTCTCTTCTAAAAATGAAACAGAGTGATAATCGGCCACCTTAGGGTGATGACAGAGAACTAATTACTTAACTCAAAGCCTCGCAAATAGATGAAAAGCGTGAGACATTTGTCCAACCCTGTATGAACTGAACCACGTTAGGGGTGGAGGGCAAATCTGTCTTTACTAGAGTCAAACTAGAACTAAGATGGAAGTTCCTCGGAACTGGGTAGTGTCCACAGTGCCAGGAGGCACAAAACAGGGTGTTGGGGAGATAAGCCATCAGTGATCACCCCCAACTTTAGAACTTGCGTGCTGAGCTGCCTGGCAAGGCACATCCACAGAGGTGGGATAAATCTCAGTGTTTACAGTGTTTCCTTTTCTCTGTAGTTAAATCGATGTTTGCCATTGTGGTGGTGGTGGTTTTGAGGCCCGGGAGTATATAGGAATAACTTTTCCAATTTTCTTTTTAAACATTTGAAAACTGTAGCTACCTAGTATCTGGTCTTGAGTTTACAATACCACAACTTGGTTATTTAAAGAAGCTGAATTGTAATCTACCGCAAGAATTGATTCTTTTCCAATCTGGAGACCTCAGAATGTTCTGATCTTGAGAAAATTGCTGCCAGAATAAAAACGGACAGCGTCGTTTGTGTCCCAGCCACGCGTTTCCTTTGCCAAATGATGCTCAGATCAGATGACAGCAGCAGCTCTCCAACTTCCCGCTTGAGGCTCCAAGCCTGCCCTGAGCTGATGAGCGGGTGTCAAGAGTCAGCTCAGCTCTGAAGAACTGGCCCAGCCTGAGCGCGCCAGAAATGATGGCAGTGAGACAGACAGAGGGACAAGCTGAATGAGCACCTCAGAGCCCATTGGATGTCAGCTGCTGTTCCATTCCCAGATGAATCTGCTGGAGCGTATTTCTGCCAGTTGCTTTATTCACACTTTCACGTGTAGCTTTTGTAAAGAATAAATTACGGTATTTATCTGTTAATGAAAGCATGTCATTTTGGAAAAACAAAAAAAACCAGACTCTGCATATATATGTATATTACCACAAGTCTGATTGACATCAGTGAAAACACATCCATCAACTTTACCTTCGACATGCAAGAGGGCTATAAGAAATTTGGTGGTAAAATGAGTTTCTAAACTCACCTGGCAGGTTTGTCAAGTGGGATGTTGGCCCCCATGGGAGAGCTGAACTTGGTGAGCAGAAGCGGAGTCGGTCAACGGCACCTCTGAGAACAGGAACTGTACAGACAGGCACATATTCACTTGGCTGCACATGAACTTCCCCAGATATCGCCATGTCCTCCATCCTTGGTGTGATTTCTGTGTTTGAGAGTCTGTGTGAATTAAATTAGAACTGCCTTCCATATATATATTTAACCTTTTCAAACCTTTCACACATTCTCCTCAAAGCCAAAAAATTCTTTTTTCCTTTCTTTTCTTGCCAATAAAATATCTGCATATCTACTAGGTTCATTTCCAGAGATTCTAAAATTAGATACATAAATTTGAATTGTTATCTGATTAATGTGCCCATTTTATAGAATTCCTAGTCCCGCTCCCAGTCATTAACTCCAACTTCCTTTCCCTGAATGCTTTTAATCTCCGCGTTTTATTCTCCTCTCCTCTTTCCAGCCCTCTCTTCTTCCTCTGGACACATGTTAAACACCCGGGTCAGACCCACTCCTTAGCGGTTCTTCGTGAAAAGGCCATACATTTCCTGCAAAGTTTAAAAGAACAAATGGGTTTGTTTTCTATCATATTTATTATTGCTTTAGACCACACCATATGAAATTTCTGCTGTTGTAAATTAAAAATATAACATTTGGAATTTGGAAACCGCAGTGTTACGGTCTTCTTATCTCCCTATCTCATCTACCTTTTCTTAATTTCCTTGTCAATTCGGATTCCAATCATAGTGATCTGACCATTCTACCCCTTAATATTCTGCTTCTAACCAGAGGTCTGCCATATTGGAAATCTCATCTCTGTCAGCAACCTGCGTAGATCTCTGAAAGCCTCCTCTTCAAATCCCTGATCATAACTCATGAAAACCACCGCCTGCCGTGTAGCCTTCATTCCACGTGTGGCGCATGTTTATTGATCAAATTGGTTTCTAGGCACTGTAGTAGAAATACAAAGGTTAGAACACACCGTCAGTTCTTTGGTAAGTTAAGCAGGGACATAAACCACTCACATAACCAAATATGGTAATAACAGCAGCGTGGAGCCATGGGGTACTTTGGGAGTTGGGGGAGATAGCTGATTCAATTATTCCATGTATTTATTGCTCTTTGTTGGACCGTGTGTTGAGAATCAAACTCTGGGCGTCGGGATTTCATTGGAAGAACTCTTTACCTGCAGAGGCAACTCTCTTCTCCCTATGTTATTTATCTATCAGAAGGTAATTTGTCACAAAGGAAGCCGTCAAGCCTAGATTGCCTACTGGCAGAATAATCTAGAAGGGGAAAGGTGTCCATTGTAGATAAGGCAAAGTACCAAGTAGGTAGGAAAGTGAATCAGTTTATCAAGTAAGCAACATCCGTTGAATTTTCTAAAATCTTAATATAGGTTTTTCTGATTCAATATAATTCAAAGTCATTAAACCTAGTTTCTCTTTTCAAAGTCGTACTTCACTGCAGATGGACACACAGCCTCTCTGGCTGGGGTTTCCTTCATATAGGAATTCTTAAAGTGGGATACCCCAGACAAGAGGATCTCCTGGAAACTGATCAGAAATGAAGATCTTACGTGTGCTCCCCCAGTCTGTGAGCCCATGTGAGCATCAGTACCGTGTCTGGAAGAGGTTTCCTTGGGATTATCCACCATCTCTGGCTCTTACGGTCTCACCATACCCTCTTCTGCATAGATCCCCGAACCCTGAGGGGGTTGATGGAGACATCCCATCTAGGACTTACTGTTCCAAAGTCTCTCACCCTCTACACACTGTCAAGTTGTGGGTCTCTGTGTTAGTTCCCATTTACCGCGAGAAGAAGCCTCTCTGACGAGGGTTGAGCGCACCCTGATATGTATGTCAGTAGGTTCAAATGAGATAAAGTCTGCAGGTTTTTTTTTCTTGTTTTGTTTCTCTTGGGTCTAGTCAAATGGAAAGAGACCATGATGCGATTCCTTGGCTGAACAAAATGACTACATTCTTCCTTTACATTCTGGAAGATGAAGTTCTGCCTTCCAGCTGGCCGGTAATGACAGGGGAAGACTTGAGCCTTATTGAAAGATAAAGCCTAAACCAATTATCTTAACGCTCCTCCAGACAAAGCAAAAAGCTAAAGGGAAATCTGTGAACATTAACACACAGATTTAGAAGAAAAAAAAACATGAGTCAGAGAGAAAATACCTACAGTTATTGCAGATGATGAGATAGAACAATGGACAGTGAACATCAGCTGTCTGCCTGGGGCAGGAGGAGAGAGTGAAGAAGCCATAACTAAAGCTATGCAGGGGATACATGGGCAAAAGGCAAGGGCAAGGCGGCATTGTGGTTTAGGGTACCAGCAGCAGAAGAGGGGAAATGGTAGGGATCTAAAGTTCTCCAGGTGGGGAAGGAGCAACGGTTAAAGAGCAGGTGGCCATCAGAAAAAGACTAGCGAGATCAGCAAAGCACACTTCCAGACAGCTGGCGGAGACTTCCATGATCATCTTCTTCACTCTCCCTCCCCCTGCCCCAGGACTTGATGTTCGCTCTCCATTGTTCCATCTATGTCATCATCACACTAAACTCTTACCATAACTGGTCAGGTCCTGAAGTCTGGTCATTCCCAGATTCAGCGTCCTCAAGAGATACACCATCTCCTGGGAAGACCGCCATTGACTTCACCCATCCACTTTTACAGTCTGATAAACGGAGACACATGTGCAAAGGCTCATGACAACCCCCGTCTTTGAATGACTTCTGCTTTACTAGTCACAAACATTGGATTCTCTAAAATCAAATATTACTGGGAAATAATTGAATTTATGTCAATAGGAATAAAGGCCTTCACTCCTGCCTGCAGAGTCTAAATCCCCTTGACACAGAGGAGCAGCCTCCATTTGTAACCCAGTGTGCTCAGGGACAACTAGACACAGCAGCACACATCCATCTTAGCAGTGAGTCTACTACGGGTCTACTTCACAGCCCTAGTCTGCCGCCGATCCCTTTAGACACATCCCGCTTTGCTCAGAACCTCTCACACACAGCTTCATTTAAATATCTAAATTTAAATCATTTGAATGGTAAAGCGTAATCATTTAAATATCTTCCCCCTTCATCCCACCGTATCTGTCTTTTCCTTTGCTGAGACTCCCCCTGTTGGCTCTGCTCTCCTCTCCTTCACTCACTGGGATGATAAACTCAACTGTGTCAGATCAGGGGTCGTCTTGAGCTGGCTGGGAAGATTATAATCCGTTTGCTACAACAGGATGAGGAAGCTGGACAGGAGCCCAGCTGGAAAATCAAGTCACCCAAAGGGGTTTGTCACTTGGGAACAAGAGAAGAATCTACTTAGTATTGCGATCAGGATTTTAGACCAAAAGTCAGTGTGCCTTGGCGCCCCGCCGAGTGAGTGTCTGTCACCTGTAAGTCAGGTCGATTTCACCACACGGAGACAGAATTAGTGGACACCGGCATTGGTTGGGTGGTTTTAACTGAAGAAAGCACAGAGAATTTGGGGCTGGAGCCATCTGGTTGAAAGGGCAGGGATGGAGGGCAGAGGATCAGGGACTTCCACAGGGACAGTCCTGTGAAGGTCATAGGCTTCCTCCCCTCGGAAATCTCTTCAGCTCTTTGAAGAACGAAAGGCTAAAAGTGGTAAGAAGGAAACAGAGTGAAGGAAGGAGGAGGAAAGCCAGGACAAAGCCCAAAATAATGGGCTTGAGAGCAAGGGAAGCATCCCATGACAGGGCTGCCTATCAATCAGACTACTTTCTGATCAGAGCCGGGACCATGTGAGCTCATATAAAATGTTTGGAGGAAAAGCTTTTAGACTTCGAACCAATGGTCTGGGTTTGTGTGACTGCTCACAAGGACTGTCTCTCCTCCTCTCGCCCCCTCTCTCAGCAATAGAAACGTAGGGCTCTGTTCAAGGGTAGAGGTTGGAAACATTGTGTAGTTGATTTGTTTCACTCTCTAGAGGCTTTCCACCCGAGCAGCAGCGAACAAATCCCTGTGAGAACACAGTGGCATTTTCATCCATGGCTGTTCAGCTCTGTTCTGTTCCTGTTCCTTTTAGGGAGAGGAAATTTGCTCCTGGTTATTTTGGTCTATGACAAACCATAAAGCAAGGTTGACTCCTGGGAAATTCCACTCCAGTTATTAATTTTCAATGTATTTATATGGTGAAGTATGATTCTCTGCATGCTGCCTTGCTTGTAAGGCAAATCCTTGTAAGAACTAGGATTTGAAGAGAAACGGCAGCTACCACGGCAGTAGACTCTCACTGTGTGTCCTTACTAATGTTCTGATCAGGAGTATAAGGAATTACCAGGTCAGGTGGGAGGGGCAAGCTGCAAGCGCCTGTTTTATGATTTCGTCATCAGTCACATAGGGAGCGGCCTATGAATCCAGCCAAGAAGATAGCTTACATTCCCAGTGTAAGCTAGGAGACTCAAGAATAGTCATGTTAATTTTGGCTTTCCCCCCCCATGACATAAGTAAATCCAGAGAATATATGTCTCTGTCTCTCTGTCTCTCTGTCTCTGTCTCTCTGTCTCTCTCTCTGTCTCTCTCTCCAGGATCTTGAGAATGCTACAGTACTCACCCTACCCTAGAACTCACTGTGTATCTGTGTATCTTGAACTTTGGTTCTCCTGCCTCCAGAGTGCTCAGATTACACAAATGGGGCTCTGCGTCTGGTTTTAGGTTGTTTGTGGTGCTGGAGATCAAATGGGGGCTTCTGTGCATGCTAGACACACCCTTCACCAACTCAGCTCCACTCCCAGCCCTCATTTGCTCTCTGTCAAATTGCTGTCTTCAAAATAGAGCAAGACAGTTAGAGATTTGTAAGGAGAAAAGTAAGGGTTGAAGGTCGGTATCCATATCTGCCTGTGAGACCTTTTTTTTCCTACCGGGCTTCCGTGGTCACTCTTAGTGTGGAGACTGGTGCCTGGCCTCATTCTGTCCACTATCCATGCCCTGATTGTGCTGTAATCCTGGGGGGAAGGTTCTTTTCTGGAGAGAAGTGGGGGATGGGATGTTTGTGGGTGATGGGGGGGTAGATCTGAGGGAGATCAGCTACTTCTCCAACACCATGTCTGCCTGCGTGCTGTCACCATGATGAAAATGTACTAAACCTCTGAGCCTGTAAGCCAGCTCCAGTTAAATGCTTTCTTTTATGAGAATTGCTATGGTTCATGGCGTCTCTTCACAGCAATAGAACAGTCAGCCAAACACTGACTTAGGCTGTTATCTTGATGATATATCATAATGAGCACAGGATAAATCCCTCACATCAGTTCATGAAGTGAGCCCAGCTATGAAGAAACAAGGTTGGTTTCTGTGCTGGGAGCCAATATTCAAGGCACATTGCTGAGTTGAAACGTAATATGAGCTTGTCATGTGCAGTGGACTACCTCAGAATTTTTAAAGGGTAATATAGTCGTTAACATACATACATACAACATTTCTGGAATATTTATGAAACTTTAGTAAGAAGAATTGCCTCTAGGGAAAGAACTAGACGAATGGATGGTGAACATTTAGTATTGTGTATGCTTTTCTGTAGTATTTGAAGTTTATACTTTGTGTTCACAAATACTGATTTTTCCAAGAAAAAAAATGGCTAATACGGGTAAGAATGTAATCTCATACACCACATTTCACAATAAGGAGGCCAAGTGTTTGAAAACTAAGTCGAATGAAGAATTTACCCTGTGAGCACTTGTGTAAGTAGATGTTTATTGTAATACTGAAACTTACTATCTCTCCGTTTACATAGACAGACTACAATGAATCATGTCCTATTCACCGCTTAGGAGCGCAACTTTTATGAGTAGGTGGGAGAGCTACTAGCGGCGCTGATTCACAAGTTAAACAAAGCAAACAAAGGAAAGTTTGCAGTCTAAAAAACGTCAAAGCCTAAACCATACTTTCTGGTACGAGGTTTGGAGTCGTGACACGGCTGTGGCAGAGCAGAAGCCTGGTGTTTTACGGTGTTAGGAATTACAAGTGAGTTTACACATAGCAGCATCTCGAAGCCTTTGGCAATATTCCTTAACTAAGAAACTCTTGCAAAAGGAGGTGAGCACCAGGGAAAAGAAACTCTTCTGAAACTCTGGATAAAATGAGGCTAAAATGAGAATAGAGTCAGCTGATGTTATAATGTAGTTTAAAAGTTTGATTTAGCCCAAATCTAACATAACTGCTTATGTGGAAAAATAGAGGAGTGACAATGCAAAATGCTAAATCTTGAAAAATATCCTTCAGGCTTAGGGATTAAGGTTTTCTTGGGACATTCCCAGTTCACACCTCCTGTCTCGGTGTGGTTTATTCTCACCACCATTTTTTTTTTTTTTTTTTTTTTTTTACTTTCAAAAGTGCCCTGGTACTCACGGAAGATCACTCTGTTCTCCTACGCCTTTACAATTCTTGATTAGCTGGGAACCTAGTTTGACTTGTGAGACTGATTTAAAGACAGCTAATAACACAGCGCTACAGGGAGAAATCAGAATACGATCCACCTCCCCAAATCAGCCATCTGTGTTGCTCATGTACTTTGGGGTCTGAGAGCGGCTATCGGAGGTGAGGCGCTGCGCAAAGTACTGCAGGGGTCTCAGGGACTTTGTTCTACACTCTCATCCTTTGCAGAAATGGGATAGTGTGCGTTTGGGCCAGCCTCAGAACTCTCTTCCAATTCTTTCTTCAGAATTTGCATAATTTGTAACTGTTTTTGTCAGCACAGAGATTATCCCAGTGATCCCAGTCTATAGCTACTGCAAGGTTTTGTTCTTGTCACAGATGTATTTCTCCCCAGAACAGGTACATGAAACAGTAATCGGGCTGAATGTTACAAAATAGCACTGTTGTCTGGTCCCCAGACCGCTGGAGGACGAAGGAACGCTGCAGGCTGTCTGTGGCTTCACTTGCCCTCCACAGCACCTGCCATTCCAATCGAAGCTGCAGATCACAGTGGGTGATTACCTCAGTGTTAAAGATATTTTCATTATTTTGTGTTTAGATTTATGCTTGCAAAAACGCTTTCTGAACTGAATGTATTTTGACACACGTGTTCCGAAGGTTGTGCATCCAGAATCTGACAGAGTTGGACTCGGCCTCGATTCCCTGCGAGCTCTGCGGACCTCCACAGAATCCGTGCTTCTCTGCTTGGGTTAGGAATCTTCACTGTCTCTCGGCTACTCACCAACGTTCACCCGCAGGACCTCATGGGGTTTCCCCTGCTCTAGTCATCGCTGGTGGAGTGGTTACTGTCACTGCCTTCCCTGGCACTGGCACTGTCGCTTCCATCACTGCCATTACCAGGCTTGCTATCACTCTCATCACTGCTGCCAGTGTCCTTGCTGTCGCTGCTGTCGCTGTCGCTGCTGTCACTGCTGCTGTCGCTGCTGTCACTGCTGTCACTGCTGCTGTCGCTGCTGTCACTGCTGTCACTGTCGCTGCTGTCGCTGCTGTCACTGCTGTCACTGCTGCTGTCACTGCTGTCACTGTCACTGTCGCTGCTGTCGCTGCTGTCACTGCTGTCACTGCTGCTGTCGCTGCTGTCACTGTCACTGTCGCTGCTGTCACTGCTGTCACTGCTGTCACTGCTGTCACTGCTGTCACTGCTGTCACTGCTGCTGTCACTGCTGTCACTGCTGTCACTGCTGTCACTGTCACTGCTGTCACTGCTGTCACTGCTGTCACTGTCACTGCTGTCACTGTCGCTGCTGTCACTGCTGTCACTGCTGTCACTGCTGTCACTGCTGTCACTGTCGCTGCTGTCACTGTCACTGCTGTCACTGTCGCTGCTGTCACTGCTGTCACTGCTGTCACTGCTGTCACTGTCACTGCTGTCACTGTCACTGCTGTCACTGCTGCTGTCACTGCTGTCACTGCTGTCACTGCTGTCACTGTCACTGCTGTCACTGCTGCTGTCACTGCTGCTGTCACTGTCACTGCTGTCACTGCTGTCACTGCTGTCACTGTCACTGCTGTCACTGCTGTCACTGTCACTGTCTCTGCTGTCACTGCTGTCGCTGCTGTCACTGCTGTCACTGCTGTCACTGTCACTGCTGTCACTGCTGTCACTGCTGTCACTGCTGTCACTGCTGTCACTGTCGCTGCTGTCACTGCTGTCACTGCTGTCACTGTCACTGTCGCTGCTGTCGCTGCTGTCACTGCTGTTGCTGCTGTCACTGTCGCTGCTGTCGCTGCTGTCACTGCTGTCACTGCTGTCACTGCTGTCACTGTCACTGCTGTCGCTGCTGTCACTGCTGTTGCTGCTGTCACTGTCGCTGCTGCTGTCACTGCTGTTGCTGCTGTCACTGTCGCTGCTGCTGTCACTGCTGTCACTGCTGCTGTCACTGCTGCTGTCACTGCTGTCACTGCTGCTGTCACTGCTGCTGTCACTGCTGCTGTCACTGCTGCTGTCACTGCTGTCACTGCTGTCACTGCTGTCATTGCTGTCGCTGCTGTCGCTGCTGTCGCTGCTGTCGCTGCTGCTGTCACTGTCGCTGCTGTCACTGCTGTCACTGCTGTCACTGCTGCCACTGCTGCTGTCACTGCTGTCACTGCTGCTGTCGCTGCTGTCACTGCTGCTGTCACTGTCACTGCTGTCACTGCTGCTGTCACTGCTGTCACTGCTGCTGTCGCTGCTGTCACTGCTGCTGTCGCTGCTCTCTGATTTGTCCTCACTGTCACTGCTGCTGTCGCTGCTCTCTGATTTGTCCTCACTGTCACCGCTGTCTGATTTGTCCTCATCGTCACTGCTGTCGTCGTGGTCACTGCTTTCTGATCCATCCTGCTCATCACTCTCGCTGTTATCATCATCAGATGTGTCATCACTGCCGTCATCATCTCCCCCATTCGAGTCACTGCCGTCACCATTATCGCTTGACTCACGGGAGTTGTAAGAAGCCTCTCCTGGGCTGCTGTTCTCACCATCACTGTCCGAGTCAGCGCCATCCCTCCCGTCAGACTCGTCACTGCTGTTAGGATCGTCTCCTTGCATTGACTCGTCATCGAAGTCATAACTGTCACGCACGCCGCTATTGCTGCCACTGCCTATCTTGCGGGGCCCCATTTTACCCTGGGCTTCTGGTTTCCCAACAGGAGGCTTGCCAGCCTCCTCTGGCTTTGGGCTATTCCTTTTGTCCACTCCCGATCCATGTTGTCCATTGCTCTCTCTATTTTCACTGAGTTTCCCAGATTCTTTGGTAATATTACTTTCTTCGCCTCTGCTGGGACCTTCAGTTTTTATTCCCTGTGGAACCACGAAGAGAAGAATAGATCATTAGCGAGGATTTGCTACGAAAGGCTACAGTCTAAGGAGAACTGTCTGGGGAGATGACCTTAAGAACAGAACTCTGGCTGCCAGTGCAAATGGTGATCTGTGCAAGCATGCTTATTAGTACTTAAATGTGCACTTAAAAGGGTTTGGATCTTCCAACAGACCATCCAGGTCCCTACCTCACAGGAACATGGGTTAAACAGGCGCACAATGATGAGAGCATCACAGTAAAACTCACAACTTTATGTAACGAATGTAACGCTAGTAAAGCATCTTACACAAACATGACGGGATCGTTATTCAGCTTGATTTCTAGAATTAAAACTAACTATTCAGGAATTTCTGAGTTTTTTCATTTATTACATTTATTTACTTTCTCTCATATAATACATGTCTCCTCTTGGTATCCCCTGGTAGAGTGACCTGGGATGTCTGCTCTAATTTCTGAATTTTAAAAAATTGTTCTATATCAAAGTCTGTAAGGTCTCCAGCTTTCTCATTAAAATACTCAGCATCAGTAAAATGGTACCCAGATGCTTACCCTGACTTTTCTAAACGTTAGCTTGGGTGTTTGCCTGAATTTGTTGTTGTTACTGTTGTTGTCCTGCATGCCCATCAGAGTGTGGAGGGAAGAATGTAAACCACCATTGAAAGAAATCGCTTTCAAAACTCACCTGATTTTGGCTCTTCCCAAGAGGACAAACCTCTGACTGGCTGCTGATTCTGCCTTCAACCTCTCTGTTGTCTTTGTGACTGAGCTTCCGGTTGTCCTGCGTTCCTTGGCTCCCATTGCCTTCTGTGATACCACTGTTCTCCTCGCCGCTGTAGGCCTTGTGTCCATCACTTCCCCTTGGGGAGCCTTCTTTTTCTTCAGAGTCATCACCTTCTCTACTAACTGAACTCTCATCTCTGTTGTCATTTTTTTCCCCATGAGCCTGGCTTTCCTGGCTCTTACCGTTATCACGGCCTCCCTTTTCACCCCCTATTTCTGCACCCTCATCATCACCAGAGCCCATGTCCTCATCCCCGTCTTCCCCATTCCCGCTGGGGCTCCCGTCGGTATTATCCAAACCAGCATCTTCCCCGGTGGGTGGTGTCACCTCAGCCCCTCCGTTCCCGCTTCCTTCCCCGTCTCTCCGAGGCATTGTTTCATGTGTAGCAACCCCAACCCCATGTATTCCAGCATTGTGGTCTGTACTATTCGTGCTTCCAGCTACTTGGGGTCCGTTTTCCTGGACAAGGGTGGCATCTGCGTTCTGGCTTGCATGGCTAGCACTCACAGATTCTGTGCCCCGATCAGCGTGTCCATTTACATGACTCTCCTTTGCTTCTCCGCCACTTTCAGTAATGCTTACTTGGCCCCTGATGCCATTGGCTGTGCTGTTCTCTCCCACGTGAACCCCATCATGACCATAAGCTCCTATGCCCTCGTCTTCATCTGTGATGTTCCCCTGCTCATTGGCTAAAATGGACTCTGTAGAAGAGTTCTTCCCTCCTACATCTATCCGCTCAGAGTCATTCCCTTCTCTTGTATAACCGTCCTTGACATATTCTTGCTTCCCTAATTCACTCCCTGTCAGGGGTTCACTGCTGTTTTTAGTGGTGTCGTTAATACGCAACTTGTTCTGAAAAAGAGACGCAATTCAAAATCACTTGTGGGCGCTATTTTCAAACAAGGCAGCTTTAAAAAAAAACACAAATGGGTGGAAATTTTAGAGAAAGCCATAGAGTGTAAAAGTGGCTTGAAAATGAAAGGGATATTTATGTTCGCATCTTTTACCTGTGGTGGGGTTCCTGAATATACCGAAAAGGGTGCGTTCACAGATGTTTCAACGACGTGTCTTTCCAATGGTTTGATTTGAGGGACCTACAGAAGTAAAAACATGGATATTACACAGGTTCTTGTCTTATAAAGAGGAAAAGACATGACACAAAGGTGGGTGAATAATAATGTAGAGGAGAAAAGCAGCTTTTTACGGTGCTGATGCAGAATTTCAAGCTGAGCAAATGATTACTTTTATAATGTTGTCATCGATTTTATTGAGCATTACAAGCCAGCTGATCCAAAGTGTATAAAGACAGGATGAACCCTTGCTGTTCTGTTAAACCACACCTGGCAGGTGTAGAGGACCCGCCCCCAAAGTGTGACGTCAGACCCAAACCTCTAAGACGGTATTGCGAGGGGGGCTGCTGGAGAAGTGACATCCCATAATTGCTACTTCTGAGCCCTCCAAGAATAAGCTTGAAGCACTTACACAGCTCCTCAACTATAGAAACAAATAAAACGATCTGGTTATGTGAAATCGTACAAAAATGCTAGACACGTAGGCTGGCCAACAAAATTACAAATGGGTTGACTTCCTCAGTGTTTCTGGATTTGTACTTATTTGTATGCTCCAGGTTCTCCACAGTGACCATATAAATACACACAGAACACTGATTTGATCACGTGTTTAAAAATATGACTTGAACCTCTCATTCCTCCTTCAGATGATCCCAAATCATGGTGAAAGCTGTGTTGACATCAAAATGAAGTTTGCATGGCATGAAGCAGAGGTGGACGAAGCCTTCTGGGCACTGAATTAATTTGAATAAGCTCTTAAAAGTATACTGTACTCTGATAAGACCCGTTTCAAGGGGAAGACAGGGAGCATGAATCATTTCACGTGTTTGCCTTTAATTGAGATTCCCAAATGATGTCACATAATAATTTTAATGCATCTAAGTGTTCAGATTCAACTTCTCTGTAAAACTTGGAGGGAATATGTACATTTTAATATCGGGTTAAAAGACACAGCAAAGTAAGAAAGCTTGATTAGGAAGTAGTACTTACCGGAATGGCCCACGCGACTGCCCAAATGCAAATATATATAATTATCTTCATTTTCATCACGAATAACGATCGGTGTCTGTTCAGAACAAAAAAAAGTCCACAAAATTACTCACAGAGTGAAAGACAGCAACTACAGTAAATTGTTCTTTTGGTCTTTACATTTGCCCTTTTCTAAGACGAGGAAAGAATGTTAACAAGAGAAGACTTCCCAGGTTCTGGAATAAACCTGCTATGGTTGTGGAGTTGTGTGAGGGCCTCAGCACATCAACACTGTCAGGGCTTCTGGCTAGTTCTGCCAGTGGGGGCAGGAACTATGGCAGTATGTAGTACATAGTCGTAGCTTTGGCCCTGTGCTGTTAACTGCGGGGGTGACAGCTCTCCTAGCTTAGCTTTGAGCAACATTAACTAATTCTACTGGTGGACGTAAAAGATGAGGCACACGCAATTCCCCCACCTGATCTGTAGAGTTGGGTATATATAGTGTAAGAGGAAGAAATCCGTGAGCTGGGGTAGCGTAGGCCAGGAGAAAGAACACGGGATTTGGTTTCAGATCTCTGAACTCAAATTCTTCCCCTGCTATCTGCTACTGCCTGAGCACTTTAAGTAGCTTTATTGGACTTAATGTTTCCTTGGTCTAAATAGCACTATGCCTCTTTTATCTCAGGGGTTGGCAGAAGGACCATCTCTGAGAAGTTTTCTAAAGACATCTTTAGCTCTCCTTTTTTTATAGCCAGCAGCTTCTGCAAGCTCGCTGCCAGCGTGTTGCTGCTTTGAAGTTGCCTGACTACACCTACATCCCTCTTCCCTGGCATAAAGTCCTGGAGCCCAGGGGAGTGTCTTGATTATCACTGTCTTCCGATGCGAAGTACAGAAATGACACCTTGCAAACACTGCTGATGAAGACGTGCTTATGCGTATAATCAACACTTCTCCAGCCAGCGATTCCCCAGGCACCTTGTGGTCTCCTACTGCACCAGGGGACTACGAAGAGCAAAAATCTCCCACCCCTGTTACAATTCAAGGTCACAAAAAGCCAGATACGTATCTTTCATACATGAGAATAGAGCCTATAAAAATATAAAAATCTATGTGGATCAAAAATTTAGGTTTCTGTTTCCTAAAAGTTAATTTCTTTTTGTCACAATATTGTTTCTGTAGAAAGGAAAGATTTCTCCTATTTTGTGACCTTCCACAAGATTTAATGATTATAATGTTGAATGTCATAAAATGGCCTGGATTGAATTCAAGGTTCATAGTGAAATAGAATAAAACATCACTGAACATATATATTAAGAATTGTCGATACTGCTTCACAGGAGCTAGAATATAATTCCAGGGCTTCTGCAAAAAGGTGCTCCACCCTTATAGCTGTTAAGAGAAATTTAATAAGTTACGGGTTTCCTTCAGTTATGCTATAGACTGAAATGAGGCTAAAGGGTCTCGAAACAGAGCTCAAGGTGATGGGGGAAGGGTGAAGGACTTCCATCTCGTAAGCCAAGCTTTTTCTGCCCTTGGCAAGTCCAAACCCAGTAGTGACTGCAGCAGGCCTGTCTTAACCATGTCCTGGGGATCCCTGGTCCTGGAAAAGCAACTGTAATAAATTCCACCAATATACATATCACATCTCTAAACTGAAGTCTGACTGACTGAACCTTCCTGCTTCCTCTTTAGTCTTTCCTCTCCAACACTGATGTGTGTGATACTTGTAACTGCTGTCAAGGTGGCTCAGCGATATCAAAGGCCAATGCATTAGAGCTGAGGGGCCTCCTTTAAATGCTCTCATTCATCGTCATACATTAAATGAGACGCAGTGACAAGCAAGTTAGTGTGAATATGCCAATAAGAAAATAGGGAAAAGCAAAGCCTAATTATTAGGGCCGTGTCGGAATGCCTAAGATAGACTTTTAACATCTGAACTATCTTCACAGGAATTGTGAAAGCTTGCAAGCCCAAGTCAGGCCAAGTCCCAGATGAAGAGGAAAGTTGGCCATGACCCTCCACCCCTGACTGAGCAGCTATTGATAACTGAGAGGTGCTGGAAGAGAGACAGGCAGTTTTCTCTGAGTGAAGCTCCTGCTAAGCCGAATAAGCCAACCATGCTCCAGCGGCCGCACATCTGAGAACATTTGGGCAGCACAGACTGGTCTTGATGGTTTGTTTGTTTTTTACAAAAAGGGCACAAAGTTTCATGGGTAAAGAAGAGAGGTGGATCTGGGCCAAGTTGAGGAGGGGGTGGATATGATCAAAACATAGAGCACCAATTTCCCAAGAAACTAATAAAAATATTTAAAGGTATTTAAAATCGTTATCTTAACTTTTTATCGAAACATTCAAAGTGACCACATAATTTGTCAAATTTCCACCTATGTTTTTGCCAGCTTGTGGTGAGATGTCTTTCTTTTTCTAAACCTATGAACATGAAGTTTGAAGCAGAAAAGTCAGTTTGACAGAAGTCAGATCTGTGTGTATTCTACATAGAATTGTTTGAGAGTCAGCTTTTAGAACCCTCGCTTCAAATGCCGTAAAATTACTTTCCCAGGCCCGAAGTTGATTTTGAGTCAAGATATCACATTTAAACCAAGGTTCGTTTATTCAGTCCAGTCAGCAAACATCTGAAATATAGACCAGATGCTGAGCCCAGGACAAAACCGTAACCCTTCTTGCTATAGAGCTTCAACTGTGCACACTCGGCAGACCTCGAGAAGATGAAGAACTGTGATTAAGCCAAACCCCCAAATCCAGCTTGTCTCTCAGGAAGGGTTGGTGTCTGGACCCCGCCATCATCTCTCCCCAAAGAGAAAAACAGTATGTGATCTTTTTCGTTAAATTCTGTCACTCCTTGCATTTCAACGATGAGGGCTGAAAAACGCCTTTGACTCGTTTTAAATATATTTAAATTTATCTTAAATATATTTTCCAGGATAAAAAAATAACAGTGATGGAACTGTAGTGGATTATACGTAAAATATCCCAGTTGTTGATTTTTAAGATTATTACAATTAGAATATTTGTTTCAACATAGGTTTCCTGATGAGAAATCGTGTCTTAACAACATATTGTCTGGGGGGCAAAAATGAATTCTGCTCCACAGCGCTGCGGTATCTTATCAGATGGGTGTAGGGTCCCCTGCCACATAATTCATTATCTGTTAATATATAAAAGACAGAAAACTTTAACCCAAGTCACTTTCATATCTGAAGCTGGAAGCTCTCTCAACGGGAGGCACCTGACTCCTGCGAGGAAGCTGGGGTCCATCTTACCTTGAAAGCCTTCAAGGGGACTTTGAAAATCCAGATTTCCTTATCTCTCTCTTTCCAGGCTGAGAGTGGCACACTGTCCTGGGCTTTTGCGTGACAATTTTGTACCTGCCGAAGTTTAAATTCAGTTTGATAATTTTCTCAACCAATCGCTGTTTAGGATCCCTGATGTGGGGGTTTAAAGTGTCCCCGTGTGCCTATGAAGCTCATAATAACTCCCCACTCCCTCGCTGGCTGGTATGTGTTTGCTCCCTGAACCATTCGGTTCCAAAAGGACCAGACTGACTTTCACTTAATTAAATAGCTCCGGGAAGACTGTTCTGCATCTTAAATATAGATAATCAGCATGATATATCTGAAAAGAGCCACTTAGACTCTGTCACCCTGCATTTCTCGGCTCGCTAAGGTCGGCAATCTAAGAAAACTCTAGGTTTCTCTAGTAAATATGACTGGCTATTTAAGACCCCTGTCATTCCTGAGGTAGGTATTAAAGTTGGTGTGCTATAATTCAAGCGACTGTCCGTCCGCATGCAACAGCCTTGACATCACCTAAGAGATCTTTAAAAGAATCTATAAACAGTAACCCCAGGAAACCTTTCTGATTAATCTAAACAATTACATGACGATAAAAGGTATTTTTTTATCTATTAATTTAGCACTCAAACTGAAATTTAAAAATAGCTGTTCAAAAGGTGAAAAATGTAAGGTGTCTATGCAGAGGTGCAAACGTGCATACACTTCACAAATTCAGCCTCCAACCTTCACTCCATTGTGTGTAAACTATGGAGTACAAAATAGAAAAACAGAATGTACTTCCAGAAAAGAGAAAGTATGTGCCTGAATTCTTTGTTCTCTTGAGCCCTGGCTGTGGAGATACTTTCAGAACCGTTTCTCTAGTTCATGGTTCCACATTTGGCAATTGATGTCTTCCTGCATAATAACTTAGGAATGTGTCCATGTTTTAATATTCTGCTACTGAAGGGTGTAAAACATAAGATCAGAAATACTACATCACTACCCAGAATCTCCAAAACTGTATACAAAGAGAAGTATATATTTAGGCATGTATGAAGGGAAAGCATTCAATTGAATGGGGTTGGAGAGGAAGGAGTTGAAAGGAAGGAGAGTTTCCTTAAGGTGAATTTCCATAGCAAGCAACTTGCTTTTATTTACACAGAATTGTTCTATGAGCATCTGGAAAGGCTCAGTCACATTCAAGAATGCCCAACTCACTTCCTGGAACAACACTTTAGCTCACATAGACCCCAGCGGAAGGTAGTATCCTGGTCTGCCCTCCTTTTCCTAGCTTGAATTAACGTGAGTTACAATTGCAGGGTGTAGCCGCTCTCTTTCAGTAACTGGAGAGCCAAGTAGAAATTCAGGGTCTGAAGAGAAGTATTGCTGGCCACAGGAGCACAGGACGCTTCCTCCAGTGACACAAGGGAGCATTCTTTAAGAGCATGCAGGACCTTCACTAAGACAAACATTTTACGCTCAAAATTGAATCTCCTTACATTTAATTTGTTTTGTTTTGTTTTTCGAGACGGGGTCTCTCTAGGTAGCCTTGGCTGTCCTGAAATTCACTATGTAGATCGGATTGGTCTCAACCTCACAGGGCCCTGCTTACCTTTGCTTTTCCAGCGCTGGGATTAATTAATTTCGTAAACTTAAAAGCATTTAAGTTGTGTACAGCTTTTAAGCAGAATCCAACTCAATAAGAAATCAATAGAAAAAGGAAAGAATTTGGAAACTAAAAAGCGTACTTCTAAGTAACCAATAGGAAGACGCCAAAAGAAAACTTCAAAAGTTATTGAATTGAATGAAGATGAAAGTATAGCATAGCAAATTCTGAGTGATGTCACTAAAGCAGTAAGTTCTTAGCCAGACATTTAGAACACTGAATGACTACACCAAAAAAAAAAAAAAAAAAAAAAAGACTTGAAGCAATTAGCTGTGCTCACCTAAAGAAGGGACAAAGGAAATAGGAAAACAGAAGAAAAGAAATAACGATGCTCAGAACTGAAATTAATTCAACAAGAAATAGAAAAACAATAGAAATGAGATAATGAAGCCAAAAGATAAGTTTTTGAAAAGCTGAAGGAAATGAAGATGGCCTCATGCAGACTCGGGGCAGGAAGGTAAAATTTGAATCGGTGACATGACAAGGAGAGGGGTGGCATCGTGACCAAGCCTATAACGCAATGATGTGACAACTTCCTGCTAGTAGATGAACTCCTAGACGGAGCCCCAAGCTCACTCAAGACAAACAGCTGTCGCACACTGCCAATATCAGTGACAGGACTTAAATTCAAAACCCCAAACCTTCCCATAAATCTCAAGCCCAAATGGTCTCCATGGTGTACCCATGATACACCTCTGAAAATATTAAATACAGCCCTACGTAAATTGTTCCTGGAGAAAGAAAGGAAGGAAATGCAATCATTCTATGACTACAACGTCAGAAAACCATGCATGACATTACCAGAAAATACTCTTGGCCAATATCATCATAAACGTCAATTTTAAACAAACATTTAGTTAAATTAACTTCCATTACACAGTCAAAAGGCAATTCACGACGGACAAGTGCAATTTATTTTGAAAATGCAATAAGCTTAACATTTAGAAAATATCAGTGTAATTTGTCTTGTCAGCGAACTAGAACAGAAAATAATGAGATCTAAATAAGCCCAGGGGAAAGTTTTCAAAGAGTCCAACATTCATCTTTGATTTAAAAAGCAATATATAAAGCCATGTGTGGTGTTGCATGCCTCTAATCCCAGCACAGAGAGGATTAAGCAGGAGGACCGTGAGTTCAAAGCCAGCCTGGATTACGGCACAAGATCCAGTTTCAAACAAATAACACCATATTACAAACAAACATCACACTTCCTGCTAAAGTACTGGAAGCCTTCCCCCTAGGACAAGGGTATCTGCTGGTATCTTTCCTATTCAATATTATTCCTCAGCTTCTGAGGCAAGAAGAAAAATTAAAAGGACTTCTGTTAGACGGTAGGAGAGCAGCCTCTGCTCAGAGGCGACAGAGTCGCCTCTGTAGAAAACCCAGTGGAATCTACCAGAGCCACTGCTTAGTGATGGTCATAATAACAAATTACAGGATGCAATTTCCATAAGAATTTTGTTACTATGCGCTAACAATGAACAAGCAAATGAATTTTAAATACTATTTTTTTTTAAGACACAGTTTCTCTGTGTAGCCCTGGCTGTCCTGGAACTCAATCTGTAGACCAGGGTAGTCTCAGACTCACAGAAATCCACCTGCCTCTGCTGCCCACGGGCTGGGATTAAAGGTGTGTGCCACCACCTGGCTCTAAGTGAATTTTTAATTCCAACAAGTAAAATACACAGTGATAAAACGGAGAGCTTGAATACTGAAAAACCGCAAACGTTGCTGGGGGAAATTAAAGTCTGCCTAAGCATGCAAATGGGCGGAGAGACAAATCTACCGTGAAGTCAAGTCTCCTGAAATGTATCTCTAAATTCCACACAGTGGCAACTAAAATCGAGGAAGAAGTGTAGAAACTGACTTCGAAACTTTTATGTAATCTTAAAGGAATTACAAGAGCCAAAGTAGTTGTTTGGAAGCAAGAGGAGGGGCGGGTTCGTGGTTCCTTTGGCTAGAGGAGACTCGCCCAAATAATTCCTTATTTAAAACTCAACAGTATCTGCCGAATTCCATTCCACGTAATAATACGATGTAATTGTGGAAAGGACAGATAGATCAGCATATTTACAGGTGTCACTCATACTTGAAAGAAGCAGGGTTACCCAACAGTACGTGTCACTCAGACATCTTAAAAATGCCACACATCGTACTATAGATATATAGTGACAGAAAATAGATCAGTGGCTGTCTGTTGTCAAGTATAGCGGGAGAGTGAAAGAATTGCAAGAACCATAGGGAATATTTTTTACTGTCGTTATTTTGATGAACCTTGTGGGTTATGTGCGTGTGCGTGTGCGTGTGGTGTATCAGCTCATATACTTTGTTGTGTTCATTTATACTTCAATAAAGCTTCCGGAGGGAAAAAAAAAAACCTGTTTGTCCAAGACCCATCCCATTTCAAATCTTTTAATGTGAGAAGTCAAAACTAGGGCTTTAAAACATTGCTAAGGGAAAATATGAATCTGAATTTGAAGTGGACTTTCTTCCACAGCATTAGTGATCCTTATCCATCAGTCTGAAGGTCTGAATAGAAAAGACTGGCCTACCCTAGTCAGGAAGAATGACTTCCCAGAAAGAATGCCACCCCAGTCAGCCTGGCACTTAAAAATTCATCATCAGCTGCCCACTGGCTCTCTAACCTGCCATCCGTCTGAAGATTTGGGACTTTCCAGGCTCAATGAGGAAGGTTGGCAGTTCCTTAAATAAGCCTATGCATAAACACATCCACAAATATGCACCCACTCACACATACACTCAGAAAACACTCATACACACACACATACACACACACATGCACGCACACACACAGTGCACATTGTTATTAATAGGTCTGTTTCTCTCTGAAGAACACAGATTCAGATAGCCCACAAACCAGTCTTTCGGTTGTCTGAAATTTTCTTAGGATCACTGGCCTAGTGACATCTTTAAAAGCGTGCCAAAATTTGATGAGTTATTTGATTATAAGTAAATTACTAACCTTTGGTAAAAAACATAAATTAATGGCTCTCATTTCTGTTCTCCAAGTGAGTGGCTGAGAATCTTAACAGACTCACTTCCCTCTGGTCTCTTTCCCTCTCACTACACACATCAGAAAGATCTTTTGTCACGAACACCCTGTGTCAGAAACAGAGACATCTGTGTCTCCCCAATGTCAGAATTCATTGAATAATGGGGCATTCACAAGCTACACTGGTTTTGTGGTTTGAAATTTGCTGAGCAATCTGTTTTCTCTTGATAGCTGGCAAAGGCAAACACAAGCTCTTTTATTCTAATATTAATTGAATTAATTCTCGGAGTATACATTATACATCATGTAGTAAATTATCTAGCATCTATCTAGCATCTGTCTTCTATCTCCAGATATCTACCTCTCTATCTATCTAATCAATCTATCTGTTATAGAATAGTATTTAAATGGTTTAAGGGGCCACAGCAGAGCTTAGAGGACTCCAGACAGGACTTATTATGAGGCAAATCAGGAAGCAGATGTAGATACAAGGAAAGTTGTCCTAAAGCTTGATAGATCTGAATGAACCTAGCTAGAGATCTGCAGGAGACTCTGTTACTAGTCAAACTACAAGGTCATCATTGGGTGGAGCCTCAGGGTCATGTACAGCCACCCAGGTGAGGTCCAGGATGCTGGAGAATAATACAGTGGCAAAGACCAGAGCTAGAGATGAATGGATGGCCAGGTGGACTGATGGTTTCAAGTAGACCATATCATCAGGTGAAACTGAGCCAAGCTGAAGTCCCTGGGACGGTTGCAAGGTTTCTGCCTTCAATGTCTGCCTTCAACGTATACAACAGTATATATGGTATACAACATGTATACCATGTATACAACATGTATACCATGTATACAGCATTCATGTAACAGTGGTGTCCAGGTAAGGGTATCACACTCTTCCTGTGTATTTGTAGTTCTAGGCTGTTACATCCCTCAGAGTCCTATGTTCAGTGAGTTTTAGGGACTGGTTTTGTTGATATGGTTTTAATATGGTCTTGATTCATATGATTTCAGCATACTCTGATAAATTTATAAGATGGGACCCTTTTTACTTTTAAGAATAAGGTGTTGATTAGTCTGTTCCTTATGGGTAGCGATAGACTCATTTGTTGACAAGCGTTTACGAGTCCAGCAAGGTGCAGAGCATCGTGCTCCTGTATCATGATCAGAATGGGGTCAAGTGCTGCTTGTGACGTGGAGTCTCTCTGGGCAGGATGTAGCCTGGAAAACCAGCTTTGCCCAGGATGGAGTAACTCAGAGCAGGGAAATGGCTGAAAGATCAGAATTACTCCTGAAGTGCTCCAGTCTTTGACAACAACAGCCAAAGCTTTAACAAAAAAACTTAAGGGGAGAAAGTCTCTTTTCAGTGCTAAGTCTTTTGTTAATGGATGTCACGGCTTAAGAAAGGAAGACTTTCCAGCTTGAAATGGCGACCACACCATTAGCTCTATACTGTGACAGAGTTTTAGCTCTCGGAAGAGCCGTACTACACCTTCACGTTACTGACGCTGGAGACCATCAAGCGTTGGAAGACAAAGACAGTAACACTGACAACAGGGCTCTGGTCGGTGCATGCTTGTTAAAGTTAGTGCTTTAACAAACCAAATTGGGAGGGCTCGCAGAATCAATGACTCTGTTCAGTGTTGTTGCTAACATCGAGAGTGGATTTTCATTAATGCATATTCAAGTCAAGAGAATAGGCTCTGACCACTGTTGAAAGCATGCTATACTTCAAATTAAATACACATTGTGACCGCCGGGAAATTTCTACATTAATTCTGCAAAACAAGTAATTTCAAGGGGAGCCAAATCATTAGGGAAATGAAGCCAAATGAATAGTTATATAACTTGATATGTATAGTTTATTTCACACAATTATTCTAGTTTCAATGCATCTCAAGACATATTTTTTTTTATTCAGTACTGATAAGCATAGACAACTAGAAGCCACCCACATTGAACTGGGCATTTTGTGTTTTTATTTGCTGTACCTGATGGTTAAGGATTGAGTTCTGACATATATAGGGCTGGTTTTAGGTGGTCACTGAGTGATTTTTTTTTTGTAGAAATGACAGTGACACATCCGAAGACAGTCAAGTCTTATATACGCATTCTCCCATGGAGTTGCATCTCCTGCCACTCCCCATCAATTATGCTAATTACCTATTATTTGACATACTTCACAGTTTACCGGGTTTGTTCTTCCATTAAATGTCACTTGAATACTTGCTAAAAGCCACAAATCTTTCTGCTTTTAACCATGACAACATCTCAATGTTGTAGTACATCTACTGTAATGGTTTAGCAAGGAAGACAAGGAGGCATTTTTCATGGGTGCAAACCCTTCCAGACCTCAGCAGAGGGAATTACAGTCATGGCCAGTGCCATACTGGACAGTGGAACCCCAAGTGTCTGAGCTCAGGTGTTTTTATTGATTCAGAACTCCTCAGGTGTTCTAATGATAGCATGCACAGATCACAAGCAATCAATATCCCCCACATAAATCCAACACTTACAGACAATACAAAACACCAAGACCTAGGCAGCCCCTCACCCAACAGTACACAAAACCATTATTTTATAAATAACTAAAAAATAAACTTCCATAACATTTTCCCTTCTCTGTATAAAACAAAAAAAAAAAATTGTTTTATCTTTACAACACAATCTAACATTACACCAGCAACACTATTTACAAGAGGAACAATCAGGAGGGTTGCTAATGCACAGGATCAAATGAAACCAAACATCTATCAAGCTTTTCACAATGTCTTTGGACAGCAGAAAAACATTATCAATGCCCAATTATCTGCAATCACTCACGATCTTCTTGGCTCCTCCCAAGGGCTTGGATCGCTTTTCTGGCTCTGCCCTCTGCAGGACACACAGCTTGTCCTCCAGGTTCTGAATGGCTCCCCTCTACTGCTGCTGCTGCTCTTGGTGATCATTCTATGGTATTGTCATCTTCAGAACACTGGGGTTTTCTGCTGCAACTGGGCTGCATTTGCAATAGCCTCTCCTGGGCTCTCTTCATAGTGCCAAGCCTCAACTTATCTGAATGACCCCTTCAATCTGAGCCTTCAACTGCTACTGAGGCTGCACCTTCACCAATGGCCTCTCCTGGCCTCTCACAGTGCCAAGCCTCAGCTGCTCTCCAAAGACCCCTTCATGCCTTCAAAACCAGCACCACCTGGGTGACTCTCACAGTACCAAGTTCTGCTACCAGCACGAGATTCAACCTAGCCAGTTCTGGGACAGCTTCTGTGTGCTGACCCTGAGGAAACACTTTCCAGATTTTAAGATAGAGTCTGGTTTGCAGGAAAAACAACTGGTAAGCTTGTTCTGCAGGAAGGGTTCCCTGGTGGGGTGGAGTTCTCATCACCGTAGCAGATGTGTCTTGTGAGGACTGCCTCACCTCACCAGTATCTAAACAGGTTTGCAGAAAACAAAAAACGAAATGAGCTCTGCAAGGTCTGAAGTTTCTTTTTCTTCTTCCCAGTCTCCATGTTGGATTAGCTGGTATGATGTTGTGCTCCACATTGCAGGCGCCATTTGTCGTAATACACCTACTGTGGAGGCTCACCAAAGAAGGAGAAGGAGGCATGATCATAAATGCAAACCCTTCCAGACCTCAGCAGAGGGAATCACAGTCATGGCCAGTCCATACTGGACAGTGGAACCCTGAGCGTCTGAGCTCAGGTGTTTTTACTGATTCAGAACTCCTCAGGTGTTCTACTGATAGCACGTGCAGATCATGACCAATCAAACATCCCCCGCATAAATCCAACACCTGCAGACAATACAAAACACCAAGACCTAGGCCAACAGTACACAAAACAATTTTTTATGCATAACTAAAAATAAACTTCCACAACATCTCGGCCTCCAACATGTTCGATAGGAAAGACATTAGAAGAAAATAATCTCATTTTCCAGCTGATTTTCAGCTGGCCTTAACCAAAAAAAAATGGGATCTAAACATGAAATCAGCTGATGCCACAAATAGAAAACTTATTTTTATTCTTTTTTCGAAACCAGGAAAACAGATTTCATCAGTAGCCTCAGGCACACAAAGAAAAACAACAGTGCAAAATGAATTTAAACAGAGAAAATGACCTACAAAATTAGGATAAATATAGAAACACTACAGCAGTGGCTCTCCAACTTCCTTTCTTAAAAAATCACGAGCCCGGGGTAGGTTGGGGATGTAGCTCTGTTGGTAACAGTACTTGGCCAGCTTGCACCAAAAAAAAAAAAAAAATCATCAGCCGCAATAAGAAATGAGTTTTATTTCTCACAATATCTCACAATTTGATACTCTATGCATAAGACATGCTGTATATACATTTATATGAGTCCTCATTATCACATGCACCGTTTTATACACTTGCTACATTCTTAATGAAACCCTGGAGTATTTTTACCATGATATTACCAGTGATCAAAACGTGTTTATAAACAGAGTAGCCAACCCTTGAATTGCTCAACACCGATGATCCCAGTCTTGTTTCAGATCTCCTGCATGAATACTTTTCTTACCTCATACAGCTTACTCCAGAGGACTCATTGCAATACTAAATAGTACTTCAGCTTTGTGAATGGGGCCCACTGCCCCTTCGCTGTGTCTATTAAGTACCAGTTTTTAAGTGTGTAGATAGGTTGGTATGAGTGTCTGACTTATTTAATGAATTGACTGTCTAAAGGGGCTCACACACAGAGCTGGAGTATTATCCATTGGCTCAAAATTTAAGAAGGTTGTGACAAGCCTTATAGAGAAGTAGGTCCACTAGGGAAAATCGATTTAAGCATGAATGGGTTATAGAGCTGTTGGTACGAGTTCAGCATTAATGAATCAACTGTACATATCAAACAGAAATACATGTAAAAGAAGTATACATATTGATTGGTTAATGAGAAATGTCATGAGCAGAGATTAGCATTAACCTAACTGCATTCTTCTGGGTGCAACGATTCAGAGTCCAATGAACTCTATAGAACATGATTATTTCAATAACAAGAACAAACTCTGGGTATTTGTGCTTCAGAAGTAATATTCAAGAGATGTGATGGCCTCCCTGTGTCTGGAAATGTTTACTTAACATCTGTTGGAATCTGGCCATGATGGTTTTGTCCCCTAACACTGGTCTTGTGACCCATAGCATGATCATGGCAGGCAGTTGGGAAACACTGAGATCATACAATACGTACAACACAAACACAACACATAGAATAGAAATCAAAGTTTCCCATAGTGGTGAACAATTCAGAATTAGGCGCTTATGGGAAACATAGAGGACCATTTGTTACCTTCTTAAGAAATTTTAAGAATGGTAGCTATAGATTCATTTTGGATTTTGGAATTCATTCTTGGATTTTCATTTGCTTTCATCATTTTAGATACCATGTTGCATTCTGTTTTCCCACAGTGGTTGTGCAGATATGAATCTTTTAACTCATGGACATCAATTCATCTTCTGACATTTGAGAAAATTCTTATCTAGAAATGAAAAAGTGTTGATTAAGTTTGAGGCAACAAAACCATAAACCTTCTTCATATAAAGAAAAAGAAAGAGTGAGAGAGAAAGAAAGGAAAGAAAGAATGAAAGAAAGAAGAAAGAAAGAAAGAAAGAAAGAAAGAAAGAAAGAAAGAAAGAAAGAAAGAAAGAAAGAAAGAAAAAGAAAGGGTTATTCCTTGCATGTTAAATGAGACACACTTTTTTAAAACTTTTCAACAAATATTTGACTGGATGTTCTTGTTGGCTGTTGGTTCAAAGAGGCAATGACTTGCTGCCCAGATCTCATTTTGTTAGGTTGTTGGCTACAAGTGGAGTTAAGTAACAATTCATCTCTTCTACTCTAGTAAATGAAAGTTTCCCACCACAGCAATAACATAACAATGTGTTTATGGACATAGGATAGACTTTGTGGCCAAAATATATAATCCATAGATTTTCAGGGGCTTAGCACAAACAGAATTATTGTTGCTCATATCACAATTCAGTGGAAGCCAAGTAGCTCTCCCCTAGGCCATGACTCAAAAACCCAGGCTGTTTCCATCTTGCTGTTCCTCTATCTTTCAGTTTCAAGGTCTCTTGGCACCATCTGTCTAGAAGATGGAGAGAGACACACTCATGAAAGACTGTAATAGGAATTTTAGCGATCAGCCTAGAAATGTTTTTGCCACATTCCGTTGATCAGAACCTAGAGTCACAGGTCAAACCAACTCCAGAAGAAGTTCAGAAACATGAAGGGACCCTCATTATGAGAGAACAGCAGAGGCCCAAAAGGCTACAAGCTTACATGATCATTAGCACACATGTGAAGAGAACATGTATCTTCATTCCATCAACGTGGCCAAGATTATTTTTAAATGGCTTTCTAACACTTTTTATTTCTTCACCGAAGGTTATTATCTTATTATGTTTCTTTTAAAGACAGAGTTTCCACTATGTATCCCAGAATGGCCCAGAAATCAGTACATATCCCAAGCTGGTATCATCTCATGATCCTCCTGCTTCAGCCTCTTGAGTACGGATAGTATACACGTTAGCCAAAATACGGGTTACTTTTCCTATACCTTCAGTTAGCATTTTATAATATGGCTCACTTGAATTCAAATCACCAGATACAAATGTGTTAAAATTATAACTTCAGGGAAAAGTATGGGGTCATACACCTGTAATATCAGCATGCAGGAGGCTAAAGTAGGAAGGTCACACGTTCAAGACCAGCCTGTTGACATACTAAATATATTTATCCTGATTTACCCAAAATTTATTCATTTTTGAAATGCTTCCTAAGTGGTTTGCATGTACACTAATTTTAAGAATCACTACCCAACAAGAAATGAAATACTTCCCATGGGAGGAAACTGAGTCTGCCTGTGATTACAGAATTAGCTCAGATCTGAGACCCAAGCTCAGTGGTCTTTTGAAAGGAGAAAAGCAAAGACAAAAATTCTCCAATTTAAAATCATCGTAATTGGGCTACAACGGAGGATGGCAAAGCCAAACCAACAAAGGCCTAAAACAGAAGGAAGCAGGGCAGCCTTGACTTGGGCAGTGAAACTCGTGTGTGTGTGTGTGTGTGTGTGTGTGTGTGTGTGTGTATGTGTGTGTGTATGTGTGTGTGTGTGTGTGTGTGTGTGTGTGTGTGTGTGTGTGTGTGTTGTGTTTGAATTTCATCTCTACCACTGCCTTTCTCTTCATATTCCCTAATTCCCATACCGTTCTAAGAACCTACTAAACAAAGGCCATTTGCAAGCCATCCAAGGCTTTGGTCGAATGTAAAATGATATACAATCACAAGCATCATCAGGGCTACTGTGAGGACTTAGGACTGGGCACTGTCAACCTAAAAAGGCCGCCGACTTTCAGAGCTGACAGCACCACGAACAGACCCAGGGTATTTCCAAGGTTGAGAAGTAAGAGCACTGCGGATGAGGAAATTATTGTCCTTATATTCCACTCCCCAAGAAGATTGTGGATGATCCCTATGGGAATGTCATGACATCCACCAGGAAATGAGTTCGGAATGGCAAGCCAGTCAAGCTCGCTCTGTCTCGTGGAACACTGCCAGGGTAAATGATACAGAGCCCAATTCCACTGCTTCTCCCACACAACACACCCACTTAGAGAAGGTTTTAAGCCAAATGCAAATCAGTGGATCGCTTGTCTACATTTGCCTCTTATAGACATGGCCCTGGAGTCTCCTCAAACAGCAAACCACCCATCAGTTCACAAAATGACAGGGTTCAGTTTTAAGGGTCTATCTGCCCCCTCCTAAGGATGTGGTCAGGAAGAAAGAGGGAGACAAGAGGGGAAAGGTGGACTTGAATGACTTACAGCCATGAGAGAAATCAGGTTACAGTCTTCTGTTTGTGCCATTACACATTTAAATAAGCAAAGCTAACCAGGACAACGTTTCCTTTAATTTGGCATGCAAGGTCTTGGCAGAACAAAGAGGAGGACTTTTGGACAGCACTGAAAAGAAAGTTTCCTCCAAAGTTTTACCAGAAGGAACAAAGGGGGAAGGGGAAAATAACATCCTGAGTTTTTCAAACTGAGTCACAAGCCATGAATGAACTATAAAATCCATTTTAGGGGATTTTTAAGAATAGAATGGCGGGGGAGGGATGGATCTCCCTAGGAAAGGGAAATAGAATAGATAGTTATGGATGGATTCTGGGGAGGAACTAGAACAGGATGATCAAACAGGAGGGAGAGGGGAGACGGGCAAAGGAGGGAATACAGGGAGGGATAGCCAAAGCCAATGGCCATTTTGAGAGTTCACTTGGAAATCTAACACAATAGAAGCATCCCAAAATATATACATAAATGAAGTTGGTCTAAGTGAAATCACCAAATAACGGGGGAAACAGAGCCTCAAATGGACATCTCTCATCACTAAATGAAGATTACAGTACTTGGAATGGGTTAAATCTAGTCAAGTTGTTGATCAAAGTGGTCTCATGGGAAACACCAAACAACCAAGGCTACTTCTTGCCAAGGCTATTGGCTGCTCTTTACAGACGGATGGTAAGACCCTATTTCTGAAGACAACACTTACATAACACATCGAACATGGAGAAGTTGAGCTGACGCCTAATCAGAGACTTCACCCCTAAGAACTAGTATTTGTGGTACTGCAGATACTCTGCACACTACAAAGGAGAAAAGTCAACGCCAACCCAGCTACGAACGCTTTGAACTACAATTGCATCCTGCTTGCAGGATTTGCTAGTGCAATGGTGGTCCAAAACCTTGTGGGAGAGACCAACCAAAATCTGATTCGACTTAAGTCTCACTCCTTAATGGAACTCATACCAGAAACTGCTTGGGTGATCAAGAACTTGAGACTAGATAGCCCAGGAACCTAGAGGAAAGCCAAATACCACTGTTCTGTTAAAGGCACATCACTCCTAATGACATTCTGCTATATTTATAGATCAGTGCACTGCTCAGCTACCGTCAGAGAAACTGCCTCCTACCGTAGACGGGAACAGATACAGAAACCCACAGCCAGACGATATACAGAGAGAGTGAGATCTTAGAACACTTACCTGGGATGTCGTCATCAAATGTCTGCCCTCAGGGACTTAGGGAACTCTGCAGAAGAGGAGACAGAAAGAGTATAAGAGACAGGGAGAATGGAGGACACAGGAAACAGCACCTTCTACACACAGCAGAACTGACACACATATAAACTCTCAGAAACTGTAGCAGCATGCACAGGATATGCACAGGTCTTACCAGATGGAGTTCTAGAGCCGAGAGAAGTGGACATGGGCTCCCATCCTAATCCAGAAGCTATCTCCAATTGATAATTGCAAACGAAAAATTAGTTTTCTTCAATGGACTATCACTGGAGAATCAAGTTACTATTAAGTTACTATTAAGAGTAGGCCCCAGGCTGTGGGATGTCCAGATGCCTGTGAGAGGCCCTGGTGCCTACAGAGTGCCTGGGTACCTATGGTGATTAGGACAGGAAGCAACTATGACGAGGTACTAACACGGGGAGGATCGGGATGCTGAGGTTCACCTGCCCCTGTTTGCTTGGTTATGATTCTGTATGCCTGAAATTATCTCAACCCAAATTGATTGAAAGTGAAAAACTCCTTATTGATAGACTTAAAACAGTTTAATGGGAAAATTTTTTTTAAAAACCTCAGGTAATGGAATTGACACCAGCATCAGTTCAACAAATCCTTTGCTGCTGACGTGATCAACCATGCATAGACAGACTCCTAGCCCCAGGAAGCGACGGTTGTCTGTGTTTACCTGTGAACATAAACCTCTAACTGAGTCTAATAGTGTGTCTGGTTCTGAAAGACAATGAAAAAAATGACAATTAGTGTCTTTGAAAACACATTCTCTATGAGAACACTGTTTTCATAGGAAGTGGTTTGCAGACACCATCTGAAAACTTAGAAACTAGTGGCACGGGACACAGAGAAGACATCTCAACACGAAACCATTCTGAAACGCAGACATAACAAGTGAAACCACGGTTAAAAGCCACTCTTTGAGCCCATTCTCTCCAACAGTGATGTTTATTTATGTACCCTGGGCTGTTCGAATGATCAGTCTTTTTCTATTTGATTTGTTGACAATTGGTACAGTAGCTGGATAACAATTTTTTCAAATCATATTTTTAATTTACTTATTCATCCTTTCAATCAACAAGATGTTAGTCATTGCTAATATGTTCTGAAGGAAATAAGACTATACCGCCCCAAAATATATCACTCTGTCATGTTGATTACTTGAGGAAAAGCACCTTTTGCCTAATTAACTGCCTATCTACCCAAGCCCCTTGCCTCGCCGCAGTCTCACCGGTCTTTGTTCAAGGCGGTGTGTGAGTGCCCAACTCTGACTCCTTGGGTCTTCATTTCCTCCTTAAGGAATGCTATGGTTCACCAACTCATTCTCTCCAGGACTCACACTTTCTGGCTGTTCGCACACTTGGGGTAAAATATGGATCTGATTTTTGGTCAAAGATATATGGATGAATAGATGAATGCATTCCTAGGTCTTGCCAGGAATTGTCCTAAGAAATCTTCCATATTCTCTCTCTGTCTCTCTCTGTCTCTCTGTCTCTCTCTCTCCCCATCAATATATATATATATATATATATACACACATACACACACACATACATACATACACACATATACATACATACACACATATATACATATATACACATATATACATACATACATACATACATATATCTCTTCCTCTCTCCCTCTCCATCATCTATATCTATATCTATATCTAATCTATCTATATCTCTGTTTACAGATATAGGCTAAAAGTTTATGTCCATTCAAAATTCACATGTGGGGATTTGGAAACTGGTAAGTCACGAGGGTGAATCATGGATGAGATTAGTATCCTCATAACGGGGACTCCAGGGAGCTGTCCCATCCTCTTTCCTGTCCTAAATAAAGAAAGCAGTCTACATTCTTGATTCCAGGCTTTTGGCTTCCTTAACTGGGGTGACACGCTTCTGTGTATGAGCTTCCCAGCCTCTGGTGCCTTCTTAGAGCAGCCCAAACAGACCAGCATGCTGAAGGTAAGCCATGACAGACAGAAGATGGCTTTACACAATCTGTAGGTGCGGTGGGACCAGAATAGGCAAACTTCATTTTCATTCGCTGTTATTACCAACACTTCAGATAAGGAAGGACAGACTTGGGTCAATAGGACCATCATTTAAAAAATGGCTTCCCCTCTTAGAAAAGAGCAGCTGGTAACCATGTGTGTCGCGTGTACACTATACTGACCTTATATTTTTCATTTTGCTTCATGTTATATTATCTAACTTCTTAACCGTGGACTGAAGCTGATTTAGAGACGAGCGTAAGGGGACATGGTTGAGGTAGGCTTTGTAAATGGGTACCCATCATGTGAGGACAGCGTTAATGGATTTTTGGCTAGAGTTGGGTTTCCACGAAGACAACGAAGCATATGACGCACAACCCCTCTCTTCCCTGACCCCTTCTAAAACCACCGGAGAGCCTTAGCAATATACCGAGGTGGCCGTAGAGACTGGTATCAGCTGAGACTGGTAACCCTTTCCAATCAGACTTCAGCTCGTCTGGTGCTGGAGTGGCCACAGGCACTTTTGTGAAATAGAGAAATATCCAGCTTGAGTGGGATGTGTTTACACGGTTCACACTCATTTTTATCTTTGCTGTCCCAGTGGGAAAACAGCTTCTGAAAATGTTTTACCATCTCCACCAAGACACTGGCCATCGTGAAGTTGCAAGGACAAAATTCAGTTCAAGCAATGAAGACTTTGTTTGGCAATGGTCTGTAACTATCCAAAAATAAATAGAAACACAAAGGTTTGGAGACAGCCCTAGCCTGTAAACATGCTTCGGACATCAGACCTTCAAAATGTCACATTGCACCTGCTTCTCATCCATACCGTGTCAAAACTCGGGATCTCCCCGGTCAATCATATGCTCAGTACAGAAGTTCATTAGAACACCGGGCGCCTTTTGGTTTATTTTCACAAAAATCGCAGAATGAAATTCAATGACAACACTTCACAAGAGTTCGGGAATGCTTTCACAACAACAAAAATTACAAATATCTGGTTTAGCCTTACACAGAACACACAGCTCCTTTGTCATTCTAATTTACCTGGAATTTATTTTCAAACTGAGTTTTTAAGGGGAAGGACTATAAAAACAGGTTGGGATTTTTAAGGAAGGGGGGGGGATGGTCCTAGAAAGGGGAATATAGAAAGTCAATGGGGTTTTAAGGGTTCAGACAGTCATCAAACGGTGGAGAAACAGGCCCGGGGTCAGGGGGGTAGGAAGGTTTGGGGGATTAAATAGCCATAAACTAATGAATTGGCCTTGAATTGTGGTATTCTAGATAATGGGGTTGTATCTGAGAACAAAGGGTTAAATGGAAAGTGTCGGTCTCAAGAAAATCAAGAACAGGGGCAAGGGATAAATGTCTTTACAGGGCGAATAGGTGGTCTAAGGTGAAGAAATTGGGTTGCATCGTAAGGGGTGTGGATTAAAAGGGATGTCAGAAGGGTTATATACTGGAAAACTTTGGGATTAAGAAGGATGAAGGAGCATGGAAAGGACTTGGACACAAGGACGGGCTTGGAGAAGGAAGGGACCATAGGAAATCCTTGGTAAGATTTAAAGGTGGTGGTAAAGTGCGGGAGATTAAAACTAGAAAGTTTTAGGGTCTCACTCCTTTGTAAGAATAAAAAGGCAGGGGAATAGAAGAACTTGGGAAAGAAAGGGGGACCGGAAGGGGGATCGTACATAAGGATTGACTGGGGAACTCACATCTTTCCACTGAAACTCCTTGGGGAAGTATACGCTTAGATTAGTACTAACTAGAGGAAAAGCCAATTACTGTTCTGTTAAGGTGAACTCAGAATTCGTAAGGTACAGGATTGCCCTCAAGTTTGGTCTTGGACTGCTTCCATATAGAAAATAAGGGGGAACAGTACAGAAAGGCATCGGGAGAAAGAGGATAGTGAGATATAGAACGGGACCTGGGAACACATTTCAAAGTCTGCCTCAGGGGAGGGAAGCTGACGGGCATTAACCATATCAGAGTGAAAGGGGATGGATTAAATAGGAAAAAGGGATTCACACAGCAGAACTGGGCACTTTAAACTCAGAAACTATAGCAGAGAAGGATTATGCAGATTTTTCAATGGAGTTCAGTTGAGTAAGGACATGGGTACACCTATCCAGAAGCTATCTAATTGGGGGGCAAAAGGGTGAAGGATTCATACCATGGGTCAAGGGCTATCAACTATTGAGAGAAAACAGGGGGGTCCGATTGTGATCTGGGATTAACGTATTTACCTATGGTATTAACAAGGGAGCAAGATTGGGATGGTACTAACAAGGGGGGGGATGCTGAGTTTATATTCTCTATTTGCTTTGAAATGAGAACGCTGAAATTACTCAACCAAATGATTGAAAAAACTCCTTATTTAGACTTAAAAACAGGGGGGGGGAACTTTTGGGAAGGGAAGGTAATGGATTGACACCAGCATCAGTTCAACAAAATTGACGTGATAAGCAAAGGGGGAAGCCTGAAGGGGCGGTTGTTGTTTTACCTGGGAACATAACCTCTAACTGAACGATAGTCATAGAAAGGTTGTCTGGGAAATGTGTACAGAAATTTGAAAAAGACATTCTTCTCTGGAACACGGTTATAATAATGGGCAGTTTTCTTTGAAAAAGAAAGGGAGGCAGAAAGAGGGACAAGGGAAGCGAAACCATTCTGATAAGCAGATTCTAAACAAGGGGGTGCAAGGTGAAAAAGCTTTACAGCAGGGGTTCTTAAGTGGATGTAAGGTAGAATGTATCTGGAGTGATTGCAAATGGTACAGGGAGGAAGTATTTTTTTTTCAGTTGTTCAATTGGGTACAGTAGCTGGATAAAAATTTTTTCAAATCAATTTTTAATTTACTTAATACATTTTTTCAACAAGCAAGATGAGAGTCATTGCTGAAGAGTGAGAACGAGTGGAAGCTTGACCGTGTTAAAGGATTACAGGGGTAAGTTGATTCCTTGAGGAAAAAATCTAATTAACTGCATCTTTGCCAACTGGGTTGCCACTTTGGCAGTACGGTAACGGTGATAGGGCGGTTATTGAGGGGGGAGAATCTGATCCTTGGGTCTCAGGTTCCTCCTTAAGGAAACTATGGACAACATCTGGATTCTTTGAAAGGACTACATCATGGTGAGTACGGTAAAAAATGGAAAGTTTTGGGAAAGATAGATGAGAGCAATTCATATTCGGGTCATGCCAAGGAAAGGGGGGGGAAAATCTTCAATAATCCTCTCTCTGTCCTCTTGGGTCTCTCTGTCTCTCTTCCCCCCATTCAATGTATAATATATATATATATACACACATACATACACACACAACATGCATACAACATATACATATTATAACATAATATATATACACATATATACATACATATACATAATAATATCTCATCCTTTCTCCCTTACAACTCATTCTTATCTATATCTATTTCTATATTATTCATCCAACTCAGTTAGGATAAGTGGTAAAAGTCCATGAAGACGGATTCAAGCAAAGGACGTACCGAGGAATTTGGATGAAGTGTGGAAATCAAAGGATTGGAGACAAAGGGGCTTGAGAGGGTTCTGAAATAAAGAAAGCAGGTCAATTCTTGATTCTTTTATAGAAAGCTAGATATGAAGTGGCTAGGTTCTTAATAGAAGGTGCCTTCTTAAGAGACAATCAGAAGTGAAGGTGATCATGACAGATAGGATGGCTTTACACAGATCTGTAGGAGGGGGGGAAGGATGAAGGGCATTCATAGCATCAGAAAGGGGTTGACGGGTTAAGCATAAAGGGGTTATATTAGGGGATAGAAATCAATGGAGAAGGCGAAGTTATCTTCAAAGGGCGGGGGGTCGGTTAATTATTACCGAAAGAAAAGGTTTAGATCGGGTAAAGGTGGGGGTGGATAGTATAAATGGTATAAGCGAACATGTTAAAAAAAGGTTAAGTAGGGTAAGAAGGTAAACGAAGTAAGGGGACAGGGTTGAGGAGCTTTGTGAATGGAGTATTGGCAAGGGGGACAGCGTTAAGAATTTTTAAGGTGGGAGAGCACAGGGGGTATGATGGATGACCAGGGGGGAAAGCTGAGGAAGGTAATACCCTTGTGAATGGCAACGGTCAATCATATGCTCAGTACAGAAGTTCATTAGAACACCGGGCGCCTTTTGGTTTATTTTCACAAAAATCGCAGAATGAAATTCAATGACAACACTTCACAAGAGTTCGGGAATGCTTTCACAACAACAAAAATTACAAATATCTGGTTTAGCCTTACACAGAACACACAGCTCCTTTGTCATTCTAATTTACCTAAGACACCTGAGGACAAGTTAAAATAAAAATTAATTCAGTGTAAAAACAAAAGCAATATATATGGGACCGAGGTCATTGGAGTTAAGTTAATGTTGCATGAGAGGGAAACCGTGAAGTCCTTTTCAGATCACGCAAAAGGCACCAATGCACTCAGGGGTAGAGACACAGTTTTCATGGCAGCAGCTCACACACACACACACACACACACACACACACACACACAGGTTGTCTGGAACACTGAGCAATGAGGAGGAAGAATCATTAGAAAAAAATGTTCCCTATTTTTCTCTTTGAACTGGTTTGGCATCAGCACAACTCTAGCAATAAGCTAAAATAATGAGGGCAGCAACACTGAAGTAGGTAATTAGTTGAAGGATTTACAGTATCTGGGGTCAGCCACTGCACGGGGAAAGATTCAGCTTGTGTACATCAGACTTCCGGGAAGTGCTTTTCCGAATCTGACATCATGACTGAATTGTCCCTCCAAACTTCCTGTATGTCAGTCCTCACCCCGCTGACCCCCAGAGCCTGCATTCGGAAGACCGCTGGACAGGTAATTAAGGTACAATGGGATTTTGAGGGGAGGGTGCGATCTAGAAAGACTACTGCCCTTGTGAGAAGAGCAGGGTATGACACAGACAGCAGGGTCAGAGGGAGAACATGAGAAGACAACCAGAGGAACCACCTGTGAGACAAGAGCAGACTCAGAAGCATGTCACACCTTGACCGTGGACTTGAGAGAAGTTTCTGTTTAAGTTGCCCAGTCTGTGGTATTTCTCCACGACAGCAGACATGATTCAACAATAGTCCAAACTTAGTCCAAATAGTCCAAAATGCATGACATTTCCAGTAACAAGCCATGAGACTGGAAGAAACACCTCCACTATCCGCAGTAAAGAGCAAACATCAATCAATAGTGCTGAACCAAAGACCAAATATCCATCCTATTCTAAGTATAAACCAGAGAGTACTGGTTTAATAAATGAAAAATAAAATTTATTGTATGTGGAAATTACTTAGAAAATATTTTATGCTCTTTTATTTGAGGGAATTTTATATCAGTTTTTTTTTTTTTACTTTTTGTTTTCAGCTTTTCTATCATTATTTTAACCTTTTTCTTTTCTTATTCATACAGAATATTCTAATCACAGGCCCCCTAACTCCTAGGTCCTCCCCATTCTCCACCCACTCAACTCCACACCCTTTGTTTATCTCTCTCTTTAGAAAGCAAACAGGCCAAAAATAAACCAATAATAATAGTAATAATAATAATGATAATAAGAAACACACCAAAAAAAAAACATTAAACACAAGATCAGAATCCATAATATACAGACAAAAGACCAGTAAGACAAAAAAAAAAAAAAAATGCCCAAACACAGCTATATGAGACAAATGTCTATAGAAGTATCATAGAGTTTGATTTGTGTTGGCCATCCACTGCCGGGCATGGGGTCTACCCTTAAGTGCAGTTCAGGTATCCAATGAGACTCCACTGGAGAAAACCTTTTTTTTCCTTTGCAATTGGACGTCAACTGGAGTTAGCTTCTGGATTGGAGATGGGAGCCTGTGCCCCCTTCCCTCACTCGGCACTGGGATCCCATCTGGCTTGAACCTGCGCAGGCTCTGTGCACGGTGCCCTAGTCTCTCTGAGTTCATATGTGCGTCAGTCCTGTTGTGTCTGGAAGACACTGTTTCCTCGGTGTCAACCATTCACCCTGGCTCTCACAATCTTCCTGTCTCCTCTTCCACATAGATTCCCTGAGGGGAGAGGTTCGATGGAGACATCCCGTTTAGCAATGAATGTTCCAAAGTTTCTCATTCTCTGCACTCCGTCCAGCTGTGGGTCTCTGCGTTAGTTCCCATGTACTGTGAGAGCAAGCTTCTCTACTGATGGCTGAGCTAAGTACTTCTCTATGTGTATAGCAGGACGTTGTTAGGAGTCATTTTATTGCTGTATTACTTTAGAAGAACATAGTATTCCTGTAACACTTGGGCATTCTGATTTTGAGGGCTTGTGAGAGAGTGGGGCACTTGCAAAAATTGCAAAGTTCCATGATCCATGCTGAGAGCCATCACTTAATGAAGCCAGAGGTGCTGATCTGGGGTCACATGCATTCCGAGGTTAGACCATCACTCACAGCAAATCGGATCCATCAAGTGGCACGGGGCGACACTGTTTTAACTGAACGGGATAGGTTAGCATACATCCCAGGGCATCCCATGAGTCATCCCTGTAGCCATGAGAGCTTCCAAGCATCAGTTCCAAGGATGCTAAACTCCATTTTAAGTGAATGGAGAGTGAGTGGCTTTTCTTGTGAATGGACTCCTTGCCGGTTACCTTAAGGTTGTTACCGGACTTGGAGAGAAAATGACCCCATATTCATGCACTCATTCATGTCCTCTCTCTCTCTCTCTCTCTCTCTCTCTCTCTCTCTCTCCAAAAAAGAGATGATGTTGAGGGAAGGAAGGGTCAAATCCTGAAAATACTAAAATAGTTAGAGGAAGGACAACTTGAGATTATGCACTGTTTCACTATGGAGCTAGTGGAGAAAGAAGGAGGTCAGAACGGGTTCTTCCACTGAAGCTTCTAGAAGGAAGCATCATGGCAAAGACAGTATTGAGGGGGCAACCAATTTCATCCTTCCAGAACAAATGCTCAAGTTCTGCTGTCTGGTAACTCCCCCAGCAGTGGAAGGTCCCCTACCTGGAGGTCTTTGTTCCCTCGATTATCTGAAAACACAAGGACATGTTCCATGTGGCGTTTAGAGTCAGCCAGCAGCTAGCCCTGGGCTGTTCAGTTTCAGAATCTGTTGCATCTTCGTTTAAACCATAGTGAGTCATCTTCTCTTCTAGTGCCCATGACCTGATTACTGTGAATGTGGATGACATTGGAAATCCAAAGCAGCAATTTTTTAAAGCACCATGACCAGAAACATTACAGTGATGTACCAACAAGAACCTCTGTATTCTCCTGGTTTCATTATTTCCGTTGAAGGTTCCGATATTCATTTACTGGAGACAGTTTTATAAATAAAGTAAAGCCATTGGCTTAGTGGTGGGTCAGACTGCCTGGATGACCGTACAGCCTTGTGCTTACCAGTTGCATGACCCTGAGCCTCAGTTCTCCTATTTATATGTGATGATTCTAGTGAACAGACTGTATCACAAATGGAGATATTATAAATGAAAAACACACCAGGAGGCATATACAAGAATTGCCATGGGAGCCTCTTTCTTGAAAGAGCATTATAGCTCTGCATTTAGTAGTGCTCACCGCTGGACCTAATTTGGTCCCCAGCACGCTTCCTGGGTAGCTCACAACCAGCTGCAATTCAGACCCAGGGAGATCCTGTCTCTGATATTCATGGACGCCAGCATTCCCATGCACCTACCCCCTCCGACACACATATGAATATATGTAGTTAAAAGTTTTTAATTTTAAAAGACTGTACTCAGCTTACTGTAATGCAGAACCATCTAACACAAAGCCTACTTTACGAGAACGGGTTGAATATCCCATCGCATATAATGTACTAGGTCTCAAAAATGCTGGCTACACGGTATGGTGTGGAAAATCTGCTGTTTATCCTCAACATCACAATGCTGACTGGGGTCGGCTCACCGCCATTGTCCCAAATGGCTAATGTATTCTGCACTACGAGGCTCAGTCCCAGAAAAGGATAGAAATATTGTACCTATTGCCATACCTGGACTCACTCAATATCACCTGCTCTCAGAAGCTAAGTAGGGTTGGGCCTTCTTACTATGTGAATGGGAGTGATCTGTAGTTTTAAATCCACTGAACATTGTATAAGAGTCCTCTGCTATCACAAAAGTTCAGGGGGACCTTACAGGATAACTCTGAGGGCAGTTCCTCGGGGTGGATATCTGCTATCTGCTTTGTGTGACAAGTGAAGCAGCCATGGCTGAAAGGGACACAGTTGTACAGACAGTAGCAAACCCTTGACCAGCTGGGCAGAGACCACACTCACTTCCAAGAGAGCCACACCGATGACCACTCTGTGTGTGGCCTGGATTTTACCAGCCTGATGTTTAGGAGCCTAGAAGTCTGGAACAATGGAGGCAGCAGGGTTGGTTCTCACTGTAGCCTGAAGTGGACACATCCCAGACCTCCCCAGCAATTCTTGGGAATCTTGACTTGTGGACTCATCTCTTTACCATTGTGTCACTTCTCGGTGTACTACTGGGTCCTTTCCTCTTCTCTCACGAGCATAATCACTAGGTTTCAGTCCCTTCCTAAATGCAGGGTTATTTCATATCAAAATATTGGGCCAATTGCATCTGCAATGGTGTCATCTCCAAATGTGACCACATTCTCAGCTTCTGGTACACGGTAACTGAGATCGGGAGAGCATTGGCCTAAAAATAAAATGTTTCAACTATCAGGGGGAAAAAAAAGACATATTGGAAATAAGACATTGGAGAACGAGCAGGAAGCAGCGTTTTGTCATACAGCGCAGCATCTACCAGAAAGCATCAAAACACAGGTGCCAAGCAACCAGCCAGACAAAACGACCTGACAGGTTGACATGAGTCAGCCTTGGCCATCAGAGACTGACTGCTAGCACATGACCGCGGAGAGGGAGTATTCGCCAGGGCAGGTAGAGAGGCGTATGCAGTAGAGGCTCACATTCACCAAGACTAAGTTACTGGCCCTGCCAAACATGGTCTGCAGGTGACCGCAATCTGCGTTGAATGCGCTGCTCAGAGTCACATTCTTCTCCTTTTCTTTTCCTTGCTTGGCATGAATTCATCAAAACCACTGGAAACCATCTGGCTGAGCTCTAACGCAAATGTTTTTAGTGGTCACATAATGCTCCGTGGCTGTAGCTCCCTTCACATTTTAACAAAATCCAGCTCTTCCTGGGAAGATGGGACAGGTTGTCAAAAACAAAAACAAAAAACAGGCAGCAATGACTCCTGAGAGGCTCCTGTCTCCCTTCCCGACGCCACTTCTTCTCCTCTCCTCAGAATTTAACACTTAGGAGGAGAGTTGAATTTCTGCAACCAGCAAGTTTAATCCTAGATATTGTGTTATAGCTTTAAAAAATCCATCCCTGGCTAGGAGCTAATAAAGCTACTGTTCTCCCAAACAAATTACAAAAGCAGAGACTCTGAAGAACTTTCCAGGAGACTTGGGGATAAGATAGCAGTTTCAAAGAGCAGCAGAAACACTCCCAAGGTCAGAGGACAGTCAATAGCAGGAGTCCAAACCCACATGTACAGGCTTGATCACAGTGCATGCCCAGATCTCCCCTGGCCCTGAGCTTCCAGAGCATTCATGGTGGACGACGGAAATGCTAAAAATGTCTACCTTGCTGACATCTCAGAGCAGCAGCAGCTGCTACCGGAAGTCCTTATTTGGCATCTGTTTCCTGTTGTCCCTTGAACACAGTCCGCTGGGACACACGGCAGGACCAGTGGTACTTGGCAGTTCCTGGAAGATGACCGCAGGCCAACGCTGTAATTACCCAGAGGCCCTGCCTAGACACCACGGTGGCTCAGGCCTCAGTCACCGGAAGAAGAGACGTTTTGTGCTCGCGTGAACAGTGAGGGCTTCACACTGCTCGTCTGTGGACACAGATCCCATCAGAAACGTGTTTGCAAAAGGAAAGCGTCTACATGGGGTGACTGGTGACACTGAAAACATTCAATAGTTCAGAATATCAGAATAGGGTAGACTCTCACAGAAGCAAAGAAGAGCCATGAGTGTTTAGAAATGTGTAGCATTTGCCTTCTGGGATAAACTAAGTAGTTTTATAACTGATCTATTTTGCCTATCAGAGTCCCAGGTAAAGTAATCATACTAATAAGAATACCTAGGCAGGCCATGTAGCTCTATGGTCCTGCATTGCCCAGGATTGCCCTTATAAAGTCTTTTGCATGGGAGGAAAAGAATCCCAACAGTCTGAGCAAACTGCCGCTTCTAAGTGACTTCAGTGACAAACCCAGCAATTCCATTTCCCTGCAGTGGAGCAAGCTATATATGGGCATTGCGACTTCGTAACTCATAAACCAATTCTGATACCATATCTACCCGGTGTGACTAAGCCAGTCATGATGGCAGACCCTTATCATCCCAGAGCTCAGAAGTGAGGCAAGAGGATCATGAATTTCAGGCTAGCCTGGGCTACATACTAAATTCTGTCTCAAAAGATGATAGATAGATAGATAGATAGATGATAGATAGATAGATAGATAGATGATAGATAGATATAAATTTTAAATTAAGTGAGTATCTATCTATAATCATTTTCCTTGAATGTTATAACTCTTCATCAAAATAAGTACGTCACTAATGTTACATTGTTTAAATTTCCAGTTTTTTTGAGAGAATTGGGTGGTTACAAATAAAGCTACCAGAATACTTCTGTACAGTTTTTCTCTGAACGTAAGTTTTCATTTCTCTAGAATAAATGCTCAAAAGATTTCTTGCTATACCATCTGGTAATTATATGATAGTTTGTTTTGTTTTTTTTTTTTAAGAAGACACTACCACTGCATTGTATATCCCTCCCAGAAACACAGAATGCCCTTTTCCAGCATTTGGGATTCTCAGTATTTTGGAGCTGCCACTATGAGGAGACACGGAGTGCAGGAGCTCGGGGGTAGCTGTCTGGCTGATAACTTGCAGAGTGAGTAGGGACTGAAGGTCTGGGAGAGTGCCCAGCTCCCAACCTTCAGTTCCCCAGGGTTACTGCTGCCTGAGAGAACAAATGCCACTGTCTCTCCCTTGCGTCCACTGCCCTTGTGGTTTGAATTCAGAATACATCCCTAAGAACGATATTTATTTACAAATATTGATAGAAAAAATAAAGCATTTTGATGGCAAGCTTCGAAACTATAAAGATGATGAGAAGAGAAAGGAAACCGAGCATCACAAACAGACAGCTCTGTGAGCGCTGTGTCACACTGCTGAAGATTGCTGAAGAGCACTGTAAAGCAGAAACTACAGAGGAAAGAACTGTAAATTCTTTTAATCACATAGACTCCGCTCTTGAGCTCGGCCCCTTGGTACCTGTGAACAGCACAATGTCTTCCCAGACTACCCTACCTCTAAAACCCACTCGGCAGTGTGAGAGCAATGGCTACCTTCCCATCCCACACTAAGTACCTTGAGACACCACTAGACTCCAACATCCAACAGTTCAGGCACTGACACTCACCCCCTAGCATTCTCTGAGCCATGACAACATGCCTCCAGACGTAGGCCCAGAATTTCCCCCCTCTAGCAAGGAAAGCTCCTGTGATGATGAATTCTGTCATTGTGGCTCATCCACAAAGCGCTGAATAGATTCTCCTGGGTCTGCAGAGGGTCTAGACATACAGCGGCTTAGGAAATAGTCTAAGTCATCCACATATCACAGAAGCAAGTGGGTCACATGACACAGAGACTGATGGAGAGGCGGAGAAAGATGAGCTCATGGTCAGGCACCTCTTGCCATGGGTAAGATGCTGAATTAATCTCTCTAATGTTCTTCCAATGTTCATTCTTGAAGCTTTCTGGTAGAGATGTATGCAGGCTTTTGCACATCTGGATTTGTTTCTGACGCTCAGAAGCATCCCAGAATCAAATGGTTCCATTTGTAAGGTGGTTCTTCTCAGTCTGTCCTGCAGGAAGAAACAGACCAGTAGCTAAAAGTCCATAAGCCCTATATGAGGTGATACTTTTCAGTATTGTTGGACATCACTAAATGGTATAAAGAAGAGCACAGCAAACCTCTGGAGGACCCGGTTCCTGTGTTCCCACAAACAGTAACATGTGGCTGAGGGAGTTTCCGACCATCTGTCCACTTTAGTCCTGTTGGCCCAGTGTTTTAACATGAAGATACAATTCAGTTCTCATATGTGAACTAAATCAAAGTTCCTTGGGATGTCGATGGGTGCATAACGCAGGACAGGCTTATGTCCCAGTGACAAATATTGTATTCTGACATTCCTCAGTGGCTTTTGAAGGTCCATCTTCACAGTGCCCTGGGAGGAATTAGGAGGAGAATAGCACATTAATTGCTCAATACAGGCTATAGTGCAAACACTGTCTTCCACAATAAACCCCTCTCCAGGGGGCAAGAAGCACAGAATTCCCACTGAGACTTTTTTCTCCTAATGAAAAGAAGTCTTTTTGCCCAGTTAAAGGGAGAGAGACTTGTATGCTATGTGCAAAATATGTGACTGGAGAGAACAGTCTTTGTAGACAGCAAGAAATTGTTTATATTCAAGAAGAAAATTGTATGTTGGAAGATCAGAACTAGTATGAGACCTGCTGCCTTTGGAAGAATATAACTTTCAATATTAAAGTCAGAGACCCTGGAGCAAAGGTTTTGAGAGAACCGAAGCCCAAGAAAGGAAGAAGGAAATCCAGTGAGACACAGTTTATTCTGCAAAGACAGGGACTGCTGGGTTATGACGGACCACCAGCGAAGCATCTTGATGCTGTGACACTAGGAAGGGGGACTCAGTTTCCCCCTGGTGAGAAATAGGGTAGGTCCAGCTAGACAGGGCCAGTTTCCCTTCGGGAGACCCTAGGGCTCTCTTCCAAGTGCAGATAAACAACCAAGGCAAAGAAAGCACCCTTGTTTCCTCTACAACAGTTACAGTGTTGACTTCAGTCAGGAGAAACACTTCAAGCTTGGAAACAAAATGTCTTTTCCGTAGTCCCATGCTATAAAGGCATTTATAAATCCAAGTTTCCTACTCTGTACTCCAGTTCTGCTGTTGATATAAAACCTTTGTTTCCTAGTAGATATCATCTTGAGTTCTGCATATATATATATATATATATATATATATATATATATATATATATATACACATATATATATATATGGTTTTACCTACAATGACTTATTTCGGAATTGAATTATTATTAACTTGACTATAAACCTTGATTACAATTATATGTGGTGCTCCTTTTAAAAGTAGTGCTGATAGGGCTGAGGGTTAGGGTTAGGGTTAGGGTTAGGGTTAGGGTTGGGGTTGGGGTTAGGGTTAGGGTTAGGGTTAGGGTTAGGGTTGGGGTTAGGGCTCAGCCAGTAAAGCACTTGCCTTGCAGGCTTGAAGACCTAAGCTGGATCTCCAGAAGCCACATCAAAAGCCAGCTGTGGTGCCAAGTGCTTGCAATCACAGACCTGGAGAGAATCCCTGGGGCTCATTGGCTAATCTGCTTAGCCTAATTCATGAGCTCCAGGTCAGTAAAAGATCCTGTCTCAGAAAGGACAGACAGAATGCCTGATAATGTCATCTGAGTGTCTTTATGCACATATACACACACATGCATGCAAACTTGTACATACATGTACTCCTGAATCTACATATACATAAGCACATATAGGCATTTAAAACAGTGGTTATGAAATATATAATTTCCAGAGAGTTCATGTGAACTCTGAATTGTATATTCCAGACTGAATATCCCTCATGGCTCACACCAAGGTCAAGGATCTGATCATAGCATTAGCAATTAAGAAACTATTTTAAATCGGTTGATGGTGATGCATGGCTTTAATCCCAGCACTTGGGAGGCAGAGGCAGGTGGATCTCTTTGAGTTCAAGGCCAACTTGGTCTACAGAGTGAGTTCCAGGACAGAGTTATGACAGAGAAACTCTGTCTCGGAAAAGGAAGGAAGAAAGAAAGAAAGAGAGAGAGAGAGAAGGGAGGGAGGGAAAGGGAAGGGAAGGGAAGGGAAGGGAAGGGAAGGGAGGGAGGGAAGGAAGGAAGGAAGGAAGGAAGGAAGGAAGGAAGGAAGGAAGGAAGGAAGGAAGGAAAGAAGGAAGGAAAGAAGGAAGGAAGGAATGGAAAAAGAAGAAAGGAAAGAAAGGAAAAGAAACCATTTTATATATTGATCTAGAAACCAATGGATGCACAGGCATTAGCCATGCCAGACTCTCCAGAGACTGACCTTTAAGCTAGAACATCAAGTACAACAGTATGGGACAAAACTGCCCACAAAAGGGGCACCTATTCCTTCTGGCTTCCTGGGTCTTCCTAGCAACCCAAATGTCGAGGTAAATGTTTACAGAACACAGGTACAGGGAATGTGGTTTTCTCATAGGAATCTTAATGAAGCAAGCTGGCCTGATGAGAGTGTTTCTGCTCTTTAGATGGCCCTTAATGAGTCAAAGCCTTAGTCCAGAAGATGAACTCATCCTTGGGCTTGAATGTGCTGTGGAAAAAGACTCACTTTTAATTACCTTCCTTTTGGACATAGTATTACAACCTTCAGCCTAAAACTTCTATTACCACACTAACCCCCACATTACCATAACCATACCCCCACATGTACTAATATCCATCGACTGCATTGTAAACCAACAAAGGGTGCTTTGGACTCGTTCTTGTGTCGATGGATACCATCTGGTAACTTGTAAATAACTACTACCAGAGCCTCATAACCTGAATGAAAGGAGAAAGAGACAGACAGTCAGATGGTGACAAACAGCAGGAGGTTTTCTATTAAAATGTAACACATGGAGTCTTGAATATTCCACTCCCCGATATAATTATATAACTAGCATTTTAACACAGATAAACTTTACTCCAATTTTTTAAGAGATCTTATGCTTTAATGTCTGCCTCATCCATCCATGAACTGAATATGTTTAAATTCTAAATATTCTCTCTGTAGATAATTGCAGTGGAAGTTGTCGGAGCTAGTTCTCGCTGTGCAGTATAGTATCTAAGCACAAACTGAAAAGTGGGCTGGTCCTCACTCATTACTCATTGTGGTATAGCTGAGTCCCTTCTGCCCAGTAGACCCGCCCTTCACTGTGGCACAAAGCAGCAGAAGAAGACTTAGAAGGGCTTGGAAATCCCATCTTGAAGCAGCCTGCAGATGCAGGAGATCTGACTTGGAAGGCAACACTCCTTCCTGAAAACGTCTTCACTGTATTCAAAGCACTTGAAATTCCCTCCCTTTACATTTGTATCTGACTAAAACGTCATTTTTATTGAACTAATTTGATCCTATACGTTGTAAGCTAAGTGATCTCAAAACTCAGTAACTGATACGAAGTAGAATTTTATTTTTCTCCTGAGTAGAAAGTGTTGTAGAAGTTTACTCTTGGTTGTGTTTAGAATGTTCTGTGTACTGTGGGCTACCTAGGCCTTAGCATTTGTATTGTCTTCAGGTGTTGGATTTCTGTGAAGGATGTTTGATTGCTTATGATCTGCACCTGAGGAGTTCTGAATCAATAAAAACACCTGAGCTGAGACGCTTGGGGTTCCACTGTTGAGTACGGCACGGGCCATGATCATGGTTCCCTCTGCTGAGGTCTTGAAGGGTTTGCTCCTATGACTATGCTTCCCCGTGTCTTCCTTGCTGAGCCATCACAGGGACATACTGCTACAAGAAAGTCTGTGAATGACGACGTAAGGTTGATAAGGCCTGCCATCCATATCATGACCTTATCATGTCTGAGCCTTAAGTACCTGCTCCATCTGTGTCTCAGGCAGCATGAAGTGAAGAAAAGAAACATATGTTTCCTGTTTCTTTTAAGGACACGGTATGAACATGGCTCCTAAGACTTCTGCTGGTTATAAAGGCACAGCTTGCTTTACAGCAAAAATTAGTCTCCAGCAGGAGAGCAGAGTGCCGATCCGATTCATGACTCAGTTGATATTGAACTAAGAAGAAGAAGGTATCAGTGAGCGTGGTTTTGATGTTTTCAGTCTTCTCACTCTGCCTAGTACATATATCAGTAAGTGGCCATGGTTGCTGTAAAGTAGCACCCACAGTGTGGGATGAGTGTAATAGAGCTTACTGTGTTATATTCATTAAGGTGGCTATTTTTTTAAAGCATAAAATGCCAAATATTAGAGAGAGATGGAATTCTTGGGCATCATTGAAAACACACAAGCATTGTAGCAAACATTATAGAGGCCATTCAAAAAATTAAAACAGAGTCACTGACTAGTGTATCTATTCCATTGCTGGAAATATAACCAACATAACTGGAAGTAAATTCTTAAAATTTACATGTAGCAGCACTATTCGCAATAGTTAGAATTTTGTAACAACCCAAGTATTCATCAGCAGGTGACCAGGCACTCAAAATGTGGTGTGTGCATACAATGAAATGTGTTTTATTCTTAAAGAGAAGGGAAGTCCTGAGAAATGCTATGACACGGATAAATCCTGAGGGCACTGCGCTAAGTGTGAGAAGCCACAACATGTAGAAAAATGTGATATGATTCTCCTTATGTGAGGTATATCAACATCACAGGGACTGGCCTGTGGGAAAGATGTCACTGCTTACTATGTAGAGAGCTTCTGCTTCGTAAGATAAAAGAGTTCTGAAGATGGCTGTTGGTGAATGTGGGCTGTAGATATGACTGTATTTAATACCACTACTGGTTAAGATGGCATGTCCTATGTAATGGATATTTTACCAGAATGAATAGAAGAATAACAGGAGTTGCCTTCCATTGCTCACTCGTAGGCACCAAGTGTAAAAGGTTTTTCTTTTAAAGGAGAGTATGTTTGCTTTCATCTGTTTGGGTCTGAGCTCTTGAAGGCTGCAGCCGCTCCTAAACACTGTATCTAAGTTTCTTGTAACTGTTACTTTTTCACTCACAATGGATTCCTAATGGAACCCCCCTCATCATTGGTCCAGCTTCTCTGAGCAGTTTCTGAGAAAGATCTAACTTGTAACCTTTTTTAAAAACCTCAGTTAGCTCAAAGGGTAGGGAAGGGAAGGGAAGGGGAGGGGAGGAAAGGGAAGGGAAGGGAAGGAAAAAAGGAAAAAAAAAACTTTACAGCCCACTCTGGCTGTCTTTATCTGTATCTGAGGCTTCCTCACAACTGTCTGCTGTCTGTCTTATTCTCTAGAACTATCTGTCTTTATCTGAGCCTTGTTTCTGCCTGCTTTCCCTATCATCAGCTATTGGAACTCTCTTTTTCCTGTCACCACCCGACCAACTCTGGTGCTCATTCTTCCCCTGTATCTACCCCAACTGCTGTTTCCAATGGACACTCTCTCTCTTACATGCCTCCCTCCAAGCTGTTCCCAGAAGTCCAAGGGTCATGTAACAATAAGGAAGGCTTCACAGCACAAAAAGCCTCCTGGCAAAGCCTTTCATTACAACCAAGTGTTTCCTAAGCTTTAAATCTAAACTATTCCACTGGAGACTCATGCCAATTCCACGTAGCAAGACATCTGTCTCTTTCAAAAATGAGGAAGCTGAGATATGAGCCTCGACTCAGAAAGAAAAAAAAATGAGGAAAGTGAAGCAACATGAAGTTTCTTGCCCCGAGTTGTCCAGTGAGTAAGTTATCGGGTCATATTTTTAGTATATACAGTCTTCCTGTGCATAGTGAAGAGCATACATCATTACAACCCTTTACACCATGTGCTTCCCGTGTGTGTGAGTTTAGTCTAGTCTCATAATGATCTCATGGTACATTTACAGGCAGGAAACTGGATTCTTGAAATTCAATAACTTTCCTTAAGTCACAGAGGCAGCAAGGGATAGAGAGCAGCTTTTAACCAGGGCAGTCTTGGACTTTTCCCTCAGGCCAAAACAGAGCCACAGCCCAAAACTACACACACACACACACACACACACACATGCACCACTGCAGACAGGGGTGTAAGCCAGCACAATTCTGTTTCATCTCCTAACAATCTTTCTATTCTGCCTTCTAATTCAGCAAGAGAACCCTGCCATATGAAATTAAAACAGCTCAACCGCCATGAACCAGGGGGTGGAAGGGAGCTGAAGAACAAGATCTGTTTTGTCTGATGAGTCATCTTTGTTCTGTGTCTGGTAAAAATGTTTTGTCTCCCCGTGGCCCTGAGAGTAATTTAGGTTGTATCTGGAGATAGCTTGAGTTTGTCATCTTTGACTATAAAAATAAAACCAAATGGCATGCTGCAGGTACCAGCACACAGGGTACGTGTATGGAGGTAGTCCATTTAAGAAGTCAAACGAGACTTCCAGCTGTGTCTAACACACACACACACACACACACACACACACACACACACACACATCCAGATCCCACTTGGAAAGAGCTCCCCATGTCCAGGCATTTGTCCACACCCTGGACACTTGCCAGCAAGACAAATCTTTGACAAAATTAAAAAGAGCATTCTGTACCACCCGCTTCACCAGTGTGTGCCTTCCCTTGGTGACATCTTCATGCTCTGCTCCCGTAGCAGGAGCCCGAGCCTGCGTCTCTGTTCCTGCCGATTCAGAATGGTTAGGGTGTAGCAGGCACTATTCTCTTAGGTCCTTCAGACGTTAGTAACAAGACAGACAAAAATCCCTTGTCTTGAGGAGTGTACATTCTAGTGGGGTCGAGCAAGAAGTAAACACAACACAGTGTGAATGATTAAGCTTGTTAGATGCTTATTAGTGCTGTGTAAAGAGATGAAGCACAAAATACAGGACAAGAGAGCTGGGAGGAGAAGGAAGAAGTATGTCTTGCAGCATTAATAATAATAATAATAATAATAATAATAATAATAATAATTAATAATAATAATAATCAGAAGTATCATTGAGAAAATACTGAGGCAAAGACTTAGGCTAATGAGAGCATAAGCCGTGTGGACAAGAGGGAAAAGCACCGAAAGCAGAGGTGAGAGTTGATACAAGGGCCCCGGGCAAGGGGGTGTGAAGGGTTTGAGGAGCCACAAGGAAGGAGCACAATGAGGCAAAAGAGTAGACGGCAGAGTCGGCAAGATCATGGATCACAGTTTCTTGTGTCTCCTACAGAGATGCCAGCAGAATCGTCCCAGTCCAAACAGCCCAGAGCATCTCCAGACTTTGAGAAATACCAGATCGCCTGCACTGAGGAGACCCAGCAGTCACGGAATGACCCGGCTGTGTCATACTTTACAGAGCTCATTCTCGGTCTCAATACAACTATCTTCAGGGGGTCGGGGGACTGGCTTAGTGGTTAAGGCACCCACTGCACAAGCACAGGGCCTGCGTGCAGTGAGAGCACCCACATAAGAAGCCAGCTATGGCCCTGCATGCCTGTGACTCAGCACTAGGGGAGACAAAGACAGGAAGATGGATGGGTCTTCCGCTGCCAATCTAGCCCCAGACTGCAACTCCGTGTTCTGCAAGACTCTTCAGGGAACGACACAGGTGGACACTGGACACCTTCCTCTGGCCTTCCCATTCGTACACAGACATGTGCATCCCCACACACGTGCATGTACATGTGTGTGTGCATGGACACTCATAGACACAAAAATAACTAAGCGATGGTTAATTTTTAAATACTAACAGTGTGGAAGGCTTTTCAAACTACAGCTAGAGTGGCAATAAAATATAACAGAAATAAAAGCTATGTTTCAGGATCCTGATTAGACACTCTTTATCTTCAGTGCTTCTGCAGTGACTATGTCGGTGTTCCACAGATGAGGAACCACTTAATATCAACCAGGGCTTGTTAATATGATTAAAAGTTCGAATCTCTAAGAAACAATTTTAGAAACAATTTTGCCCATGTGTGAAAAGACCTGAAAGCCTCCCCCATCCTTAGGTGAAAGGTAAGCTTGTTCCTTCCTGTCTTACGTGAAGCGGACACATAGTGTGGGAACACACCTGCCTGTTTGGCTCAATAATTAAGTCTTGTCTGGCTGTAGTATAAAAATAAGTATTCCTCTGTCTGAACATGGAAATAGCCCTTCCCTAACAAAAAGCCAAAGGCTTCAGGGCTAAAAAGATGTTTACCTTTGTGAAAAAAGTCCTTTCCTCTAGGGATAATTTGGGGACTATGTAGGTGTCTGGCGGGGGTAAGCAGGTATATAAGGCTCTGAGACCAAGCTTCTGAGTACGCTTCCTGCTGAGAGCATGGCGTCGGCGATCACGTGAGGATGAGAGCTTCTGCTGCTGTCATGAGCATCCTTCTGCTTTCAAAAGCCGGGGTTGTGTTGAATGACAGCGTTCACGACATCAGGCATTTATGGAGCGCTCCTGCTACCCATTTGTTCATTCAGCAGGTACTTACTGAAGCCCTCCTGGCACTGTTGCTTCTTGCAATATCCCCATAAATGAACGAAAATCCCTGACCTTGCACGAGCTTTTAGTAAGAAATAAAAATAGCCAGACATAGCAATCCACGCCTGTAATCCCCAGCACTCGGGAAGTCAACCCAGCAGGATCTGGAGTTCCAGGTTGGCCTCAACTGCGATACATAAAACCCTGACTCAAAAAATAAATAAATAAAAAGATGCAGACAAGCAGATACGGTTACAATTATATAAATATCTTAGTGTACAGTGTCGTAAGTGAAACGTACAAATGAATAGGAAAGCACTGGGAAATTAATTATAAATGGAGAGCGGGAAAACTTTTTGTCAACCAAATTTTCTTTCAACTCCACAGTCAGATCCCAGGTGTAAAAATAGAAGTTTGGCTTTGTTCCTGGAAGCCTTTAATTGCATATACAGGTAGCTGTAGGTCATAATTTGCTAAGCCTTGAGATAAGGTAAAAAAAAAAAAAAAGAGAGTTTAAGGAAATTACAGCTTTAAAATGGTGTTGTTGAGGTAAGTCTCACTGAAAAATGAATATTCTTCCCCAAACCAGAAAAAGATGAACAAGTCAGGTTTGCATTCATACAGAGTCCAGACAGAGTGTTCAAGGGGAAAGTCCTGTGGCAGAGACATGTCTGGTTTGTTTCCCTCCTCGGAAGCCTCTGCCTGGCTGCGGTGGGATGGATGAGCAGCCCCACCCCCACCATTCCCGCCTGGCCTCGCCAGGTCATCTTCCACCATCTTCCTGTTTCCCCCTGTTCAGTAAATGGGACTGTGTCACGAGAATGAGCAAGGACTCTGCCATGGTATTTTCCTGACCTGGGAAAGATAAGAAGCATCAGTTCATTGTGATCTGTTTCCATTAGAGCCTGGGTTCGACAGTACCAAAGACAGAAACGGTAGATGAGGCAAGACCACCAAAACCCAGACACACCCTCCAATGGCCCTTTACCAATACATGCAAAACTCACAGCATACAGCCTCAGGACCCAGTAAACAGCTACGAAGTATCATCTCGCTGGCCGTGGGCCCTGTTTATCCCTAATGTGTGTGTGTGTGTGTGTGTGTGTGTGTGTGTGTGTGTGTAAGTGCACGTTTTAAGAGGCCAATGATTTGAACCATTCACAGGCCCAGAAGGCAGAGCTGATGTTCCTAAATGCCAGTACACTTGTCTCCCAAGAAGCTGTCAGGGTGCTGATGCTCAGAAGGAAGAATGACTGGGGCCTCCATTAGGGCAAAGCCAGGCCACCTGGAGTCCATGGGCTCACCAGGGTAGAGCAGTATACCTGCAGCCATGAGTGACACCCATGGGTCTGAGGGATCCTTGGTGGTAGCGGTGGTATATGAAATGTGTTTTCGTTTCATTCCAGATGCAGTCTGCATGTGATGCAAACTGGAATTTTAAAAAGCTTCGCTTTTACCTGTCTTGTTCCACACACACTCACACACACAAAAAAAATGCTTCTGGATTAAGAGATGCCAAGTCACAGTTCAATAGGAAGAATTCTAAAGGTGCCACGAGATTTCTTTCTCAGGATTCCAGCTTAATGCAAATAGAAAACACCAGAGAAATTGGGGCAGGAACTGCACATCCTTCAAGCTCGTTGGAAATAAATGTTCCAGTAAGAATTAGGCATGCTCAGACAATGCAAACTGAAGGTCACATTCTCTGTGAACATGGAGACCCTGCTCTTCCTTAGCTGAAGAGGATGTGATTAATGCAATAAACTTTCTTCAGAATGGAGCTTTCTCCACTCAGGTGGAAAGGAAGACTCAGTAGTCCAAGTTATTCCTTAGGGATGACAGAGGTTCACACTCCCCTCTTGTGGTCACTTGCAAACTTACAGGCCTGCACATGAAAGCACATGAGACTGCACGCAAGCTCGTGTAAGTCGGAAGGCAGGGGAATTGCCTTTTCTCAGTCCTTTCATGATTACAGACCCTTCCAAAAATCTGGTAGTGTTTAACACATTAAAGCAAAGGCCGTGAGTTCGTATTGAGTCGATGTTTTAAAATATTTTAAAAGCTTATAATTGGGTCAAAGTAGATGGGAGGCTTGACAGAAATCTACAGGGACCTGGTTGTTCCTGAACATCACCCTTCCTGGTCTTGGTTCCACTCAGATGACACAGCTGAAGGCTTGAGAGTCGTTGACTCTGGGAAGAAATTCATGGATTTAAATGCTTATCAATGTGAGGAGTTAAGATTCTGTAAGAAAGGATCCCTGCTCAAAAACGCCTCATGTTGGAAGAGAGGGCCTCTACAGATAACCATGATCTGGGACAAAAAGTGAGAAAAGCCTTAAGGAGCTGTGGCTTATCATATGTGAGGTCCTGGGTTCTATTCCTAACCCCACCTCCAGCTCCGTCTGTCACACGCCGCTCCCCACCAGGACAAACTGGAAACAAACAAACCAAAACAAGCACTTCTTCCTTCTTCAAGTTGCTTTTATCAGATAGTTTGTCACACGAATGAGAAGAGTAGGTGTTGGAACAAATCCCACCCACGCGGGTCCCCGCCCTCGGCTTCCCTTGTCCCTCATAGCAGCCACAGCCCACCCAAGGCTCCGATAGCCCCTAGGTGACAAGCCGTGTGGGGAGCCCAGTGGGGCGGCATGGTTCTTACCACGCAACCATCTGCCTTCGGAGAGAACAGAGGAGCATTCTCTCTCCTTTAATAAGAGGGTCATACATTTACCAGGTTGGGGGCGAAGGATGGTCTTCTTGGTATTCCAGGGTAAAGTCATGGCTAAAGCAGGGATGCAGGGATAGGTATTTTAGGTAAGGATCAGACCAAGATCCATAGTTCTGGGAAAGTCCCTGAATGTACTAACCTTGCTTTCTGGCTTCTGTAGATCTCCTTCTGGCTAACTGTTCTTGCTAACTGAGGTGTGTCACCCAGGATGTATTTTTGTGCTTAAATGCCCACCCTGAGAAAGGTTCAGGGTTACACTCAGTCCTGAATACCCAGTGTAGTCACTGGCAGGCTAATAAAGACTTTCTATTGCCTTGAACCTGTGTCGGAATGGTCTTCTCTGGTGGAGACTTCACATTTCCAAGTCTCACCATACAACGAAGAAAATGCTTCAATGGGGGAAGACGGTGATTACAGGAAATTGGCCTTTATTTCCTCAGGAAAGCCAATTCTCATGTGTTTTAATTTTTTCCCTCTGTATTGTTCCTTCGTAAGAGTTTGTACAGCTGTGAATGATATTAGGATATCATGTAGAACTCCACTGGGCACACATGTGATTCAGTTTCTCCAGCCATAAGTTGCTTTTGCCAATTGATGATATCACAACAAACTGTGTGTGTTTTCAGAGACCTTTTAACTTTAAATTATTATTTATTATTATTTCGAGTGTGTGTGTATTTGCAAGGAACGTGTGTGTGTGTGTGTGTGTGTGTGTATGTGTGTGTGTGCACTCTATGGTACAAGGGTGGATTTTAGAGGACAATTTTGTGACAACTGTCCTCTCCATCCACCTCTACCTGAGTTTCAGGAAGTTCTCAGGTCTCCAGGCTTGGGAAGCAAGTGCCTTCAGCAGCTGGGCCGTATCGCCAGCCCCAGTGCCTTTAAGCACAAGGCATACATCATTTAATTGGTGAGGCTCCTTAGTCAAGAAGGCAAAGCTGGGTGGGAAGGGAGCAGGCGCTTTAAGATTGAGATGGATGAGGTCATGTCATGGGGCAGGAGTTAAGAGTACATTTAAAGTAAATGTTCCAAAAGGAACCTTAGGGAGTGAAAATGAAAATAAATTTCTAGAAAACACTAGACTACCCAGTACAGGCATTGCATAAACCATTCCTGCGGGTTTCTTTCCAGGAGCCATCTAATGCCAGTATCCATGCCACCGAGTTCCCAGTTGACTTTCCTAACCTTTGCCGGAGACCCAGCTCAGCTGTGGTCACCATGTGCGTGAGACCAGAAAATTCTCTCTCTGTATCCTAGCTGGCTCAGGACTAAGAACCCACACTCCTCAGAGCTGCTTTCTGGAATAAAATTACTTAATGCCGCCGGCAGCCTTCCACAGTCTAAAACGGTGTGCTGTGGGAACTGGGCGCCGCAGCTAAGAAAACACCAGATGGATCCGGAGGAGGGAAACTTTTGGCTCATCCCAGCAAGATGACCTCACCCTTGAGAAGGCTTGACTGTAGATTTCTGTCTCCATTGTGTCCCGGAGACACAATGAGATCCTTGAAGGGAAAGGTTGAAACATGGGATGATTTGACAAATAGGGCTAGGTACGTGAGCCTATGCCAGGAAGTCAGAGCAAGAGAGGAGCTAATGAGCTTGTGTTGCCAGGACACAACCAACATGGACTCCCCCCAAACTCCGTGGGGTTGTGTCTCAGAAGAGACAGCATGGAGCTCGGGGGAATCTGTGAGCAGCTGCGACTGCTCGAAGCCAGCCTTCGTCAGAGTCAGCAGTAGTTCACGTACAAAGGGGAGGCGTAGTACCTCGCTCCACTTCCTATTACTTCTGTGACAGACTCCAGCAACGTGTGGCCTCCTGATTGGTGGCCATCGTCATTCTCATTATTTACTATAATAACCTATTAGTCAAGTAACGTATTAGACAAAAAAAACTTTGAGACTATTATCTCCCTTCCTCTTAATTACCCCAGTTTGGTGGTTCCGAACCTTCCTAGTACACCAACTCTTTAATACACTTTCTCGTGTTGTGGGGCTCCCCAACCATAAAATTATTTTTGTTGTTACATCATAACTGCGATTTTGCTACTGTCATGAATTGTAAGGTAAATATCAGATATGCAGACGGTCTTAGGTAACCTCTGAGAAAGTGCTATTCAACCCCCAAAGGGCTTGCAACCCACAGGTTGAGAACTGCTGCTCTAGGGAATCAAAATTATCATTCACATTTTGCCAGACGAAGGCACCTAGGCTCAGAGAGGTGGAGTAACTTGCCTACGATCCTACTGCTCAGGGGCATCAGAAGTAGGTTGTGAATTCAGCTGTGATTGACCGTTTTCTGCTAAACATCTTCCAGATAGAACAACCTCAGGGGAGCGTGAATTAACTAGGGAGCTGGCAAACCTTGCTCCTGGTGATATTCAGTGGTCTCTTCGATGTCCTCTAGGGCAGCCATCAGGATTGAAAGACAAGAAAACGGAAAGCATTGCACTTCGACTCCAAAGGTCCTTACGTTTAGAATTAACCAGGTTCTAACTCAAGGTGTTAGGAATATGTGCCTTCACGTGAGTCTCTGGACCCGGCTCATTCGTCTTTCGTGCTGGTAATGGATTTGACACGGCGTGTTTCAGGCCAAACGTCACCAAAACTTTCAGACGGAAAGGAGGGTTTCTTGCTATTGTAATACAAGAGTTTAGGGGAAACCTAGGCAACAGAGCACTTAGTAAAAATCCACCCACATACAGGTGCAAAATATCATCAAGGAAGCAACTGTGGACTTTGATGCAACTGACAATGACCTTAAGTCATTCTGCAAGGGGAAATCTGTGTTACATTATATGTCTCCCTCCTTCTTTAACTTTCATCTTTTTGTCCTCCACTTCAAAGTTACACTCCATTATTTGTGAACACCCTCAGAGGTGAGTGTTTTGTGTACCCCAACACGGCATCTCCTGGTTTTGTGATTTCTTGCTATAACCCCTCTGGAGTAAGACATCATCTGTCTACATGAGTTTGGTACCACTCAGGCCCATAATTCGGCACCCACCTGCCAAACCCCACTGTGCTTATCATACACCACCACTTCCGACAGGCACCATTTCCACTGGCGCCCCCTATCGCCCTCCCCAGGAACTCCATCTCTACGGAGTTCTGCCACTGCCAGTCAGTGCTTCCACCGCCAGCATCAACGCCTGATGTCTTCTTACTTGCAGCTGGACCTTGCTAAAGCTCGGAGTATAGCTTCGATGGCAAAACGGCTCCATGTGCTCTGGGATCGTCCAGACGCAGAATCTTGCTCTATTTCTGTTACATTCAGCCATATGTATATTGACATTGAGTCCCACCCATCCTAAGATTCTCAAGAGATTCCGTTAAAATGGCTTGCCCTGTTCAAGTGAAGCATCCTTCTCCGGGGGGATGCAGTGATTCAGTCCTCTGACAGTCGGGGTGGGGTCACATCTAGGAAAATTAACAACCCGTCACTCCAGCAACGACCTTATGGAGCTAATCTTGTCTGCTTAGCTTCCTGTTCACTTAGACTGAGCCTTTCCAAGAAGTCTTTGGCTCCTCCTAAATTACCATCCCGGTCAGCCGTCGAAGCAGTCCAAGTTTATGCAGTAACTTGTAAAACAAGGCTCAGACTGGCCCAAACGTAGAGATCTTGATCTGATTGCAAATACAAATAACATTTGGAATTTTGCTAAATGCTAAAATACAAAATAAAAGCCAAACCGTATCTTTCATAGCTTTGGACTTCAGCCTTATTAGCCATCCTCCTGGGAACGTTGTAGAAAACAACAAAGTGGACTTAATACGTTAAGGACTTGCTGCTTTGCTTGGTACCTTATGCGTTCAGATGTTACGGTTAACCCTCGTTGTCAGTTTGGCTAGATTTAGAATCACCATGGTAACATCCTGAATATGGCTATGGGAGTGTTTCCAGAAAAATCTATCTGAGAAAGGAAGACCCACCTTGAATGTGTGCTGCACCATCTCAGGGGTTGGAAGTTTGAACCATATAAAAAGGAAGACATGAGCTAAGAGCCAGCCCCTCCCCCACTTCTGTAGACACAGGGAGACCAGCCACCTCCTGTTCCTGTCACATGTCTTCCCTGTACCCTTAAAGCCATTAGCCAAAATAAACTCTTCCTCCCTGCAGTTGCTTGGTGCTGGGAATTTGGTCACAACAACAGGAGACATGACTAATCCAAGAACATTATGAACCATTTGCTTCATTCTTGAGCATTCTTGAGCAGCCAAGTTTAGAGTCAGAATTGAAGCCCATCGTGTACTAGGTTAAACTGTGTCCTCAAATATGCATTCAGGCCTCAGTTCCTGGGGCTATAAACGTGACCTGATATGCAAATAGAATTTTGTAGATATTGTCAAGCTAAAACGGAGTGTTACTGGATTAGGGTGAACCCTAAATTCAGTGGTTGGTGTCCTTATGAAAAATGAGGAGGACTGGGGCTAGAAAGATGGCTCAGGAGTTCAGAGTGTTTCCCACTCTTCCAGAGGTTCAAGAATTGGTCCCAGCACCACCCTGCACCTGTTACAGGTACCTGTGACTTCAGCTTCAGGGGATCTGGCGCCCTCTTCTGGCCTCCACGGACACTGCACAAATATTACATACACTCACCTAGACACACAAATATAAATACATATTGTTTAATGAAAAAGACACAGAGATTTAGAGGAAACTCATAGGGGAAAAAACCATGTGAAGACAGAATTGGCACATCTGCAAGACAGGGATTGCAAAAGACCTCTGGGAGCCACCAGGCAGGAAGGGGAGAGAACAATTCCATAGAACCTTCAGGAAGAGCACAGCTTGGAATTTTTTTACATTTAGCCTCCAGGATTCATAACAAAATAAAAGTAAATTCTTACATTTTGAAGCCTGGCAAATTTTTGGTGATATGTTATGCATCCTTCCAAACTAAACCAGTTTTGGTATTGAGAATAGTGTGCTGTCTTAGTTACTTTTCTGCGTCTGTGATACAATGCCATGACCAAATCAACTTATAAAAGGAGGGATTTATTTGGGGCTTACGGTTCCAGGAGGTTAAGAGTCCATCAACATCATGGAAAGGAGCATGGCATTATGCAGGCTGACAGAGCACAGAGTTTATAGCCCCTTCCATAAAAAAGAAAAGCAGAGGGCACATTAGGAATGGCAGAGTATTTTGAAACCTCGAAACCATTCCACAGTGACACACCTCCTCCAGCAAGGCCACACCTCTTAATCCTCCCCAAAGAGTTCTATCCAATACTAGGGTCCAAGTATTCAAACATATGACTCTGGGAGCCATTGTCATTCAAACCACCACAGAGGCTACCAAAAAGTGGCTTTGGGTAATTGCTGTGGATGGAAGAATTTTGAAGCATAAGAAAAGTTTAGACAGCCTTGAAGAGTCTTTGAGAGAAATATGGATGAATGAAAATGAGGGCATAACCACGCCTACGTATGGTTGAGGAGACGGTTTCTGTTGTAGAAATGAGGGAGAGAACAGCCAGAGGCGTCTGGAAGGATCTAGACTGAACACGGCCAGCAGAATAGACAGAGACATGAAAGGAGAGAGAAACCAGAAAGGAAGACAGAAAGAGAAGACACGGGGGGAAAAGAGAGAAGGCTAGGAGAGGAGACCAGGAACCAAGAGCATCCAGATTACCAGCTGCAACGCTGAGAGCCTGGGGCATCATCGGCTTTGACATGTTACATACACACTTCCGTTAGCCATTTGTCCTGAGTTTCTTGAGGCCTAACAATGGACATTAAAGGGGAGTCTACTAAGAACCCCCCCCAAAAAAGAAAGAATTAGAGCTGAAGATAAATTTTCTGTGCTCTTAGTTATCTCAATTACGTTATTATGATGCAAATGTTCACAGAAATATCAACGTGCTTCTGGGGCTAAGAAAGCAATGTGGACTATTACTGAACCCCGGAGGGAAAGCCACACTCGTAATAAGGCAACAGAAGCCTGAGTTATGTTCTTCAGCTGGATAGAAAGCAGAACTTGTGAGGGATAAACTCCGCTCTTTAACTGAGGATATTTCCAAACAACGCGTAGGAAGTGTGGTCTGATTTGCTGTTTATAATGAGAAGTGAGAGGAAAGATATAAACAGAGCAAGAAACCATTAAGCAACATGGTGATTTTGAAAACTCTCAGCAAAACATGAGATAGTAAAGATGAGAGAAACTGTCCCGGGGAGAACACCACAGATGCAGTTCAACAGCATTTCACACAGAGACCCAGTGTGCGCCTCTGACCAGGGATCTAACCAATCTCTTCGGTAGGAGCCAGAAACACAGGTGGGTGTGTCCTGGACACACAGATTCTCCGGTGGCCTGGGCCAGGGACCACAGGGGAAATCGATAAGAATTTAAGAAGGTGGCGTCAGCAGAAACACTGGCCTGGGGTAAAAGGAGCAACACAAGACAGAGGAAGGCTATGGGGTGTCCGAGATTCATCATCGCTGTGGTTAATTTGTCTCCTTTCAAAGTCCGTATGTTCAGACTCCTCAGAACGCAGCTCTATTCGGAGTTAAGACCTTTAATGTAAGTAAGGTAAAATCCCTAATCCAATCAGAACACACAGAACAAAGACCTGGTGTGGATACAAGAACAGGGCAGTCCTCCAGAAACCAAGGATGGAGGTCCTAGACCGATACCATGGTGTCAAGAGTTCTAGACTAAAAGTAAGTTTCTGTTGCTTTAAGTCAGCTTGGCTGCTGTGTTTGTTATGACAGCCCCGGAAAGTTCAAAGCTGACACATGGCTGCCGGGACTTCTGTAGGCTCAGAGAGTTTAAGAGTTTTTTGTGGGTCAAAGGGCAGAGCACCCAGGCTGAAGGGCAGTAGCATCCGGCCCTGCTGAGTTTTGAACTTGATTGAGACAAGTGATCCCTCACTCCCCCAGTTTTCCCTCTCGGGATAAGAATGTCTCCCTTATTTCATCATATTTTGGAAAGCCGATAGTAGATACTATCTCTTAGGAATAGATCTTCCACAGCCCTAATCTAAATGTCTGAGACAGTGAAGGTTGAAGCTCTTTGAATTGATACTATTTCAATGAGATTAGAAACTTAGAGTCGATGGTGACCACGGCACACATTTAAAATACATTCAGGGGGTTAGAGAGATAGCTCAGGAGTTAGGAGCACTTGCTACAGAAGTTCAGCTCCCAGCACTCACGTGACAGCTCGCAACCATCTGTAACTACGGTTCCCAGGGGATCCCACACTTTCTTCTGACTTCTGTGGGCATCAAGCGCGCATGTGATCTGCACAGATACACGCAGGCAAAATACTCATAGACATAAGATAAGATGAATAACCCTAAAGATTTGAAAATAAGATGCAAATACATTAAGGGTATTGAGGTGACACAGATGTGGCATGGCATGTGGGGAAGAGGCGAATTGGGGGGACCAGAGGGCAGACTATTTTGGACTGTAACCCCCAAATATGTGCTCTAATCTCTGACCACTCTGGAACCCAGGAATATGGCCATACATGAAACTGAGTCTTTGCAAATGGAGTCAAGGTCAAATTAGGCCGTTACTAAATTATGGCAAACTCACGCCAGCGTGGCTCTGTTTGCATTTGCTGATGGTTGGAAGTTGATCTTTTTCATGTACACATCCGTCTGAACGTCTCCTACTGAAAAATGTCTTTTGCCTGTCTTTACCTGGGTTCTGAAGTTCTGCTATTAAGTTATTTGAGCTCTTTGTGTATTTTGTATACTAAAAGTTTATGTCTGTTGTCCAAGTTTTCTCAATTATCTTTGTGTCTTATTGATTTGATATATGTCTCTCTCTCTCTCTCTCTGTCTTTCTCTCTCTCTCTCTCTGTATGTGCACGTGTGTGAGAGTGTGTGTATGTGTGCACATGTGTGTGTTGATCTTCAGCACATGCTAAGCCAGTGTTCTTCCACTGACCTGCATCCCCAGGCCATAGAATTGACTCTTATTTTCTCCTCTTTGTCCCCTCTCCCCAATCTTCTATTTCTTCTACTTTATAAAACGTTCCTCTCGCCTCACCTATATGAATTTCTTACTTCTTTTTCAACAGAGTCTTCTACGTTTCTGTGGTAATTGCTTTTGTGTGTCCATGACCTAAATCCCTGACAGGAACAAATGAGGGGAAGAAAGACTGAGTTGGCTCATGGTTTCAGTGAGCCACCATGGGGAGGGCTTGGTGGTGCCATGATATCTATGGAGACTGAAGCGTGAGGCAGTTGCAGTTCACGCAGCAATGGACCAGGAAACAAAGCAGCGGCAACCAGGGATATGACTCCCTAAGGCCTGTCCCAGGTAACCTCTCTCTTCCAGCCAGATACCTCCTGAAGTGTTCAGAGCCTCCAAAAATCGCAGGACCAGCCAAGCAGCAGGTATTCAAAATACAAACCTGTGGGGACCATTGCAGACTCAAGCCAAAAGAGTTCCCACTTCTGATTACAGTCTGTTTTTTGGTCCTGTTGCCTTTGGTTCCTCTTCAGTGTAGGAGAAGAACCCATGACGTCAGGTGTGATCATATGACTCATTAGCTAATTTAGTGCAGGCGGAAATGATGTACATCATACCCGGCAGATGCTCTAAGAACTACGTAGTTTGCCTTATATTTTCTTCCCCAAAGGGACCTGTTCACTGGCCTGGATGCCAGATTGAGGATGAGAAACAACTGCAGCAAGTCTGCAATGAACAGGCAGCACAAACAAAACATAACAGCAATGAAAACCCATGTGGCTGTAAGTCCCTCACAGGGGAGAGCTGTTCGTCACACTAAGTTCCTCCTGTACTCCCAAACCATCTATGGAAAAACATCCTAGAACTCTCTCTATCTAATTAACAAAGGTCACACCGCTTAATCGGAAACCTAAAAAGTTCTTTTTTACTACGATTTTAGTTTTTTGCTTTTGAAGATTAGAAAGATAGCCGTGAGTTGCAACAGCAGCGTCATGCTCAGAAAAACACTGCGTACATTCTGCCATTCTCCTACTCGTTAATTGCATCCTCTGTGCCAAGGCTTCATCTAGTCCAGCGGCTCTCAACCTTCCCGGTGCTGCGACCCATTAAAGCAGTTCCTCACGCTGTGGTGACCCCCAACCGTAAGATCATTTTCATTGCTACTTCATAACTGTAGTTTTGCTACTGTTATGAATCATAATGTAAATACCTGATATGTAGCTGGTCTTAAGTGACCCCCCCATGAGAGGGTCGTTCGACCCCAAAAGGGGCTGAGACCCACAGGTTGAGAACCATGCGTCTGAGCTCTGACAGCGTGTGAATGATCTCATGGAAGAGGCTGACGGGAAGAGGGTGGCCTTAGTGCACAAAGTCAGAACCCAGGAGGTTGATGGTCAAGACTGAGCTGAGAGAAATGAACGATTCACTGCCATTTGCTACAGTGGTGGATACAGGCCGGTCAGTAGCTGGGCCAGCATTAAGGCCTGAGTGTGGCCTCAGAAGGAAGAACCACAGAGAATACATACCAATGAAAGTATCAAAGTCACAGTGGGAAATTATGGGGGAAAAAATTCTCGTCCCAAGTTTTCATGCTGACAGGAACTTTAATGAAATAACAAAGAAGGAGATTATAAAGTCATGACCCTGAGAGCGAAGGAGAGAGGCCTTGGGAGAAATGAAGCACCTTGAATTTGGACTTCCAGCCTCCAGATTTGTAGTTTAAACCACACAGTGGTATTTTATTACGGGAGTGCTAACAAGCTAATGGGTTGGGTTAGCACGTGAGAAAGTACTGGAGGGCGAGACCCAGCCAAGGCATCGTGTTTCCCCTGCATCCCTTCCTCCAGCCCTGCTCACTTCCTACCTGAGACACTCTACTCCTTTAAGGGGATCATGCCACACTCAACAATGACTGTGCCCCTTACCTGCCAGGCTCCTGATAGGCAGGGTCTTGATATTCCTCTCTGGCTACTCAGATGCTTAAGCCCAAAAGCAAAGAGGCCCGATGTATGCTTGAAGATTAATTCCAGCCATCCCTCTGCATCCGTGGGCATTCTTTGCAGCACCCACAGATACCAAGTGGTGGGTGTGCCTGTCCCTCTGTACGATGGGGGAGCATCCGCATGTAACCCATGCACATCTTACTGCACACTTTAAATCAACGTTAGACTATTTGTAATATCCGATCAGTGTCGTATATTGTTATATATCACAGCGCTCTGAACTTCTTAGAACTGAGGAGTAGATCTCTCTAGTCATAAAACTGAGAGTCAAAATCCTCTAGCTTTATAAGCTAAAATACTCTCTTCACACACAGAGTTACATTTAAGCTATAATTCTGGTTTGCCTTAAACAAGCTGTCTATAAGGAGCTTCATTTTTATAATTTCACCAAAATATGTCAGATTTAATATTGGAAAAAATTGTGAGTTGGTTGAGAGGTTTTTTTCAATAGCTCTCCAAATAAAACTCTCTTTATCCTCATTGAATTAATCTCACTGCCTGGAATCAACCTCATAAAGCCACCCCAAATAAATGGGGGATGCTAGTTAAAACAAGTTACTATTTGAGGTCTTTGAGGAAAATCTTTAACCAACGAAGCCAAATCCTCAGGAATGCTTTTCTGTAGAACCTGAGTGGTCTCACTGCTCCCAGCCCTCTCAGAACAGTACTGCAGAAAAGGTGCCAGTGTCCTCTGCTGAGACCTGGGAGATGCGTGCAGAGGCCAACACAGCTGCCCCCTTCTCCTTCCTCACACTCCAGAGCTGAGCTGAGGAAAAACATCCCATTGTCTGAGGGACCTGGCGTCACATCCTCAGTCAGCTCCATCAGGAGCAACGACCCTGATCCCAGACACGTGTGCCCCGTCCAGCTGCGAGGGCTCTCAGGAAAACTGCCCAGCTTCCTCTGCTCCCAGATTTCCCCCACTGCGGAACAGAGATAAGTTTTGTTACCTTTCTCTTTCAGTGTTCCAAAAATAAATAAGGCAAATCTTTCTGGGGTCCTCGGAGAGAACAGACTTGAGGACGTGCTTGCCTAACGTCATAGCTGAGGGCTTTCCTTGTTTGCTTTGCTCTGCTTTCGTTTTTATCAGTCTGTTGTCCTGCTGGCTAGTCTTAGCCATACATCTAGAAAAACCTAAATTCAATTCAATTACAACTTCTCATCTAACGTTAATGAAGACTGTATAGTTTCCAAAGCACTTGTGCTAGACACCTGGAGAACAGAGGGGTGTCACCTCCCCTGCAGGGAACTTCACCAGGTTGTCTGACACAGGTGTGAAGCTGCCAGAATCCCCCTTTACAGTTAGAGACCCTAGAGAAACCACTTAGCCTTACCAACCTTTGCTGGCGTCCAACACAGACCATAATGCTTCACGTTTGTTCGGTGTCTGCTAGCGATAGGGGGTTTATGCAGTTGATTTGCATTAAATTATTTAAACTCAGTACAGTTACCTGAGATGGATCCTACAGTCATTTTCATATTTGTAGCCTCATCTTATAGATAAGAAAATTGAAGCTTAGAGAGGTTATAACCCTCGTTCCTGGATGTGCAGTGACGATGTGGGGAAGCCAAGAAGCAAACCCAAGCTGCCGGGTCTGAAATCTTATAGATTTAACCATTACTCTAAACTACCTTTCAAATGGGAACATAGTAAAGCCTCCAAAGACTTGTCAGAATCAACTGACGTAATGAAAAAAAAGCTGTCAGCACAGGGTCTGACACACAGTAAGCATGCAATACATGTAGACTTAACCATTGAAATGATTAGACACAAATGTAACAAACCAGAATGCAGGCCCAGGCCTACTGGTATATTCTGTTAATCCCAGCACTCAGGAGGCCCAGGCAGATGGGTCTCTGTGAGTTCCAGCCTAGCCACAGCTACATAGTGAGATGCTATCTTAAGAAATAAATGCCACAATGCAAAGTTAAAAAATAAACACACCGACGGTGTATTCCCAGGAAACCGCTTCTTGTGCAAGCTTTGCCATCGTGGGCTTACAGAGGGGGGACTGGGCTGGGGAAGCACCAGCTGTGAACCACAGCCTCTCTGAATCAGCATGCTGGTGCTCTCTGTAAGCAGCGACCTAAATTTCCAGAGCTGCTCACAGAGTGCTCAAGCAGCCAGAACTGTTTGCTATTAACATTCAGGCTGCATAGGACAGTTTCCAACTGAGCAGTATTAAAAAAAAAAATGCATCTGCTGCAATCATCCTTCTCTCCTTTAACCCTTACTTTCCAAGTGCCCCAGGGATAAACAACAGTGTGAAGTCTGTTTTCAAGGACTTAAACTCACAAGCCCTCACCCCAAGGGATCCGTACCGTAAGATCCCTCAGAGTTGATTGGGGGGAAAAAAAAGAAAGCTGCATGAGAGCCAAGTGCTTACATTCTGGCCGAGTTAGGAGCCTATGAGAAAGAGAGCTGAGGGGAGGGGGGATGTTCACTCCATGCACGCAGCAGAATCAGCTCTCTCCCTCTGGGTCTGCTCTGCTGCAGAGCTCAGCAGCACTAAGGGAGCCAGATCCAGGGATCTGCAACAAAAACGATGCCAGCCTGAAATACCCTCTGGTGCCAACCTCCACGCTCTTCCTCTGTCACTTCGGACCCTGCCTGGCTGGCAGAGCAGCAGGATTTCAGATCCAATAAACTTGAATGTACTTCTAGGCTAAGAAACCAAGCTAAGTAGAGAGGGGGATTGAAAGAGTTCCTCTTGGGCGTCTGTCAAACTTTTCCTTCCTGGCTGTGTGCAAAGAGGGGTTTCAGCTCCAGCGTCAAGCTACCAAGGCCCTGGATCCAGCCACGTCTCAGCAGGTAAAGGCTAATCAATTTGCTATATTGTCCAATTGCGTGTGTTGAGCTGACTGTCATTATCTAAAAAGGGCCAGTTAATGATGTTACTTAGGTAATTCAAAAAATCTATTTTGAGTAATCGATAGGGGAAAAAAAGAGAACTTCACTTTTTTGTAGTCATGTTTCTTTTCCTCTTACAAAATTAAATACGAAGCACTAATAAACCGTATCTTTAGCAATGATCCCATCGGAAGTACAGATTTCAAAATCAAGCAATGTGCATGTTTTCCATGTTTAAATTATTTAAAGTTATCTAAATTATCACCATCGTGTACCTAACAGCAATGCAAGATTAGAATGTATTGTTTTACAAGTCAGGAGATGTTTCTCATAGTAAATTCTTCTTTGGTTATTTTCAAGTTATCCCTCTCCTGGGTTGTCTCTAACAGTTTAAAAGATCTTTCTTGCCTCCTATCATTTGTTAAGATATGCACAAGGGGACACAAGATCTGTCCAATTCTTGATGGTGTTGTCGTCTTTAGAAAAATAAAACGCAGAAGGAGAATTAAAGGCTAAGAGCAAGTATGCCATCTCTCGAAGGTTCTCCCGTCTGGCTCTTCTCAAATTCAGCATTTACTGTAAGCCCTGCTCATCCCTCGGGCACAAGATCACCTTGCAGGAGAAAACTATAACTCTGCTTTCAGCTGCAGATCAACACAGCTGAAAAGGTACCCAACAGGCATTGCAGCAGCATTTCATTTACACTGCCTCTTGTCTGCAAAATATGTCACCTTGACATTGTATCTGCCCCTCTGGGGCAGGCCCTAACCACACTAAATAGAAATGTGCCCACGGTCCAAAAAAAATTATTCTCTTCTTTTTCTTGGATACCAGATTTTTGTGTTTTAGTCATAGCTTGCTCAGCTAAATCTCCCTGGTTCTTCTGACTGGTTGGTTTTTCTTTTTCTTAAAGACCCCCTTCTTAGAAAAGATTTAAAGTTAGGATCATCTAGTGAGTTGTAGCAAGGTACAGCAGTCAGTCTATCATTGAATGGCGCTGCTTGTCATTCAATCAACTGAGGCTACTTCCCACATTTGGGAAAAGAATATGTGTGTTGTTCAAAGATTGTGCTCTCTCCCCTCCCCTGCCCACCCCCCACCCCCCACTTTTCTTCAAAGCGTTTTTGTACAGCTGTTGAGCAGTTAGAATATCGGGGGTTGTTTTTCTGGCCCTTCAGTTTAAGCTGCAGTCTGCTATTATGGCACAGATCCACAGTCAAACAATAATGGGGATCACAGAATGAGGTGTGCAGTGAAGCCTCTGGACAACTCAGAAATGCTGTTCCTTTCATTCCGTCCTGACTCTTGTTCTTTCTTAGCTGACTTGCAGCTGTGCATGAACGTGACTATTTGGTTAAGTTTAGCATGACATCCAAAACACATTAGGAACATATTTTTCCTGTCGAGAATGATGTAAACTACTTGTCAAAAGGCTTGAGGTGTGTTGGACTTTCTTATTATCCTGGGACAGATGTCAGTGGATGAGAATGGAACCCCCCCCCATAATCCAGAAGAACTTCTTACAAGTCTCACAGGCTGTCTTCCACCAAAGCTGCGTTTGTGATGGTGTTACCGCCTAGACACAGCCTGTTTCTTTGTCATGGACATCAAAGGGTGTATAAAACTCAGGAGGAGACTGACTGCTTCAAAAATAGGCAATCTAGTTAACATGAGAAGGACACTGGGCTCCAGTTCATACATGATGACCAGACAACTCCGACTTGACTTATGGAAGACTACATAAATGTGGTGTATGTTCACATCGTCACACTAAATAGCTCAGGGACTCTAGACAAATGACTTTACCTTTTTTGTGTTTTAGAACCCTTTGTTATGCCATCAGAATTGGAAGACGACAAGTACTGCAGAGAAGGGATGTGAGAATTCAGTGGGAAATTTATCTATGCCTTGTATATATTGAATAATCATAGAAATATGAAAGTACTGGTCTAGCTTTATTTCACTACTTAAACTCTGGGGAGGGAGTGGACTCTAGGCTTTCCCTTGCTCGTAGTCACTCTGCCCTAACAATTCCTGACACTCAAACTGAAGTCTCTAAGTCAGCACAGCCAAGCTGATAGCCATGGGCTGCAGGGTCTGATGGATCTGAGGTACAAACCCAACTCCCCCTCACCAACCCGTGCGAACTTAGCCAGTCACTTCACACCCCCGTGGCTGGGTTAACCATCATAAGCAAATGATACCCACAGGTGAGGTTTTTATAAGGGTCAAATGAGATATTTATTTAAACACAAGTATGTAAAGCACTGGAAATAATACTAGACTCACCAGGAAAGTTACCAATTACCATAAGAAATCTATTGTCCTAAGCTGCGTATGATGACATTTGAATGAGGTTTCTAGTAGAAGAATGAAAATTGAAGAAGAAATGATTCGTTGAGTTATCCTTTCTTAATTCAAAGATATGTAAAAGAAACATTTTCAGGATCTCCACACAAGGTGATTGTTACTGAGTTTCCACCGCAGTGGAACGCCACGCCAAAAGAAAGGGGTGCTTTTCAGCGCCAGACCTTCCAGAGGTACGGAGGAGCCAGCCTCTCTACAGTCAGCTCTGCCTGGGGGGGACCTCCTTGGACAAGATGGGAAAGCTCCCAATACTTCTTTCAGACCTTTCCTGAGGGCAAGAGCAGAGGTTTTGACTTGCTCTGGGGATGTTTTTTCTCCTCTCTGTTGACATTCAAACAAAAAGACTTTTTTTTTTTGTGGTGATTGTGTTTTTTGTAAACCTCTCTCCTATGTTCCTAGCATTGAGATGTCAGCTGCTTTTTCTGGCTGGGTAAAGTAGGAGCTGCCTGTTGTCATAGTGATGAAAGGGTATAGAGAGAATCCCAAGTCGTGACCGGCTCTGTGAAACAGCTCTTGTTGGCCTTAAAATCCTTCTGCGGAGATGGAGTCTCCAGTCTTGGCTTGTTTCTTTCCTGTTATGCAACCAACTTCTGTGCACCGGTAGCTAAACGTTTCCTTTAAAGATTCAGTGAACAGGAGATCTTAAGAAAACAGCTAAAGCGGAAGCCAGCTCCTGTGGGGTGCAAGGGAAAGCAACCCCAAAAGAAGAGGAGAAATAGAAGTAATACCCCTTGCTGACACACACTGCAGTTATTACTCAGCATCTAACCTGTGGTAAAGCTAGTTGCTAAACTCGAAAGCCGTAGATCCCTCTGTTTTTAAGTGGGGGTGGGAACAGATCATCGTAAGATTAACTGAGGTGGTGGATGAGTGCTTGGCGAGGATTAGCTTTATCACCCTTTTCATGATGATGTCTAACATTGGCAGGGATGGCCCTTTTGCACTTGGAGTCTCCCAGAGAGTAAATTGCAATAACATCCTCAGAAAAAATCATTGCTTAATTGGAGACCAGTGAGTTTGTAGAGGAAAAAAGAAAGGGGATGATTATCAGTTTAGTAGCTGGTTGCCTTTGTTTATTTATTTATTTACATTTTAAAGAGTAAAAAAAAAAAGTATTTTCTTGTCTTAATACTAAGACAAAAGTATAAGTCATTTCCTCTTCCCTGAAATGTTAGCTTTCATAACATTTCTGTCTTGTTTCTCTGGTGATTTTTAGGCCAGACAAGGACTTAGATAATGCTATTTTTAATTTGATGCTTCAAACCACTGATGCATGCAGTGTTCTTTATCCTGTGAAATGCAAGGATAGGAGGCAGCAAGGAGCAGAACTGGAGCAGAGCTGCGCTCCCCGGGGCCCACAGGGAAATGGTCATTAATCAAACCATCACGCAAATGGGAACTGCATATGTAAGCATAAGGTGACCTTGAGGATAAAACCATCTTCATTTTTCTAACGGTTTGGGCAATCTAAATGTCTAAAAGCACCATGCATGATAATGTGTACTTAAGGTTTCTAGGCTATTGTTTCGTGTACAAATTTTAAAATATCATTTCATTTTAAACATCCCGTGTATTTTATTATCTCCCATTTTCCTCATTTCTGTGGAGAATCTTCATACGTATCTTCAACATCCACATCTGGATCCACTCTGTAGTTAACTGACAGTGAGCACCCTCAGTGCTTCTGCAAATTGTGATTCACCTTTAAAAATCTGCTGATGCTTCGGATGCAGTCCCAGGCACAGGCTCTCACCCTACGCCACATTTGAATTACTTACAGTTTGGCCTTTTCCAGTGCTCTTTAAAGGGCTTACGGAAAACCACTGAAGCAAGTGAGGCTCTAGAATTGTGTGGTTTCAACACTTATGATATTGACGTTATGCCTTAAGAGTAGTGATTAAGTCTGCTTTATCTCTTCTCCGTTTTGTCAAGGTTGCCTCCCTAGGGATTTAAACAGGCAATGCTTGAGACCACTTCAGATTGGCTTCCTGAACAGGACTCTGTTGCTCAAAATGAAGTAATTCAGACCATGTATTTTAATGAGGGAGACTGCAGAAGCACCGGCATTTACAACAAATTGGCCTCTTATACGGCATGACCTTTAAGGGTGAGAGACATTCACCCTATATCTGAACATATATTGTATATAGTTGTATGCAGAGGTGTGTTCTGTGGTGAAAACGTGTTTGTTCTGAGGGAGCTTGATGAAGCTTGACCTCTAGTCAAGGTCAAAAGTGGATTCTCCCGTTCCTACCCTCCATTCTTCCCCCAACTGAAGGCTCAATAGGAGTTAATTGTATGTGGCAGGGTGTCTGGGAGGAACGTGAACATCCTGTGTGTCTCAGAGCAGGAAGGATCACAGCCTATGTGACATCTTGATGGACAATCAATCAACTCACCTGAGAAAGAACAAAGAAGGGAATGTCAATCTTTTTGTGGTGGTTGTTGTTCAATTTTCTGATTTTTTATTTTTCTTCTTCTCTCATACAACTCTTACAACACATCCTGGTCCTCCTCCTCCCCTCCCCCACTCCTCCTAGTTTTCCCAATCTCCTTTCTCCCTCACATCTACCCCCATCTCCACCCTGCCGGTTCTAGGGGGCTTCTCTGGTAAGGGCTGGGCTACGAACAAAGCATGACATCATTAGAAATCACCTCCTGGTTACCCAGTCTCTAGTTCCTGGACAGCCCTTCGGTTTCAGGCAGGGGTTCCCTCCTTTGGCATGGAGTTTTGGCCTTCTATTGTCCCGGAAAATCCATATTTATCTTTCTGAGACTGGGTTACCCCACTCAGGATGGTTTTTTCTAGTTCTGAGATATGACTCTTAAATTTCCCACAAAGCACTTCTTTCCGCACTGAATATGTGGACTCTGCTTGATTCAGGTTGCAGGTGCAGCATCCCTGTGGATTTCCACTTAGATTCAAAGCCCCGGTGGTCATGAGCCTTGTCTACCCCAAATGAAGATCCACATGATAGTGGATTCAGTTAGGAAAGATATGGGTATCTGCAGTCTAGGAAAGTCTGAGAGTATCAACTCATTTCCAGTACAGGCGTGCCTTGATGCCAGGCGGTGTGACTCAGCAGAAAACTCAAAACAGAAGAGCTCTGTTTGCATCCTTCAGATGACTTTAATACCAAGCTGTAGACCTCTCCCCAGAGACTCATTAATGCTCTAAAAGCCCCAAAGTATTGTGTTAACTCTTGATCAGGTAGCGGCATGCATTTGGTAGCTGAAATATGACTAAAGGATTTGCTCTCGGATAGCAAAGCCTGTGACTCTCACGTAAGACAAGGAGAGAGAGCACTCTGTTGGAGTCTGACTACGAAGCGCCTGTAATAATCGTCTTGTTTACTACCTTCTCAGAAAGGAAATTTTCCATCGCTACAATAACTACTAAAAATACCAGCCTACAGGCTTCGTCTGATACAAAGAACGTCAACAGAGGATACCTGGCCTTATTTGGAAGTGTGGATGTACATGTTCCAGGAAATAAAATGTTACTGAGGAGAAAAGGGAAAGAGCAGAGGGAAGAGTCAAGGCAGGCGTCTCCCTCTTTTAGGGTCCCCGCTTAGCTTTCTCAGGCCCCTTAACTTGAAACAAAAATGAACAGATCAAATTGTTGTCAACCTTCAAGACCGTCTAGACCCTGAACCGGTCTCCTTGGTCAGGAAGGAGAGGGGCTGAGCTGTCTGATGACTCAAAATGAAGCCAGTTCAGGCAGGAGGCAAAACGACCACACTCAGTATCTGTGGAGCATGATGTGGCCAGTAGAGAAGAGGAATGCTTCAGAGCTGTGGGTGCCTGTAGTGGCGCCCTGGCTTTCGAAGCTTAGAAGAGAAAAGGACAGGAAGGAAAGGACAATGGCTGAAGACAGAGGTTATGCCAAGCAGGTTCAAGTGGCGAGGTAGTCCAGAACTTAAGAAATAAAATCTAACCTAATTTGAATTTATTTGTCTTCTAAATTATTGATTGATTGATTGATTGATTGAATTAATGACTTAATGAATGATTTAATGAATTAATTTAATGAATGTTCTAAAAACTATATAAACTAGAGAGAAAATCAACATAAAAGTCTACTCCCCCCTGTCCTTACTATAAATCTCTACAGAACGCTACAGAAACTAAAATGAAAGCAATCACAACAGAAAGAGAACGCACAATGAGTTCACCATTTAATCTGGATAGAGAGTGTTGTTCTAGTGTGTGTCCTCTAGGGGGCAGACATTTCTGGACAAAGAGAGATGAATCAAAGGTTTCATTAAGCAGAATGGACCATTTCCCTACCAAAGGCAATGAACAAGCGCCCTGCATCTTCAGGCTTGTCTCGACTCTATTTGCAGCTGAGGACCAGGACATTCCAGCTCTATGGCTTGCTTTTGCAAGCATGGAGCTTCAGGAACAGCTGAGAAATCTAATTACTACTTCCTTTCATGGTGAAATCTAATCACAACCTCTCCCCTGGCGAAAGTCAATTCTATTAACACAAAAAAGAAGCCAAACAAGAGTGGGCAGGATATTCCTGTTATACGAGGAGTTTGAGGGACTTTTTAAAATATCTATTAGTTATGACAAAGCAAATTTTGAGTTAGCGTATAAGTCCCTCCACAATTTTTTTTAATTCAGCTCATGGGCTAAGCACTTGCTGATGACCCTGAGTTCAGATCCTAACACCCACAGTAGCCGCTCACATTCAGCTATAACTCCACCTTCAGAGGATCCAATCCTTCCTCTTGGCCTCAACTGGTGCTTACAGACCCACAGATATACACATAAATAAAAATAAATAAATTTGAATATTTTTAAAAGATGGCTTTTTCTGTTGAACTTGTAAAGCCAAGTCAAATAAGTGAGTTAATAGAATAAGTCATTTAGGCCAGTATTACCCCATAAGCTGTTTCTGAAATCCTTAATACTATGTGCCACTGTTGCAGCCCACCCATTCACTAGTGGACAGTGTGAAATGGCAGTGTTGTCTGGAGAAGGGTCTCCTTGACTTCCTAAAATGTAGACTAACATTTAATTTTTAATCCAGCAGCATGGCTGCTCTAGGGTAGAAAGAATGTTAGTACATGCCTTTAATCCCAATTCAGAAGGCAATGGTGGTACACACCTTTAATCCCAGTGTTGGGTAGAGGTGGAGCTCAGAGGAGAAGCAGTGAGTAAAGGCAGAGTAAAAGAAGCAAGGAAGCAAGGTAAAAGCAGAGTATGGAAGCAGAGCTCAGACAGAAGTGAGGTGGAAGCAGACAGGAAAACAGACAGGAAAGTAGAGCTCAGAAAGAAGCAGAGAATTAGTTTTGTCAGGCAGTTTGAGAGCAGTCAGCTCACAGACAGTTCAGTTCAGAAGGAGAAGCCAAGAAAAGCAGAGCCAGTTCAGAATAAGTTAACATAGAAAGCTTGGAGTCAGAAGCAGATGTTTTGTAATTTCAGCTAGTCAAAGTGAGTTCAGTCAGTAGAAAGTCTTGGAGCTGAAACACTCCAGGTCTAGACTTAAAATTAGATTTTATAGAGGCTAACACCTTCTAGGTTTGGGCTTACATCTTGAAGATTAGATTGTACAGAGGCTGAAACCCTGTAGGACCAGGGATTGAATTAGCAAAGAATAAACTGTTCTCTGCCATGAACTTTGGAGACTAATTAAATAAAATCAATGACTACATCTATGCCTGCACTAAAATCCTGCTGAAGTAAGTGGAGACACGCTTATACATTTGTAGAAATGTATATTTTATAAATACTTGGTATAAGTATTTATAAATTGGTTAAACTAATGAAATTGCAAATTCCATTAGAATATCTGTCATTAAAACCTAATTACTGAAATGGGTCTAGCATCCAGATTTGTAACTTACAAGGAAAAGAGTAAACAAGTTTTGGGAACAAGCATCCAGCTCACCACTAGGTTTTCAAAGAAGACAAATGGGAAGCAGGATAAGACACAGCTGCTTTCTATAATAACATAAACTTTACCCTAAGTGCTATCAGAGTGCTTTTAGTTAACAAATCTGACCTTACACACACACACACACACACACACACACACACACACACATACACACACACACGCACACACACACATACACACACACACATACACACACACACATACACACACACACACACACACACACACACATACACACACACACATACACACACACACACACACACATACACACACACACACACACACACACACACATACATACACACACATACACACACACATACACACACACACATATACACACACACACACACACACACACATACACACACACATACACACACACACACAACACACACACAGACACACACACACATACACATACACACATACACACACACACACACACACACACACACACACACACACACACACATACACACCATAGCTCTAAATCAAAGCTGGGTTTCTGTATTGATGAATTTTGAGCTGCCAAGCTCCTGACATGGGAGGTAACTTGAGATGGGGGCAGGGGAGGGTCAGAATGTACCTTATTTATGACAGCGGAGGCCTGTAATTGGTTTCATACCACCACAGTGGCCAAATATTCATGCTATGCTGCCACACTGGAGATGTTTGTAATTCTGGAGCAAGCCATACACTGTATTTGGTGCTTTGTTGTATTTTTCTCAAACCCTATGTGTTTTAACAGTGACTGTAGTAAGGTCTGAGAGTCAGTCATGTTGGAGATGTCTAATTCACCCAAAGGCTTCTAGAATCTTGAGACCAAGGCTAAGGACTCCAGGAATCCATAGTTTAATCTACATTTTTTGTGCTATGAAGTCAGACATAATTATCATTAAAAAACACAAATATTCTCATGTCTACTGTTAACCATCCAAAATGCAATTATATTAGCATTTGGTTAATTGGACTACTCTGGATTAGATAAAATTTTATGTGTCCCAAGGCATGGCATCCCTTGAAGCAAGAGATCTGAAAAATGTCAGACCTGTGACTCCTGCATTTTTTAACCAAAGATTGTTATCAATCAAAAGCACAGAAAGGAAATAATGGTTCTAGGCAAGAAACTCAAATTTGAAAACATGAGAAGACTATAATGAAGAGCTATTTACCAAAGTCAGGGCAGTGTGTGCAGGTGCTTAGGGACAAGGTAGTAAAAATTAAGCTTGTAAATGAAAGAGGAGGGAAAGTTCTCTAGACCTAGACAAAAAATGCCATGTGAGAGGGCCATCAGGGGGAGCTGTGATCTTCAAGACAGGACACAGTCACCGGAAGGGATCAGAAAACCACAGACCCTGACTTACCTCTAACTCCTCCGGTAAACATAGATTCACACCAGATTTAGCCACGGATTCGGGTTCAAAGACGGTTTAATTTTTGGCTAATTAAATCATTGGTTCTAGCCTGGAGCCCTAGAACACTTTGGCCTCCATACAATCGGGTCTTAAGCCTTAAAACTGGAAGGCTTCAGCCCCAATCTCTGTATAATCTAGAACATTTAAATCTCTGTATACTCTAGTCAATCTTCGAGACTCACTGGTGACTGAGCCACTCTGACTAGCTCCTTCTGAGCTCTGACTTTTCTGGTTCGACTCAACTCACTCATTCTGGCTCAAACTCTTCTACAAGCTTCCCTTGGTTAAAAATGACCTTCTGAGCTGGCTTGCCCTTTCTGACTGAACTCTTCCGACTTTGGCAGATTCTGACTGACTCTCTGACTGCCTCAGACTGAACTCCTTTCCTCAGCTTCAAACTGACTCACTCTTCCCTTTTGATACCGACTTCTTCTGCCAAGCTACCTTTTTGTCTCTCCCTGAGCTCTCATTGCTCCATACTGCCTCAGTCAGCCTCTCTGCTCCTCAGTCAGATTGCTTCGTTTTCTGCGTCTTTTCCCCCATCTGCCTGCTTCAAACTGCTCGCCTCATACTACCTGCTGTAACTGACTGACTGTAACTGACTCTGTAACTAACTGCCCTGAGCTGAGAGCCACTTTTCTATCATTAGAGTTAGGCGTGCCCTCACTCTGACTCACTCTGCTAACTCTTCCTCTGATTCGTCACTTTGCCTGTCCTTCACTGACTCATCTCAGACCTCACTTCTTGTTTGACACTGACTCCTTCTGAGCTCTGCCTCCTGTGTCTGCTTCTACACTCTGTTTCTGTCTTAGGGATTAAAATCGTGGACCACCTCTGTCTTCTGAATGCTGGGAATAAAGGTGTGTACCAACATTCTCAACTTCCTTTAGACATTCCATCTGGACCACACTGAATGTGATTCCCTCATGTAGACCCCTGGAATATAGATCCTTCCTAGCTTTCACATAGACCTATCCTCTACATCCTTTTTTAAGGGCTCCCTGTTGGCTGAGCCCAACAGAAGCTGGGTAAGAAAACCTGTTGCTCCAGCTCCTTTGAGCCCCACACAGCTGAAGATGGAGAAGAAGAGAGCGAATGTAGAGACACGAATGGACATGAACAATGTCAGAACAATGTCAGATGGGGGAGATGTCTCTTCCCAGAGTGGGAGGGAAACAATGAACAGTCACGGCCCAGCTGTGAACCAGCTGTGAACCAGCTATGAACCAGCTGTGCTATTGCCTTGCATGAGGGACTCCTCCCAAGGCTTTGTCTCAAAAGGCAGAAGTAAACTATGGTCTTTGCTTTTTCCCCAAGGAATTCCTCTAACTGGCTCCAGCCATAAAACTCTTAGATTTAGTTGCATCTGCAGCTGTGAGTTATGAGCTGTTACATCACTGGGCAAAGAATCGCTGTCCTCATAAAGTGTTGGCCCTAACAATGCTACATGAGACGCTTCCACCGTGTGCTAAGTCCTAGAGAGACTCCTTGGAGGGAGTGCTTTCATTCATGGTTCACACAAGAGCCAAGACCTCCTCAAAGCGCACCACTGTTCCCCAGTGGGGCCCAATACCATGAGAATCAGGCTACTTGGAACCGTGTTGAGGTATTATTTGCTGCTTTTCTTAATCCTGAAAGAGAACTTCCCCCAGTGACTAATTCTTTGTCCGGTCACACAGTTGAAAGCACTTGAAATCCCTCTCAACTAGAACTGAATGTCTGACTTATTGAGACGGACAATTTCCACTGAAGCCAACAGCTTTGCTTTATACCCATAGAGTTTAACTAATAAGGGAAATTCAAAGCAGTCAGAGGAGAAAGGCCAGAACGAGGCGTTCAAGGGGGAAAAGCTTGGGAGGAGGGGTGTATAAGGAGAGCTAAAGGCAGAAACAGGAACTGCCATGCCTTTGGCAACATGGACCACATCACCTGCGTTATCTCATAGTTTCACAAATGCGAGGGGCCCTCAGAGGAGCCCTGCTGAGGAGCAGATACGAGATTCACAAAGCCGGGAGTTTGTGCAATGTGGGGGCCTTCTTTGTTAAAACAGAGGAGTCACAATCAGGCTCCAAACTTCATGTGGCTCCTGTGCAAACAAGGGCTCTAAAATTTGAGCTTCTTAGTTATGTGATACATCTGTCCCGCAGGTACTGAGCTAACTGGGTGATAGATGATAGATAGATAGATAGATAGATAGATAGATAGATAGATAGATAATATGTAGATGATAGATAATGGATAGATAGATGATAGATAGATTATAGGTAGGTAGGTAGATAGATATTCAGACAGATGAGAGATAATTTCAGGTATCTACAGCTTAAAGAATATGCAAAAATACTATTGAGCAGTAAATAATGCAAAAAAAAAAAAATGAAAAAACCCTGCATTCACTGAGAAAGGGTAGATATGACTGAAATGACCTCCCTGATTACACTCTGAGGTGTGGCAAGGTAGAGGCCTTGTGAAGAGGGGAAAACACCTAGAACTGCTGCTCCATGGGTCCGTGCCTCCCAGAGGGTGGGAGTGAGACACGGGGAGATTAGGGCGCAGTACAGTAAGATGAGGAGCTCTGAGATGGGTGATGAAGAAGTGCCAGAGGTGTTCATTGCAATCTTACCCCTAAAAGCCTGTGGGATCCTCCAAACATAATTAAAGTAATCCCTCAATCACAGGTCCCAGGAGAGAGGGACTGTTCGTATTTCTTCTGAGCTTTGAGGAAGTCCATGGAAAACACCTGTTGGGTGTCTTTACTTCCCACGACTAGAACAGGCACAGTGGCAAAACTGCGCATCGGCATAGTGGGGTGTTGAGGAAGTCCTCCCTGGTGGGCAGTTGTGAGGAATGGAGTGATGTAGTAATACATTGCTGTGGAGTTCAGAAAGGAAGACACAGAGGCGTTCTCATGCATGCAAACTCTGCTAGACCTCAGCAGAGGGAAGCACCATCCTGGCCAGCTCCAGACTCAATCGACAGTGGAACCCCGAGCATCTGAGCTCAGGTGTTTTTATTCATTCAGAACTCTTTAGGTGTTCTCCTGATACCACATGCAGATCATAAACAATCAAACAACCCCCACAGAAGTCCAACACCTGCATACAGTACAAAACGCCAAGGCCTGTGCATCCCTTTTTCCAACAGTGCACAAAAACAATTATTTTAAACACAACTAAAAATAAACGTCCCAACAGAGTGACATCACAGGCGGGAGCATATGAGTGGCGGACAGGGAAAGTGATCACTGCATAACTGGGCATGTTGTATTACCTACTATTAAAGTCTGAGAAAAGAAGGTATTTTTTCAGTAAAATTATACTTTGGGAAACACAAATGAATGCTAAGAGACTTAACTTCTATTTCTGCCATTTATTGCTAAATACCAATATACTGGGCAAAACAGTAGCCCTTTTATACTGTCTCAGGATTTTGTGGGTCAGGAATCTGGTCGGATCAGGAGTGCTGGCCTGACAATGGAGCAGCACTCACAAGCCAGTGCACCTTGTCAAGGACATGTGAGAAGGTAAGATTGAGGGGACTGGTGAACATGGTCTTTGATGACATAGCAGTCTATGACAAGTGGCTCAGGGCTCCTGAAACAAATGTTCTAAGAAAAGAAGGGTTCAAATGCTGTGACCTAGATCCAGGAGCCTGCAACATCATTTCCATCATAACCACTTAGTTGACCAGGTCATTGAGGACAGCCCAGAGTTGGGGAAAGAAATAAGACTATATTCAATAAGAAGAGCAGCGAGGACTCTGCAGCCTCTTTTCCATAAGTTCCTACGTAGAGAAACATAAGATGGGCTCCAGACAGCCAAGCAACGTCACCTTGAATACGGCCGCTGTCCGTGGAGCCTTGGTTCTTAGTAGGATGCTTCTTTCTGCTGTCAAATGTGTCACCTGGATGTTTGCCTTAATGGCACACACTTGGCTAGCCAATGGGAGAAGTTTGGACCTTTCAGATTCCATATGCAACGTTTCCCCAGACAGGCCTTACCTATAGCGTCCAGTCTAGCTGGCATCCATTAAGGTTTCAGCTGAAGTCCTCCATCTGGTAAGAGGCATCCTGTCCTGACAGAAGAAGAAGGCTCTCCTTGAAGCTCCCCACCATTCTGCATCTTCAGCCTCTCCAGGTTTATGACAGCAAACACTGGTGTGAAGGAAAGACCTGGAGAGTACTAAGTAGCAAGATGATTTAAGGTCTATGAGCTATTAATGGCTATTAAGTTCAAATGTTTCTGTCTTGGAGTGTTTCAAGAAATGGACAGTTTCTCACTTCATTGTCACAGATGTTGAGAGTCTCCGAAGGCTAGATGCTCTCCTTTGAGTCTCATGGGAAAGTCTATTCCTTTCCCTGTGTTGTAGATGAGGAAACAACTTGACCAAAGTCTCTGGTCTGCTGGAAGGCAGTTCTAGCCTGGAGCTCAGGTTCCACTTCCCTACCAAGAGTTCTTTCAACCACGCTGCTTTGAGCAAGCTTGTAGATTGGGAGAAGAGCTTTCATCATCTTACATCGGTGGCACAAAATGGAGTCATCAAGTCTAATTCCACATATGCGAAATTTTGCCTCTCTCTGCATCTTTTGCTTAGAGTCTCATCTGGTCTTTCTGAAAACGAAACGTCTCCATTTGTAGACGCAGCACACCAAGTCTGAATGTCTCAAAATAAATGATTTTTCACTGGTCCCAGAATAAGTGGTATTTATCATGCTGAGTGAGGACATCGTGGCTTTCTTTTTCAAAGTGCTCTGCAAGCATCAGCAAGCGAAGCCTCCCCAGGTCTTCCGGGCGGTGGCTGTGTACAAGGCGTCTCTCATTTACCAGAACAGTCCTGCACTTCTTTATACAAATCAGCGCGTTCAAATAAGAACCTACAGACTGTGAAATTGTTCCCATCACTGCGTGACAAATGACCTTGACGAGGCAGCACACCCAATGACTTATCTCAAGGACAAAAATACTCTAGAACCCGTCTCCTGTTCTTTTTTTTTTTAATATTAGACAAGGAAATATTTGCCAATGGTACTGTGTCATCTCAGGTAGCTCTTACAGTGTATTAAACATTACATTTTGAAGTAAAGAAAAAAGAAATTGCATTTTTCAATGATTCCTTACAATTAGAATTCACTGAGAGAATGAATTATTTTTGAACTATCATTGGTCAGAGATATAGTCTCTCTATATTCCCTCTAAATTCACTGTTTATTTGCCCTAAGTTTGTCTTATATTGGCTCTTAATTCCATGTCAAAATGTTTTTACTTAAATGTTTATTTAGTCTTTGAGCATTTCGTGTATTTACATCACCTCTACCCCTTCCTCTTCCTCTTCTGTGTCCCCTTCCCACGGTAAAATGCTTATTTTTGATACAATAGTCAGAATATATTTTAGAGAAAAGAGCATCCCGGGGGTTGTGAAATCTGTAGGGTTACCTTTGGTTTCATACTAAAGCATTAAAGTTGGAGCAGAGATGAGGTCTCCTGGCAGTCTGCGCCTTCTCTCATTGTAAATGGAGGCGTAGGAAGGATCAGGTTTTACAGGAATGAAATGAGGTAAGAACTGAAATCAGCCTGCCCGTTCAGAGGTGTGGTAGTACTAAATGACAATCACCTCTAGAGCAGACAATCTCCAACTGCATCTGTGAAACTGCATCTGTCAGTCATCCCAGACCACGCCTCCTTGATCACTGATGCTGTCTCCTTTATTCGCAGGTCCTGGCAGCATGAAGGCTGCACTTTTGTTCCTGTCCGTCTTGGGAACTGCAGTAGCAATCCCGGTAAATCTCCTTTCTTCTGTACTGTGTCTCTCCCCCTGGACTCCACATGTGGAAGAAAATGTTCCTGAGCCCGTGAGATGCTGACTCAGGAGGATCCAGCTCAAGTTCCAAGCCTAAAGAGACCCAGTCCCAAACAAAGACCCACACACACACCAAAAATAGTTCTTCTAGGACACCTTTGTATTCTTTTTAATTCCAATTTCATTCTGCATTACCCAAGAAGTAAATGCATAAGTAAAAGGAAGAACATCGAGATGATAGATTTTTAAAACATTTTCCAGACAATAAGATAAAATACATGTGTAGCAGAAAGTGTTAACTATCATCTAATTAGACAGGATCCACCCCCCAAACAAATGGCCAGGAAGAAATAAATTAACTTACAGATCTGTAAAAAAAAAATTTTTTTTAAATTAACGTGTATTGCATGCCCATTCTCCTCCAGCATTTTCGAGAACAGCTGCATGCTATCCGATTTCTCAGATCGAGACTCTCCCCTGAGAATCTATAATAATAAAAACAGGAATTACTGTAGTAGGACCATAAATGCTACAGCCTTCATAGCATGGCTAATAGCTCATCTCTGGGCTGTTTGATGCAGTGTGCTCCACGTGGAGTACCCGCTACTTCATGGTCAGGCACACTTGTCCCACCACCATCTATAAGTAATAAAGCCACTGCGTGCAAGTCACACTCCTGGGGGCCATGTCAGCAGCCTCAGCACCACTGGGAGGTTTCCTTTGAAAATGGACCCACGGACTTGTGATCATTTCTGATGTCCTGCAGAGGTTCTACCCATCTTTCATTAAGTCAAAGGGCTCGTTCTCTTCTTCACCCAATGGAAGAGCCAACCTCCTTCACACAGACAAGCAGTGTCCACTCTTGTCTAGCCTAAGATTCTTTCCTTGCTTTTTTAGATGAATGAGAGCTGGTTCCGGACAGCGGGATCAGCTAAAACAAATCCCGTGCCACCCTGATCAAATGGTTCATAGAAAGAAAGAATGTATGACGCACACTTAGAAGGATGATGCTTAACTCTGTGGAGTAGTCTGGTTAAAGTTTGTGCTCTGAAATCATAAAAGCGGGACAGAGTAACACAGAACGGAGTTCCCACAGAATCATCTGAAAATGTGTCTTACTTTGGAACGGTCACGGTTTCAGCTTTGTAAACAGGCATCCAGAGTCTTTGAACCAAATGTTTGAGTGACACGCCCACAAATAGACACAAACCAGATGTTTCCTTTCTGGGTCAACTTATTCTAAGCAGACCCAACCAGATGCTGAAAGGCGAAGTGTCTTCTCACAAGACTAGCCAGTTTGAAATCCTGTAGCATTTTCTAACCCCGCTTGAATTCTTCGGCAACGGTTTCTGTGTGGCTGGGAGATTCTAAGCAGACTTTCAACAGGGATTGAGAGATAAACACAGAAGTGGGCATGGTGATGAAATAGATTTCAGTTCTCAGATACTTGCTCCTTGTGGGTTGGAGGAGCCAGGAGGTGCAGGAGAGAGAGGGGAAAGGAGAGAAAGCATTCAACATGCCTAACCTCCCTCATTGCCTCCCATGACACCCTGTGGAAGAGGGGACTCACTAAAACGGGCTTCGTTCCTTCTCCTCTTCCTCTTCCCTTCAGCTTCTTTCAAAACCTTTTCAGTGCCAGTCCTCTTAGTTGAGAAGGAGGCGAGATGCAAAATAGCAAACAGATCATAACAGATCCTGTAGTCACCCAGCTTACTTTGTAGACATTGCCAGCACTGCAGGACCTGCTGCCGGCCGAGAAGACTATTCCATTGGAGTCTGAGCTCTAACACATGTGCACTGCACATCCATAGGCTCTCCTTCCTTGATAAAGGCGAAGGCTTGTCTCTGACACTGGCGGTTCATGTGTTATCACCGTGGAACATTACCATCAGGAAGAGTTATTTCAACTCAGGAACTCTTTGAAATTGTACAGAAGTTTATCTCCATCCCTCCGTCTCTATGTTTCTGCTCACTTCACCTGAGGGGGTGGCAAGATAGAAGTCAGCGACTTGTCAAGCCCTAGGAGAGATCAAAGAGCCGAAGAGGCTTAAAGGAAGATTTCCCTCTTGAGTCTAGTTACTCGACTTCCCCATCATGCACCACTGCCCAGCTCTTCATTGATGTCTCCAACCTGGTACAAAGCCATTGCTCTCCACGAAATCAGACTCCGCAGCTTTGGTTCCCTATCAGGCTCCATGCCCTGTCTCACACAATCTTCAAATTAGTTCTAAACTGAATTGCATTTTAGTCAAAGATGTCCTGATGCATGTTGAAGCCCATGGGGCAAAGAAAATAAATATTTAGCAAAAAAAATTATAACTTTTTTTTTGCTAATTATCAGTGAGAACTTAAAAGCAATCAAGGTGCTGTCTAATGCGATATCCTGGGGCCAATTTGGTTTTTCTTCGATTTTGTGTTCCATAACACATTTCAAGATTATAAACTATGAACGTTTATGTCAAAGTTTGAAAAATTCCAAAACTCGAGGTTATTATTGAGATATTTTATGTTTTATTTTCAGCCTGTCTTTGTATATAACCTTTCATAATTCTGACAGTCTATAACTCTCTCACGTAACGGTATATTGCAGGCATTTTCATGTATCCTAGAATTCTAAAGACTATCATTCATTAATGTTATCAGTAGCGATCCCAGTACTGATGATAATGACAAAAATAAATCATATTTTTTTAAGTTGTCATCTATATGTTAGTGACACAAAGTCCTCATTTTTCAGACAACTGCAAGGTTCCACTCTGATCATTCCAAGCCAACCACTGCAACACTGGTGACCCCCGACAGTGCCGCGGTCCCCATCATTGTGGTTGAAGCTGCAGCAGACACAGAAAACCATCCCAACGATAAGGTAAAAGTAATAATCACGGTACTAAAGTGTCATCTTTTGATTTCTCCAGAGAATTCAACATCAAAGCATGCTTAAAAGTGTAATATATTCATTTCTCAGTTTAACTTTGTAAGTACAGTATTCGCACGAACCATCTCTGAACGAACTAGAAGTTGTGGTGACTCCTTGCAGTGTAGTGCTAGGTAACCATTTCATTTTTACAAGATTCATATTCAGGCTAACCCTGTGACTTTATAACGTGAAGAATTACACAAACACATTTACATGATAACGTATGAAGAAAAAGAAGGAAGGATGTTTAATGTTAGCTTCATATTGGTAAATAACAGTACCATGCCATTTAGTTCAAGAATAAACTCTTGTTCTTTTTAAGGCTGAAAAGACGTCAGCACTGAAGTCAGAAGAGGAAACCCACGAACAGTCAGCAGAACAGGATAAAACCCACAGCCATGAGGAGGACCCGAAGGATGCGGAGGGTGGTGATGGCAACTTAGATGTGAATTTAGAGTATTCGCCAACAGAAGGAACGCTGGATCTACAAGAAGGTACGAGTGAACCCCAGCAGAAGAAGCTCCCAGAGAACACTGATCTCCCTGCTACTGCGTCTACTGCCTTTGTGGATTCTAACCAACATGCAAACATCACAAAGGGAGAAGAAAGCCAAGAGCGACCTGCACATGACTCTCCCCAGGAACTGAATAAGAGCAGGAAGCATAACCAAGATTTAGTGGATGAAGAAAGCCAGGAACAAGATCCAGGTATTCCCAATGAAGACGAGGAAGACGAAGAAGAGCCAGGAGATGTTGGTGACCCCGGTGATAACCAAGAAAGGGAAAAAGAAGCTCCGGAGGAGCAGCCTACCAGCAAGCAGGAGGGAAACAGGGACCAATCTGATGATACCTTAGAAGAGTCCAGACAGCCAACTGAAACAAGCAAGATGCAGGAGAATGTATCTGAGCAAGGAAGCCAAGGGCAAGACGGTAACTCCAACGCAGAAGGGGAAGATGACAAAGCAGTGAGCAGCAAGAAGCACATTCAGCATACAGAGTGGCAGGGCCCAGAGGGAAAAGCTGGCCTTCAAGCTACTGGTAACCAAAAGGACATAGATAAAAAGACTATTTCCATCGAACCTACCAATGACGGCGTCATCGTGCCTAGGAACCATGGAGCCAGTGATGACGGGGGCAACGATGACTCTAAGCACGGTACAAGTGATGACTACTTCATGCCAAGCCAGGAATTCCTGGAGGCTGAAAGAATGCATTCTCTCTCCTATTACCTCAAATACGGTGAGGAAGCAGCAGAAGAGAATGAGAACACAGACAAAAGCAAGGCTGGAGACGATGAAGGGGTGAGATTATTTACGATGAGGGTTGTCTAGTCAATTTGCCAAGAAAGGGTGGCAACGGCTCTGTATACGCTCACAGTCCGCACTGGGTGTTTTAGCAGTACGTTGCTAAAACACAGGGCAGGCTGAGCATCCCTGATCTGAGGTGACTGGGACTAAAAGCATTGCGATTTTGGAATATAAACATACACATAATGAGGTAGCCCGGAAACGGAATCCATGCGTCAGCACAAAGTCCACTCATTTCACAAATCTCTGTGTATATATAGCTTAAACATAACCTTACGCAATATTTTTAATGTGTCTGTATTTTGACTGTGACCTGCCACACGAGGGGATATGTCAGATCTCTCTATGAGCCATGCCAGTGCTCAAACTACAGTTGGGTTTTGGAGAATTTCATAATTGCAAGGGTTCAGATTATGGATGCTCACCCTGTACAATGATGTATTTTTCTGTCCATCTCTTATCGTTAGACTGAGAACATGTTTTATCTTGGGTTCCCATTGAAAGCAGACCTTTGATTTGAGTGACAGTTATTTGAGAAATGCAAGAAACAAATGAGAGCTACATGTAAGCATTCTATAGGGAAGGAGGCAAGCAACAAAAGGGAACCTTTCTAAATTCATCAAAAACACAAGCAAACCTCTGAAGGATTATTCTATTTGGGGGCAAGAGAGCTGCGACATTTATTTTATCTGGGACTTGCTAGAGGTAATAATTTCCCCCCAGCATAGCCAGCCTGTCCTTTGAACAGGTCATGTAGATTTCTATGGTTTAGGGGCTTCAGAAATGCAAATAGTGGAGATGAAAATCCCTGGGGCTAGCTGAAAAATTCTGACAGACCTGAAGAATGGGAGACACTGGCAGCAGTGATTCTACTGTCTTGAAAGCTGGGGTCGCACTGGTGCTGCTGAACCATCTGTGTCTGACAGAATGAATGCCTCCAACATAATCAGAGAGTCGGCAACGTTTGTTAAATTAATTATAAAAACTCAAATACCGCTTTACTGAGCAAACACAAGCCCAGATGAAAATCTGGAAACTGTGGTAGGGAGAAAGAGGGAATTCTGTTTTGATTTGGCCGCTTAACTATCTGGGACTTTTAGGCAAATTCCCAGGACCATCCCCCACCACCCTCCTTCAGGAGGAATTGACTCTGTTTGGGGTGGCAAGTAATCTGAAGCCCTGGGACCTCTCCTGCCATTTTAAGTTAGGAAGTTTCCTACACCTCAAACTCTGCTGAGAAAGGTTTGTCAACACCTCCACAGAGGTCACAGATGGACTCTCATCTAACGACAGAATCTCAAGATAATCACTGATAACGTTATAACGTTATGGGGACCCCCAAGGGCCGATCCTAGCTTACTGTGGATGGATCCAATTCTTGCTCTCTGGGGGGTCACTGTCTCCCCCCCACCCCCCAGTTGCTGGGGTTTCCCTATTGCCATCTATCTGAGCATGCACGGCTCTGTGACAGTATGTGCAGAATGACAGAAAGCAAGTCGCTGCTCTCCTGATAGCACTGAAATTCTGCTCTTGTTGTTTTCAAAGGCCAAAAAAGCCCAGAGCTCACCAAATGCTGAAACTTCAGATGAGAGCGACTCCGGGAGGCACGGCGCTGGTGAGTGCACGCAGAGCCATGCACGGCTGGTCCAGGATGAGATGGAGTCTACCATTTGGGCTAGCAAATTTGACTGCTTAGCTTCCATTGTGATCCAAAAATCCGCGTCCCCAGCCTCCTCAAGGAAATAGCCCATAAAGTGTTGGTATTTCTAGTACGTGATTGATAAACTGAGTCAGTGAGCTTACGAACTGAAAGTCCTGTTAAGATTTACACAAAGCTATTTTTACCGCCCCCCGCCCGTCCAGCCCCCACTGTGCTTTCGACGCTGAGAAGGACTGCTTCTATTCCTTATTCTCAAATCCATCCCACTTCAACCACAAACCTCTTTAATTCCAACAAAATTAAATTCTCCCGGCTTAACTTCTGACCTTCTCACACATCATTTTATACACTTCAGATTCTGACTGTCTCAGGCAGCCCAAGAAAAGCTGTTGTCCTCTTCCAGCTCCAATCCAGCCTGTTGTAAGAAGATTATCTAAACCCCTGTGTACAAGTCTGAAGCCAGAGAATCCATCTGCAGATTAGCACATCAGTTAAAGGGGTTCCCAGCAGCCCCTGCTCCCACTGATTTTTTTTCTGTCTTATTCGTTAAAATGAAGCTAACCATTTGGACGACTTTGTGTTTAATACACAATTTCTCTTTGCTTATGTTTCCTTCCAATCTTTCCTGTTAGATTCTTGCATGAACTTCCAATGCAAAAGGGGACACACTTGCAAAGTAGATCAACAGGGGAAACCCCACTGTGTTTGCCAAGATCCAGAAACTTGTCCCCCTGCAAAAATCCTTGACCAAGTGAGTATTCTGTGGAACAGTCTCACAATGCACCAAAGCTCCGGGTTCTTGAGTGGAAACAGTTTGTAGTCAAATCTATATTTCTTAGTAGATACACAGGTTATCTTATATCTGAAGTCATTTTAAATGGGAACAGAAACCAGAGAAATCAAAGTATCTCAATTGTGATATAAAAAAATTAATAGTAGGGCCAAGGAGATGGCTCAGTGGGTAAAATCTTCTGTGTAGGTCTAAGGATGGGCGTTCAAATCCCCAGCAGCCACATAAATGCTAAGTGGGATTAGCAGATACTTGTAACTCCAACACACTCAGGGGGGCAGGCATGGGGATCCCTGGAACCAGCTGACTACCTAGGCTAGTGGTATGGATGAGCTCTGGGTTCAACTGAGTGATGTTGCCTCAGCTAATAAGGTGGGAGAGATCAAAGAAGACTCCCAACATCAGCCTCCTCGCCCCCACCAAACCCCATGTGTGCGTGAGCAACACCTGTGCACACACAGAGTGTAATACGCCAATAGCACATAAAAGAAATTTAAAATTTAAAAGACAGTGCCATCCTTTGAGCAGGAGAACTTTTCAGTTCATTGTATCCCTGGGATATTCACAATTACAGTTCTGTGGAGACCTATCTGGAGCTAAATTATTTGTTTAATTTGGTAGACTTTTTTTTCTTTGTTACCAAATCAGAGAATTGCTATTTTAATAGACTCCCCCCCTGAGCACATCTCTGGCACGGCACACTTTGCCCCACAACCAGTGTGTTCCTGGGAGGTGCTCTCTGGTGTACTCGGCGCCACCATTTCTGTTTCCCTTGCCTAGGTCTGTGGCACTGACAACCAGACCTACACCAGCTCCTGTCACCTGTTTGCTACCAAATGCAGCCTGGAGGGGACCAAAAAGGGACACCAACTGCAGCTGGATTATTTCGGAGCCTGCAAATGTAAGACACTGATCACTGCCGCCAAACGTCATTTCCGGGTGGATTTGGCATGACTTTCGTGCCTCTCTGAATTCTATATATACAAACAGGAAAGTGTATATGGTTATGAAATCAGCCTGATACTGAAACCAACTCAGGAATTCCCAGGACCTTAATCATAGGAGATTCTGATTCCATGAGACTGAGTTGGAACCACGGGTTTGTTCTACTGTTTGTTTATCAAGAAACCTAAACAATTCCCCTACTTAGTTCAGAGGCACCATTGTAATATGTACTTACAACGGACATAAAAGACTTGGGTGTTCTGAATTGCTTACCTTCCTCCCAATTTTACTTAAGTCTTTGTCAAAAGTTTTATTGCAGCAGATTCTTCCAGAAATTGTTTAACACCATCTTCCTGCCCCAGGAGTTTCTCCGTTGTGTTTGCCCCCCTCTCCACACACACACAGATAAAGCAGTTCCACACTAGTACAGCCCACTTGTGTTTCTGCTTCTCCTCGCTCCTGCACACAAAAGATTAAGCCTGTTGGGCACCTTGATGTTAAGTGTTATCATTGACTTGCTCTGTCAACTAACGTAGACAAAATCTTCCAGGTTCCTTCTGGGCAGAAGCCCAGGAGGGTTGGTATGTTACTCTGGTTCCTCTCAGTTTGTCACCGCAAACTCTGAAGCCTTGTGTTGAGGTAGTAACCACAGTGTTGAGGCCCGGTGAGACTGTGATGAACCTCTTGGCAGCTGGTGTCAGACTTGGGGTCGTCTGGAAACAGGTGTGGGCTCTTTAAGTGCAGAGGTGATCGGCTACTACAGAGAGAGTGAGCTTGACTTTTTCTTCTGCTGCTAATCAATAACCCACGTGCCCTCCCCTTCTAAATCCCTGCGCCCCGATTTCACAGCACTGATTTTCAGCTCTTTCCTGCATGTCAGAAATTATCTGGAGATCTTTTAAAACATCCCAAGGCCCAGGCCCCACCACAGAATCATCAAGAATAGATAGAAATCGTCATTTACTAGGCACGGTAATCTGAGTCTACCATTTTGGCATGTAAGAGGCTGAGACAGGAGGATCACAAAAGTACCCAACAACTTTGACACTTGATTGATATGTTTTTAAAGACTTCCAGAATATTCTACCATGCTGCCTGGGGTAAGGAGAGCGGTGATCAGGAGGAAGCAGGTGTTGTTGCGTTTCCTGTGATGGGGACTTGTGGTAGGACTGAAGTATGGTCACACTATTTTCTGCTTACCCCAGCTATTCCTCCCTGTACGGACTTTGAAGTGGCTCAGTTTCCCCTGCGGATGAGAGACTGGCTCAAAAATATCCTGATGCAGCTTTATGAACCAAATCCCAAACACGACGGCTATCTCAATGAAAAGCAAAGGAGCAAAGTAAGACACCCACAATTGCTACCCAAGTGTCTGTCTGTAGGACCCAGGCGAGCAGGGAGGCATGGCCAGGAGCACCCTGCCATGTGCAGTAGCGGAAGCCTGCCCTGCTCTTCTGCTGCTGGTTAGCCCGCATGCCTTGACGTTCTGTAGTGGTCACCACCCGTGCCTCAGCTTTCCTGATCCAACCCATCCGCCTGCATTCTGCTCAAGGGGAGTGGCCTGGAAAGTGCTCTTTAAGCTGTGCCTTCAGAAAGCAAGGGTTAAATAAAGTTAACAAACTCAACAATTACGTGATCAGCCTTCCATGACGGAAACAAATATCTTAGATACCACAATTTAAAGAAGAAAGGTCTCTTGGCTCAAGGTTTTGGAAGTTCTATAGCTGAAGTTGGGTGTGTTGCTTTGTGCCTATGATGAGGCAGTCAGTATTCACTTCGTGGTGAACCAGGAAACAAAATGAAAAGGTGAAAGGCTCCAAATAGCCCCTCAAGCGCATGGACCCTTATGACCAGGAAACTTCCAACTAAGCCTGTCTCTAAAGGGTTCCACCACCTCTCATTAGTGCCACCGGCTTGGGACTAAGCCTTTAAAACATGGGCCTCTGTGGGACATTTTACCCTCACTAAAGCAGACCCAACATGTTTAAATCTAGTATTTTTTCCTTCGTAGACCAAATGCAGATTCTGCTATAAGGGAAATTAATTGTTCACAATGTCAGCAACACGTTAAGATTTAAAAGTACAGAGCATTGATTCTAAAAGTTTCAAGAGAAGATTTTGTCACCAGGTAGTTGGTTATTCCGTGTGTTCTAGGTGCCAGAATTGGCCTATGTTCTAGAGATACAGCAACAGACACATAAAATCTCCATCTTAGAAAGTTTACATTAAAGGCAAGAAGACAGATTACTATGCAAAAATAAGTTTATGTGTGCATAATGTCCAACAATAAGCTGGAATTTTATTTTGCTGAGCTTTTCTAAAAGAAAAAGAAAAGAAGGCAGAAAAGAGAGAAGAAAGGAAGGAAGGAGGGAGGGAAGGAAGGAGGAAAGGAAGGAAAAAAGGAAGGAGAGAAGGAAGGAAGGAAGGAGGGAAGGAAGGCAGGCCAGCTGTATTGATTAGATTCCATTTCCTCCGAGCCAGGCTTCTCATCCTGGTCATGTTTTTCTCTGTCATATTATTCTTACACTTTAAGTAAGATTTGACAAGTGGCAATTTCAAAATAGTTGTCTGGCACCCTGACAAGCTCTCCTTTCTTAATCTCAGGTCAAGAAAATTTACCTAGACGAAAAGAGACTCTTGGCTGGAGACCATCCCATTGAACTTCTCTTGAGGGACTTTAAGAAGAACTACCACATGTATGTGTATCCTGTGCACTGGCAGTTTAATGAACTGGACCAACATCCTGCGGACAGGTAGGAAATCTTTACCTCTCACCCCCAAGACACCTCCTGGTATAATACCTATGTGAAACAGAACTCGAGTTAGAATACAGTTCGAAATGTTTCCAGCTTCATTTGCGAATACTAAAGTACAAACCAACTGTGGGTAGGAATCTAATTAAAAATCACCTAGAAAATAATTGAAGAGGGTAACATTATAGCGCCCAAATTTTCATACAGTGTTCACTTATTGCATCTCTGTGTTTCCCACAGAGGTACCTTTAATTCTCAGTCTTGATACTAAATCCCCAAGGTAACCCAAATGGCTCAAGTGGGTCAAGGACCACCTCTGGGACGGGCTGGCCAGCAAGTAAGAACTAGCTCACACAAGCATGACTCCCGGGTGCATGTACAGAGAGTAGGATCAGAGGATGCACAGTTCCAAGCAAAGAGGGAGCCTTGGGCACCACAACCCATTCTCACCTGCAGCTTTTACTGTGTATGTGATTTATCTGGCATACACAGCAACCTTGCGGATGGAAATGTCCTCAGTGATTAAGACGGAAGTCTCCGTGCACAAGCCGCACAGTGAACAAACGCGGTTAACGGACTGTCGTCCTCTTGCAGAATCCTGACACATTCTGAACTTGCTCCTCTTCGCGCATCCCTGGTGCCCATGGAGCACTGTATCACGCGCTTCTTTGAGGAATGCGACCCCAACAAGGATAAGCACATTACCTTGAAGGAATGGGGCCACTGCTTCGGAATTAAAGAAGGTAAATTTGTTATCAAAGAAAAGTGTCTTCTTCCTCAGACAAACACTGACTCCTAATAGCAGGATCGTGTGTGTGTGTGTGTGTGTGTGTGTGACTGTGTGACTGTGTGTGTTTATGTGTGTGTGTGTGTGTGTGTGTTTGTGTGTGTGTGTGTGTGTTGTGTGTGTGTGTGTGTGTGTGTGTGTGTGGATTCATGTGTGTGTGTGTGTGTGTGGTGTGTGTGTGTGTGTGTGTGTGTGTGTGTGTGTGTGTGTGTGTGTGTGTGTGTGTGTGTGTGTGTGACTGTGTGACTGTGTGTGTTTATGTGTGTTTGTGTGTGTGTGTGTTTTGTGTGGATGTGTGTTGTGTGTTTGTGTGTGTATGTGTGTTTGTGTGTGTGTGTGTGTGTGTGTGTGTGTGTGTGTGTGTGTGTGTGTGTGTGATGTGTTTGTGTGTGTGTGTGTGTGTGTGTGTGTGTTGTGTGTGTGTGTGTGTGTGTGTGTGTGTGTGTGTGTGTGTGTGTGTGTGTGTGTGTGTGTGTGTGTGTGTGTGTGTGTGAATGTGCTTTCATGTAGGGGTACATGTGTGTGACATGCACATGGAGGCAGAAGACAACCTAGATATCTTTCCTCTGGTACTGTCTACTTTTTTTTTTAAGGCAAAGCCTCTCATTGGCCTAGAACTTCTCAAGTAAGCTGTTCGCTGATCAGTTAGCCCCGGGAGTCCATCACTCCCTTCCCAGTGCTGGTACTCTGAGCTGACACCAGTGACACACAACCTGCTCCTGTGAGCACCTCCTCTTCTGCATTAGTTTCTACACTACATAACAAGCAATACCCAGATTGCAAGGAGTCTGGGAATCACTTGCCTGGACGGTTCTGGCTTAGGGTCATGTGTTGCGGAAGTTTATTTCTAGTTGTGTTTAAAATAATTGTTTTTGTGCACCATTGGGAAAAGGGATGCATAGGCCTTGGCGTTTTGTATTGTCTGCAGGTGTTGGATTTCTGTGGGGGATGTTTGATTGCTTATGATCTGCACCTGAGGAGTTCTGAATCAATAAAACACCTGAGCTCAGATGCTCAGGGTTCCACTGCCGTTCAAGTATGGCCTTGGCCAGGGCGGTGGTTCCCTCTGCTGAGGTCTGGCAGAGTTTGCATGTGTCAAAATGCCTCCTTGGCCCCTTGGTGGACCACAGCTGTGTATTACTACAGTCATGTGATCAGTCTCTTAGCTAGGGTATCAGTTACCTGCAGGATCTGCTTCTAAGATCAGTCACCGGCCTGTTTGCAATGGCTTCAGGATCCCACCATGTGGTAGCCACCTACAGCATGGGACCTGGTTTCTTCCTTTGTAACCCAAGGCTGAAGTCCACATTGTTCTGCCATATTCTGTTGGTCACACAGGACAACCCTGCTCTAATGTGGGGGAACATGGGCCACAAGGAGATTATCGGAAGCCATCCTGGAAGCTGGACCCTGTTAGCACTGATAAGAAATGGACAAGCTGTTAAGACCCAGACTGATACAAAAATATCAATTTCCTTTCTAACTCCTATTCTTCAAGCAGAGTATTTATATGAGTTCAAATATATCCCCCAAATGGTTAAACCTGTCTTTTCAAGTCCCTGCTAAGAAGACAGAGCATCCCCTACGTGTAGCTGAAGCCTACCGTTACTAACATGGGCCAGAACATTTTTGTATACATCCTCTTATAGGAGTTGAGATTTTAAAGGCCTGATAGAAAGAGAAATTTGAATGAAGGTCATTTACTTAAAGAAAAGGAGGAGTTTTACTTCTCTGTTTCCTTTGCAAAATGTCTGACAGTTTTCTCATGTGTCAACCCTGCCCAGATTCTGTACTGGGAGGTTGTCTGGGAGAAACAAGAAGGGTTAAAGCCCAGTGACTTACAAAGCTATTAATGGTCTTGTTTTTCACTGTGGTTTGGCTGGCATTATGTTATTTTGAAGTTGAGAAAGAATTATCACATACCAGTCCCATAAGGTAGTCATTAAATGTTCAGTTAGAATAAGTAAACAAATTATCACTTTGGGATAGAGCAGGGTAAGGCAAAGAAAGAATGACATCTCTTTATGAATGTACTTTCTTTCCTGAGAAAGCTAAGAAGACCACAGAAAAGGATAAACTTCAGCCAGCATTTTCCTGATTTTACCTGTCTGTGGTCTAAAATAGCTACATGAAAGTGGCACAGCCCTGCCTTAGCCAGCTACGTGCACCAGGGCAAGCTGCTTGCCCTCAATCAGCCTCATCTTTTGCTGTAAAAATGAAGTTCAGAAAAATGACAGGCGGGTCTTTGTTTATTTAGCACCAATGTGTCTTAGTTAGGGTTTCTATTGATGTGATCAACACCATGACCAAAAGCAACTGGAAGAGAAAAGGGTTTATTTCATCTTACAGCTCTCAGGTCATACTCTATCCCTGAGGGAAGTCAGGGCAGGAACTCAAGGCAGGAACCTGAAGGCAGGAACCTGAAGGCAGGAACCTGGAGGCTGGAACTGAAGCAGAGGCCACGGAGGAATGCTGCTTATCGGCTTGCTCCCCGTGGCTTTCTCAACCTGCTTTCTTACAAAGCCCAGGACCACCTACCCAATGGCACCACTCGCAGTGGGCTGTGTCCTTCCATATCAATCATCAATCAAGAAAATACTCCCACAGGTGTGTCTATAGAGCAATCTGGTAGGAGCATTTTCTCAAACAAGGTTCCCTCTTCTCAAATGACTCCAGGCTGTGTCGAGTTGACAAAAACCCAACCAATAACCACCTATTGACATCTATTCACATAAATCTTAGGAAAAAAACCTCCAAGTGAAATTTCTAGGATAATAAGTCAGACCACACAGGGTCTCTTTAAAGACTTTATCTTAAGAGGTTTGGGGCATCATGGAACAAGAAAGTACTGTGTTCACAATGTAGAGAGAGTAAAGAACAGTTGATGAGAACCTGACTCAGAAGCGATTGTGGGGAAAGAAGTAACACAGTCAAGACATACCTTAAAATAGAAGCAAACTCAGACTGTGAAGCAATGGGTGATAGGAAATACCAGGCAAGGAGCAGACAGCTGAGAGAATCTAGAAAAAGCATGCAGTGTCCCTATTCCTTTCTTGGGTCAGGCAAGATAACTAGAAGCATTTTCCTCTCAAGTAGGGGATGTAGGGGGATGACAAATTCCATTTGGACATGCTGGATTTTTAATTACTTACAAGACAAATCAATCCATAGCTCGATATATGAGTCTGAATTTCAATAGAGAGTTTAGAAATGGAAATAAACATTTGGAGAGTTATTGCTATAATTCAGTGGTAGAATTCTTCCTCATGGCCCTGGGTTTATCCCCAGAAAGAGAGACCTGGGCATACAGGGAGTAATCAACACTAAGGAAAGAAATTTTGTTTTGTTTTGTTTCATTTTGTTTTGTTTTTTTGAGACAGGGTTTCTCTGTTGTAGCTCTGGCTGTCCTGGAACTCAGTCTGTAGATCAGGTTGGCCTTGAACTCACAGAGATCCATGTGCCTCTGCCTTCCAAGTGCTGGGATTAAAGGTGTGCACCACCACCACCCGGCTAGGAAGGGGAATTATTATGCAAATATATATATATATATATATATGTATATATATATATATAAAATTATAGGGCAAAGGTCTGTGATTGAATACCAAGGAATCACATGTAGATAATGGACACTGGAGAAAGGGTTCAGAAAGGAGAATGAGCAGTCACCCCTAAAAAATGAAGGAAGGCAGGTGTGCAAAGGGGAGGGGTGAACAAAGGCAGAAAACCCTCACAGGTCCCTCGATGTAGAAATAGGGATCCCCAGGTAGCCTTGCAAGGGTACCCTGGTACAGAGTGGTTTTCCGTCCACCAGGGGAGGCTGCGTCTGCCATCCAAGCAGCAGTGGGCATTTCTGCAGATGATTCAGTTCAAACTTAACTGCGCTGTGCAGACACGTTTACCCTTTCTGTGGTACTTCATCACCCCCTGTGCTTGGCACTTGTTGGCCTGGTCTTCCCGCTCGCCTGCCCTTCTTCCTGTGGTGGTTTCTCAGTTGTACAAAGGATTCCAGAAGAACTGCCTAGGTATCCGTGAGACAGCTGTCCACCTTCTGACTCCAGAAGCCAGGGGTGACGCCCACCACCATTTTCAAAAGTTCAAACTCTGCTGAGAATCGCCGTCCTTTTTACATGGTTTTGCATGTAAAAAGCTCTAACCTTCTTTGGTTTTGTGGCCTCTCGGGTGACTTTCTAAAAGTGTGTTTATGTATTTGTTTATCTTTACAGAAGACATAGATGAAAACCTCCTGTTTTGAATTAAGATCTGAAAGGATCAAAACTTCCCGTCGGCCTGTTCCGCTTTGACCACTTCTGAGTACTGCAGCCATGAGACTGTAGATTCGTACTTAGCTAACTGTTTGTTTGCATGTAACAGACGACACTTATAGTCGCTGATGTGCCAGGCATTTAACATTCACTTAGGAAATAAGACGTTAAAATTAAGTAGAGCCGATGTCTACAAAAGGCTATACTGTCTGCGAATGGTTTAACTCCTTGTAGTGCCTCTGTGTGTCTACTTTTATAACTCATAATTATAAAATATGAAAAAAATGTGTCTGTGCTGTCCATAACACCATATGCATGAGAAGGAATTAGAATATTGCTCTTTTGTAGTTAACATGCATCATGTTCGCTATTTTAATGTCCTAATAAAGAGTTTATAAAATCTCGAATGTCTGCTCAAGTTTATTTCCAGTTCTTCATTTAAACAATCGAACGCAAAAGACCAACCCAAGGTTCGCACTAGAGATCAAAATGGAGTTGTGCTTACTTACTACTTGAATTTTTTAGAAAGTGCATTTAAAGGAAAGATTGAGATGTTTTCTATGGCAAACAAATTGTTGCAAACTAATCATGAGTGTCCTTCGTCACGTAAGTTTTAATGGGGGGGAGGGGTTGATTTGAACTGCGTTCTAGCCAAGTTTAGTTTAAAATATGGGTGGTTCTACATTGCTTTATCCAATCAATTCCAACTTCCGCGCAGCAGGGCGTGTGCATCAGAGAGGGAAGTCTGGACGATCTCTATGGGGCGCTGTGACGGCCATGCTGGGAGCAATCAGCACCGCTCCCGAGGCCTGGGTATGTCTTAGGAAATGTGTTTCCAGTTGGGCTTTTCTGTTACAGTAAAAACTGGGACATTAAAGTGTAAACGATGTCGTATAGTTTTGCAACATCTGAAGTAAGGCATCAGATGTTCCTGGCATCCATTTCATTCCACTTTCGTAATATTGGAAAGACAGAGGGAGGAGCATGTAGTCTTCTATCAAAATAGAAGCTTTCAAGGCAATTGTCTTCAGTTGTTTTATCTCCCATGAGAGCAATATGTCACTTGTTCTTTAACTAAAACTACATTAAACCATGTCCTTTCTAGATAATTAGGTTCACTTTTACTAACCGGAATCTATTTATTTTTTTATCAAGTGGGAAATTAATTTTAGAAATTATTCCTTCAGAATATTTTTATGAATACCAAAAAAATGTCTTAACTAGAAACCAATTATATAGGTTATGTTTTGGAAACCAGGTTTCATCATTATACTAGAAGGTGTCAATTAAACCTAAATTTTATTTTACTCTCGGGCAACTTTGTAAAAATGCTTTAAAATGCGGAAAACTGATTTTGATATTGAGATCATCTAAACATTTACTCAAATTTTTTTTTATTTGAAAATCATTTTCCTTCTGAAGTGAAAACACTAAGAATGAAAATGTGCAAATCTTAGGTTGAGCCTAAGGATCCCAGGCACATACCTGGAAGATGGATCACAGAAACATCTTCATGCTCTTGATGGTTAGTTCTTAATGACCAGTTGGTGGTGATAAAGAATTACTCTGATCTCAGCCAAGGAGCTGAAGCTGTTTTCTCAGTAATCAGCCTTTAAGCCTATCTCTCTCTGTAATTGTGATCTTTTAAAGACTGGAGTTCCTGGTCTGAAGCCAATTGCTCACTTTAGCATTGAATTTGTGAGTCACATTGCCCACGACCATGTAGGCATTAGCAACACAGCTTAAATAGTAGCCAGGTGTGGGGCTGTCAGTCCACACTGCTTCCTGAATCAGTTGCCTCGAGGGCCATTTGAAACACAGGTAATTAAAACGATATAATTTATACTTCTCAAAAGCATGTGGGATTCTTGAGTTGAGTAGTTAAATGATTTCTACAAAATTCACATTCTAATCTAAAGGTCTTTAAAGCTTATTAAAGGTTTTTCAAGCTTTAAAAAAAAAAATGTGAATCTAGAGACATTGTCAGAATGTCTACCTCAACCATCTGTTCACCCCAGAGACAGGACGTGGAAGGAAACTAGCCGGATCACCTTGTCCTTCAATTCCACTCTCCTTTCAGGATGAAGCTTTTCCTCCTAACTGCCCTGCTGTGCACTGCCAGTGCTCAGTCAATCCTGGTGAGTACTCTTCTCTGTTGCTCTCTCAGCACCATTGAGAGTCTTCGTATGTCTGGGCTGGACAGCAGCTCTTACATCTTCACAGTCCACAGAACAGGAAGTGGAGCCCAGGAGTGCAGGATCAGTGAGCTTCCTGGGTCAGAGGTTCTGTGTATCGCAAAGCTCCGCTCCTGGGGACATTTGTTGGATGGGTCACTCCAGACAAGGAATTAACTCGTGCTTTCTCTGCCAAATGAGTTAGAACAACTCCGGAGTGTGCAGGCGAATCATTAGAATGATTCTAAAACACTTAAAAGTCCAACCTGCAACAGAAAGCTCTTGGCAAACTTAGCAATATAAACCAAGTACTGTCTAGGGACCCAGATCAAAATTTAGCAATTGAATTGAGCCTCATTTATAATACATCCCTATATCATCTAGGGTTTTCTTAAGAGGCTCTTCTCAAAGATGCTCTGACAGCAAGATAGACTCGATTTTACAAAGAAAACTATTTAAGACTACCTACACTGGTTTTAAGCTATTATCAACAACTTATGTCTGAAATATACAGTTCAGGAGCCTGACAAATCATTGAAATGTTATGCATGGGCGTCTTTACTATACCATTTGGAAAACAGGATTTGGAATGCAACTTATGCCCGCGTGCAGCATGCCTGAGTGACAAACCAATCCGCTGTATTAGGTCGCGGTCTTTTCTTGCGATATTAACAGGAACTGTTGTTGTAATGCATTCTTGGTAGTGCTGGGGTCAAACCCAGAGCGCTGTGTGTGCGAGGCAATTATCCTTCCATCCAGTTGCACCCCTAGCCCAGGAGGTGCGCTGTTTGTCTCTGTAAGCACACAGGGCTGGTGAAACTATTGTAGCATACATATTTCACTAATTTTAGTGTGAGCTTTCTTCACATTAGCATCTCTGAAATGTGTTTCAGCCGGGGTGTGACAACTCATCTGTGTGCAGGAGCATTTTCTCTGTAGGCGATCTGTGAAATAACGACACATTTTCTAACAGCATCTTAGAATACATAGAGACAGTGATGCCACACCACCAGCTTAAACTCTTCTTGTGCGCTGACTATAGCCACGCTTTCCTGTATAAATGAGACCTGTGGGGACAATTTATACTTATTGTAGGAAATGCCCAGTGCAAGTTAAACAGGAAGAAACCCTCTCCCATGCACATTTTGCAATGGGAGTTGGGGGAAGGGCTTCCAAAGGAACAAGTGATCCTTCAAAGGTTGTGGGGAGATTACAAAGTTGTAGTTGATATTCATACTCTTGCCCGCACATAAGCCTTTCACTTTGAACTTCTACATACTGAAATCAAATCTAGACAGCATTGATTTAAAATATACCAATATTAGGTATATTTTATATTATATTTTACATAATATATAAATTACATTGTATTGATTATACATGGTGTATAATCTTAAGAAATGTACATACCAGTCTTTGGATAAAAGGTAAAAAAGTATTTGACATTCTAAATCATTGGGCAAAATTAACTCAGCATTTCCATTGTAAATATGTCATTTATTTTCCAAGACACATGGCTGACAGGCATAATGCTCATAAAGAAGGCATTAGATGTTCTTAGTGGATAAGGCACTTGCCTGGATGCCTCACCTTGTCTCTTTTCTGTTTTCAAGCTCGGGCAATCCGGAGGCAGCTCCAGCGAACAGGTACCCTCGTACTTTCAAACGACACGCTCGCCATTTCAAAGCTGGAACCTTTGTCATCAGAATGACTCACACTGTGTTTCTTTTGACAGAGATTTAACTTTTACCCACCGCAAATCCTGCCGTTCTTTCCTCAGTCTCCCTTTCCCCAGGCTCCTCTGGTAAGCAGGGTTTGTGAAGTCTCAAGTGTATCCATTGGGAAATGGTTATCAAACTTTCACAATTTTGACCCAGAACTACGGCACGTTAAGGAGAAGCTGTTCATGGTCCTCTCCTGGCACAGCCTGTGGTGGAGAGTGACAGGGGACTGGTGGACTTGCCTCCGGGGCTGTGGCCTCTTCCCGTGATCCTCTGCACCTAGTCCACACATGCTCGTGCTGACATTGACCATGAAGAGCCTGACTCTTTGTGAAGCAAACAGTAACATCTGTGGCAGCCATTCTTTTTTCATTACTAAATCCCTTTTTTGCTTTTTCTCTAAAAAAAAATAGTTTGCCCTTCTTGCTGACTCCTAATAGCTGGATTTTTATAAGTGTGTCGGGGTGAGGGCTGGGGAAATACTAAATATTTGTCAGGGATCCTTTTGATACACGCTCTCCCAAACGCAGGCTAGGGTGTGAGTCAAACACTTCCCAGGGAAGACAGGTCCTGAGCAACGAAAGGGAAAATCCTTAGCGTGTGAAGTGGAAGCTCTTCCTGCCAGTAGGGGGCAGCCTGCATTTAAAAGCGAGCAGAGGGCAGCATCTGTGGAAGAGAAATGGGTGCATTTGCAAGAACCAGCACTGAGACATTAGGCAGATCCCTGGGCAGTATGCTTAACTAGTTAAGCAAAATAATTATAGTTCCTAAAAGTATAATAGTATATGAAATCAGAGCTCCATAAGGACAGGGGGTCTTGTTGATTGCTGCCCCGGTCCTAGGGCACAAACCTGCTCAGCACACCCGGGAAGGCCGAAAGGAAGAGAAAAACAGAGTAACAGAAAAGGGGTGAAGGAAAATGCTCACGGCTTGTTTCACTTACAATTCTTTTTTTTTTTTCCTTTTTTGTAGTTACCAATCCCTTTTCCCTTCCCTTTTGATCCAAATCAGGTAAATATTCTTAAAACTTCCTTTTAGAAGTTACTAAAATGACTACAAAATCAAAACTTGCTTTGGTTTAAAGAATTTAATGTACAGTTCTCACATAGCTGAGAAAGCTGAACAGCCATCTGTGGACACAGGGGGTGAACACAGGGCCCAGCAAACTCAGGGATGAGTCAAACAGCCTGAGGAAGCAGACCCAGCTCTTTAAACCCCTCCCCTCTTCTGGAATACAGGACAGTGGGGTGTTCTAAAGTTCATCTCCCTGAAAGCTGTCATGCTCACATTTATGGGGATATGATTTGTCTGGATATATTATATATAATATAATATAATATAATATAATATAATATAATATAATATAATATAATATAAGCTTAAAACCTGATTAAAGGCTACGGTAATAATAGAAAAGGTGCATTTATTTACCTTGTATTTTTAACAAGTTTTCCTGAGGTAGTGATGATTGTTTATGAGAGGACAGATTCAACTTACAAACCAAGATCAAAACTGTGTGTTTATTATACTGTGCTATTTCAATTTTTAAATACTATTAAAACTGTAAGAAATAATCACTGGTCTTCTTTACGACAAGCTTCCCCTAAGTATAGTGTAGTATGTGAGTGTTAGTGATCTTCACAAGTCGCTGCTGTGCTTAGAGTCCACAAAGCAAATTATGGAGCACACATTTCCAGAGAGGGTTTGAAAGAAAGGTACGGGAGGGTTTGTGAAGTATCAGTGGGTACGGAAGGGTATGTAAACTACCAGCGGGTATGGGAGGGTATGTGAACTGTCAGTGATGATGGATTTAATGATGGAATTTTAGGAATGTTAAGGTCTTAAACGTATGTTTCCGCTTATGAAGCTAACTCAAAGTTAAAATGCTAAATTGTAACTCTTGGCTTATTCTGTTTCTTTTATTCAAGGTTCTGACACCTAATCAACTTCTAGCGGTAAACATATTTTGCTCTGTCGATCTATATAACACCGAGTAGCATTAAAAAATGATTCAGTTCATTCTGAGAAGCTCTGCACTCACTCAGTTCATTCAGAAAACCTCTGCACTCACTCAGTTCATCCCAACACAGAGTAAGGACCTGTTAAACACAATGGCCAAAAGCGAGCCAGTGCATGAGAAACTTTTCTTCTACCCAGTTCATGCAGGTATAAACTGTCAAGACAATGTCTTCTGTTACTCACGTGCCTTCAGAAGATAAGACAGAGCACATTACTAACAAATTGCCATAAACACATAACACGTGAAGCATTACCAAATCTAAATACCAAAAGAGGCCTTGCTTCTTTGTTTCTGAGACATGCTGCATAGTCTGTGTGGTCCTTGCTGGCCTGAAATTCACTTTGTAGACCAGGCTGGCCTCAAATGCATAGAGATCATCTGCCTCTGTAGTACTGGGATTAAAGGCATGTGTCACCATGTCTGGCCCAAAAGATTTTTTTTAATTAATCGCACATAAATTCAACTGTTTAATGAACCGTTTATTGGTAAGTTCCTTACAGTATCAGTTTATGAAAATATTGGAGGAATACTTTGAATATAATTACAAAAGATAAAACTAAAAGAATTCCATTTCTCTATCTAAAATGCACAAACATTTCTTAAACGAATAAAATAGGTGTTAGTCTTTTAAATGTTATTAATAAAACAAAACATTTTTCTAGTTAATGGCATCTTAGAAACACGGACACGCAGTATTCTTTTAAAGGTCAGAAAGTTGGGCCATAATAGTTTACGCGCGTGAGACAAAATTTCCCAGGATTTTAAAATACAGACTAGCTCGAGTCGTCTTGAAGAACGTTTAAACACACCACGAAGTTTAAAGTCAGTTTCAGTTAAGCGACCGGTGCTCCTCCCAAAGCGCACCCTGTTTAAACATTAGAGTCCACGTCCAAAGATCAAATTGTCTAACTCCAAGCACTTTTACTAAACGTGTCTCAGGGACTCCTTTATCAGCAGCATGGCTTTCCACACAAGCACGGCTGCAGGAGCGTGTGGTGGGAAGACTTGAACCAGCCCCGTGACTTTGCAGAGTCCTCCAGTGGGGTAAACAGCGACCCTGCCAGACCTCTAAGGACCCTCCCTCACTCTCTCACATTACCAGATACCCTCTTAAAGAATCCCAGTGACACTCACAGAACTGCTATCTAGCCAGTGACAGCATTCAGACATGTCTCTCCTACCTCTCCCCCCTCTCCCTCCCTCCCCCCACTTTTCTGCCCTCCCCCAATACTCTCTACCCAGAGCATTGCCTATACATAAACACTTCTGAGGTTGGCCAGTGTTGGCCTCACTATTCCTACATGTTCTGGGACAGGCAGTTTGACACATAGAGGGGTTCACCACTTAGATGGAGTCAGTTTGTCAATTTCTTCTTGAAACAAATGGAAGGTACAAAGTAACACACTTCCGGGGAAACAGCTGCGTAAGCAAATCTTCGAGACAAAGTACGCATCCGTTGTGCTGAAATAAATCATTCAACAGGGCGTTCACATCATGACCAAAGCGCTACTTGCTTCAGGTGGGCAGTTTCTGCAACTTTCTGACTTGCAAATACAGTAAACAGAGTTAGAAGGTGAAGAAAAGTATTTCTGTAAATTAAAGAAATTCAAATTATCTTCACTTTAAAACCTTCCCTAATTTTCAACACGACACTCACGTGCGACACGTTTTAACTGGCACGTGCACTAAGGTAAATATAAACTAGAAGACAAACTCACTGGTAAGGCTTCTCATTTTCTTCTTTTACAGCTAATCACTTCTATTTTGAACCAACTGCAGGTAAATCTTTTTTTTTTTTTTTTTCATAAACCACCAAGTCACTAAGTGACCCGAGGTTAGTATTTGACTTTTTTTTGTTCTTATTTTTAGGGCTTCCTTGGGGTAAGATTTTATTTCTGACATCCAATGTCAGGGAAGGTAAGAATAACCCCTCTAATCCACAAAGACACACAAGAGAAGCAACCCAGCGGAGTATGTTACTTACAACTCATGGGCTTTGCGAATCCAACCCCAGATCTTTAGATCAAGTTTCTGCATCTCAAACAGTAAGTTCCCTTTCACAAGGAGTGTCACAGAATTTAATATGATGGACGTCAATGCAACATTATTAACTTTCAAGCAATTACACTTTACCTTGGACTCACTTCTGTCTAATGGACAGACATGCCAAAACCCGACTAACACTGCCAAACATACCTGTGTCCTGACCGCAAGGCAATTTTCAATCCCAATTTTAAGAGGAAAAAAAAAAAATGGGTTTTCACCCAGTAGCTTTCCTTGTAGTAAGTTTTACTGCCCTGGAATACTTAGTACTTTTTACCACTGTGGAGACTTCTATCGGGCACCATAGACCTTATGGAAGAAATAAACTTCTATGTTACAGACGAGATCTCTAAGTATTTAGCTTTTTGCCATTCACGTATAACTAATGCACATGATTTTCTATGCCAATGTTAACACATCTACAACAAAATAATCACAAATGGGAGAGGCTGGTGGAGGTGGAGGAGGAATCCTGAAAATATCTCAGATACTAACTGTAACTGTACTGTCTGTTTCAACAGAAATAATTCTCACCGTTACATCAGAAGTCACGCATGGTTAGTACAATCTCCAAAACTCTTTCACGAACAACTGTGTGTTTTCAATGTTTTCATCCTAAGAGTTTTATCACCACAAATGGTGTCTGTGTAAGTAAATTGATGGCATGGTAAAAGCAAGAATTCAGAAGAGCAATTTAACTACAACAGGTGTGTTTCTTCAGAGGCCGTATTCCAACTGTATTTAAGTGGGCTGGGGTGTGGCTCAGTGGGAAGCGGGCTTGCCTAGCACATATAAGGCCCTGGGTCCCACCCATAGCACCACAATATAACAAAATTTAAGTTGATTCAGAGAAACTCCAGAAATAATATAGAATATGTATTACAGAAGTTCTGAAAATATTAAAACTTATCATCTTAAACCAGGGTAGCCTCAAAAAATAGCCGGCACTTTCAAGTTCCCTCTTTGTCACACTTTTTATCTTTTAAGATAATTATGACATTAAGAAAAATTAGGATCTTAACCATTTATTTCTTAAATGTTTTCAAAAGCTCAAGAGTGCCTCTGTCAGGCAAATACTGACTGTGGCCATTATCTTTAGATTAAGAAATTATAAGATATGCTGTCTTTGGCCCAAAATAGTGTATAATTTCAATAGCACTAGCCAAGCAGACAGAATCTTTAAATGCCATGCACTCTTATGGCTCACTTAAGTTCAGCTTACAGAACAGACTTCACATAACTACACTTCATCTACGTAACTGCCTCCTTAAGAGCAACTCACGGTGAGTCATAGCCTTGGCACAGAACTCAGCAGACAGAGCGCACATTCAGGCACTAGGGGCACTGGTATCAAATCTTAGCTCTGTCTCTTAAGAGAGATCTTGAGCAATTTTTCCAAATGCCACTGCTTCGTGTAAACTGAGGGTGGAGTGACCCTCAATAAGCATTAGCTACTGTTCCCATAAATTCTACGAATGTCTCTAAGAGAAGAAAACATTCCTTACACCAAGCGTAAGCAAGTACAAGGGCGGGAGATCACCAAGTGACCCCAAGCAGACACCCCTAAGAGGAAGTCCATACGCCAACAGTTTTAATGTTTTCTCGACTGCAGGCGGTGCTGGCTATTCTCCAGGCTGTCTGCTCCACGTTATCTGTAGCCGAGGATGGTCTTACCATCTTGTGTACTCCGTAAAAAGTTCTGCGAATCTTCAACCACCACAGTGAAATCTATTATCTACGGACCATCCACTCTAAATAAAATTCTTACTAAAACATCTTTGTAGATTTCAGTCTGAGTGTGTCAAAACTACTATACCTAAGTGTCTTGCTTGGTGACTGCTCAGTTTCTTGAGAGCTTTTGAAAGCAGTTCGGTTTCAGTACTGGGAAGTGGTGTTCTCTGAGCAGGTTCACTGCCTCCCCCACCCCCCCGCCCCCCACATCAGCCATCTTCAACCAAGCCCAAGCACCCATGACATGCCCTAGAGCCAGGCATTTCTGGGCTTTTAAAAATAAGCTGTCAGGAGGGTTCACCTCGAAATCAAGCATCTCAAAGCTCCTCGGCAGACTTTGTCACACTACAAAAAGGCCTCCTACCAGCTCAGGTCAGTTCCAGTTTATCACCAATGGATCCTGACAACAGCGTACACTCCACCACCTTTGTCTTACCTTCAAGCTACAGAGTGATCCTTATCCTCAAATCCCAAGAAGACAAAACTACCATATCCCTGTTCCCTATGCCCCTGCGTCTGCAGCGGTCCCACTGGGATCCAAATGGAACAAAGCAAGCATGAGTCTCTAGCTCAGGCTGACCGGACTTGCCAAAGGACAGCCCTGGCAAGTGACACCCAGGTTTGCTGAGGTAAAACAACGTGACTTCCCTGTCTTCTTCCTTCTTTCCAAGGGACCAACACATTCTCTCCTTCATCGGGGATTTGTAATATTAGCCATGCAAGATCTCTCAAAAAACTACTTCCGCCCTTAACATTACTCTATCAAAAAACCAGCCGAACTCACAAAGGTTGTCTGCTGAGCCTAATTCCTTTCCATGTCTATTCTTTGGCATACAGTAGTTACAATGAAGTGAAATCTCTATAAATCACTAATTTACCTGGGCATACTTTTTTTTAATTTGGAAATTCTAAAAAAAAGAATATGAACTTCTACTCACTGATTTTGACCTTTGACTACAAGAATACCTGAGACACGGTGAGACTCTGTCTCCAAATAAATAAATAAATGGAAATCTGAAATCGAGTTGTAAAACTGATAACCTGGGCTGGAGACATGGCTTCAGCAGTCAAGAGCACTGGCTGTTCTTCCAGGACAGGGGTTTGATCCCAACCCACTCATGGAGGGTCACAACCACCTACAGCTCCAGTTCCAGGGGATCCAACAGCCTCTTCTCACCTCCTCAAGCACCACATGCACGTGAAACTGCGGAGCAAGCAGTTTCAAGGGAAATGAGGTGGGACTCTAGCTACTGTGAGGGCCGCTCAGCGGGGCATCACTCACTTCAGAAGGGCAGTGGGGAAAGCCAACAGCAAGAACTGGAAACACAGGTCACCACAGGTTGGGTTTATTTTCATTGTAACTACAATTCTTCAAAGAACATTAGTTATTTACATTGGTTTCAGACATGCTTGAATACATTCAAAATCTGGCTGTCTCTAATCCTTCTGGGAAGAAAGTTGAAAATTCAGTGTTCTGTTCGTTGTATTCACTCACTTTACCGTGTTGCAAACATTCCCAGGCGGCCTCTGTGGAGTGTGAGCTCTGTGACGTGGTGTCTGTGGTGCTCCCTGTGGGCCTTCGGCTGACAGGGACGAGCTATAGTCCACGGCCGTCGGCCGCACAGCCCTCACCCCAGTGCGCATCTCGCTTCTCGGCCACGAGCTTGATGAACTGGGCGTGGCTGGCGTAGAGCCTGAGCTGGTCGCTGATGTCGACCCACTTCACCTTCCCGGCGTCGTCTCCGGCCTCCAAGGCGAGGCTGTCCATTATTTCCCCTAGTGCCCAAGAAAAGGAACTCTGTTTATTCCGATTTCTTACCCCAATTCTGTATCTTCAAATAGTCTGCCTAAAAATAAGATTAAATCATTGCTATTAGGTGGCCAAAGATTAAAAACCAGAATATTCCAAAATGCCTGAATTGTAACTCAGTAAACAGTAGATGAAAGTATCAATATGAAAGAAAGCTTTTCTCAGCTGCACGGTGGTGGCGCACGCCTTTACTCCCAGCACTCAGGAGGCGGAGGCAGGAGGATGGCTTTGACTTTGAGGCCAGCTTGGTCTACAGAGTTCTAGGACAACCAGAGTTACAACAGAGAAACCCTGTCTCAAAAAAAACAAAAAAGGAAAGAAAGGAAGGAAGGAAGGAAGGAAGGAAGGAAGGAAGGAAGGAAGGAAGGAAGGAAGGAAGGAAGGAAGAAGGAAGGAAGGGGGAGAGAGAGAGAGAGAGAGAAAGACAAAGAAAGCTTTTCTCTTTAAAGACTATTCTCCTTTGGGCAGAGGAAGAGAGAGATACCATGTTATTATGAAACCTTTTACAAAACTAAATTCCAGAGGATTACAGAGTTAGATATGAAAAACCTAAAAAGCAAATTTGTAACTCATTTTGTAGTTTTAAGTTATACGATGGGATGCTAACCAGAAACTGTCATGCAATATATCTGTAATTGTAGTTATACATTTATAGATGTCATCGCTGTTAGAAACGCAGATAGCTATTTCTATAGGCTAACCTGGCATGTTTACCCAGAGTTTCAGGAAATGAATTCCCCCCTGATGAGCATTCAGTCAATAACTGTCAGAGTGCCTTATGTTCCAGACTCTGTCCCAGGCACTGGAGACACAAGAGCCTGCCCCAGGCCCTTAGGGAGTCTACAGGACTGGGATCAGTGCAGGGGTAGGTGCCGGCTTAACGCTCATGAGGCTCTGAGGAAATCCTAAATGCTGGGGAAAAAAGTCCCATTAAACACAGGGCTGGTGTACACTAGTAATCCCAGAACCCCACAGAAATGAAGCAGAAGTATTGCCATTAGTTCAAAGCCAGCCTGGGCTACGTAATGGACAGCCTGGGCTACATTATGGACTCTGTCTCAAAAAAAAAAACCAAAACTATCAGTTGGGCAGTGGTGGCGCACGCCCTTAATCCCAGCACTCTAGAGGCAGAGGAAGGTGGATCTCTGTGAGTTCAAGACCAGCCAGGTCTACAAAGTAAGTTCCAGGACAGCCAGAGTTACAACAAAGAAACAAAAAAAAAAAAAAAATTATCCAAAGGAAATAGAGAATAAACTACTCAAGGAAGCCAACATATGTGTACCTTTCATGTATGTATATAAACACTTGATATTATATTCTACATTCTTTAGTTTTTATTTTCATGTGTATGAGTGCTTTGCCTGTGTGTGTGTCTGTGCCACATGTACACTGGCTGAAGAGCCTGTAAAAGGGCACTGGATCCCCTGGCACTGGGGTTAAACACACTCACGAGCCACAGTTAGGGTACTGGGAGGTAAACTTGGCCTCTGGAAGAGCGGCCAACTCTCTCAACTGCTGCACCACTGCACCACATCTCATTCTTAAATATGGATGGGACCGAAGCTGTCACTTTATGACACAGACTGAAGAGATAGAGATATTCAACGGAGTGCCACAGTCATCAAACACGAAGGCAATTTGGCCTGACGTGGTGGACTGGAATCCCAGTATCTGGGAATCAAAGGCAGAGGATTGCCCAGGAGTTCATGGCCAGCCTGGGCTATATGGTGAGCTCAGGACAGCCTGAACTTTAAGAATGAGTGCAGGATAGTGGGCTATGTGTCAAGGAACACTAGAAAAAGTTTTTGTTATTTTGGTTTCTGTAAAACACAAATGTGTTTGGATTAGGTTTGTGTTCCCACCCCAGCTGAGGTACATGATGCAGGTGGCTGTAATTTGGTCGGGTGCAGTTGTTCCGGCACCTGTAGCTTGTTATGGGGATTGGGTGCTGCAGGGGTTTATGGAACTTTTGGCTCAGGGCATAAAGGGTCTGAAGCCCCGAGAGTCAGGGTGGGCGCTGGTTGGTGGCTCATTGGTTGGGTTGCTGTCATTAGTTAGTGAGATAATTCCTAAAAGAACAAAAGTTGGAGAGAGTGAGTTTATAGGCAGTGAGCTGAGACGCTAGCCTGACTCGCTGTCAGCTAGTCCTCTCCGAGCTTAGGACAGCCTAAGAGAGTCTGCGAAGATTTCTGCCTGTCTCTCTTTCTATATCGAGGCCGCCTGTAGAAGTGGTGAAGATTCCTTTCTATCCTTTATTTCCCCTTCCCCGAGTAGAGGAAAGACTGTGGTGCACTGCTGCAGCTATGTAGCAAGACTATCTAAACACAAAAACAAAGAAAAACATAACTAAAGCTGACCCAGAGGTGCTGCCATCAAATGGTGCCCGTAGTAAATTTTTAAGTGAAATATCAAGCAACGGAACAGAACAATCAGCTTAAGAAACTTTTATTTACTTATTTATTTATAAAGCTACACAAAGTTTGGAAGAAGCTAAGGCAAGACGTTAATTAAAGGTGACTGTTTTATACTTTCTCCTTTCTCATCTATTCTCTAAGGAAGTTTCAGTTACTTTACCCATGTGAAGATTACTGTTATAGTACACAACAAAGGTATTCTTAAAAGAAGATAATGTTTCGGCAAGAGGATTTGAGTGCCAACGCTAGCGCCCAGCTCTAAATCTCTCTGCACTGCAACTGCCAACACCTTCACGGACATACAGCTGGTACGAAGCTAAAGCGTCTGTGACCTCAAACAGTCCTCTGGCATCCTGGGTTTTATCTGAACTAATGACATCTAGACTAGTCCCTTGATATATACACAAAACAAAGCTGTCTGATAGTGAAAGACACAGCGCTCAGCAGACACCACTCTCACGAGAAGAAAGCTGAACTGAAAACAGTTCTCAGACCCACCAGAGGATGTGGGTCACGGGGCACACTGCCACCCCTCAGGCAGAAAATCCGCTCATTCATAAAAGGAAGAGGGAACAGCAGCCAGGCCGCAATGCACTGCGTACTGCCCTAGTGAACGGTTATTTCACCTACAGGGATCCAACTGAAATTAGGGCACACCTCTCGTCGTACCAAGAAGTCCCGTAGAGGTGCCCAAAGGTATGGGGAAGGCAAATCATTAAGACTGGAGCAGAGGCCTAGCACCTGCAGCTACGGCACGGGGTAAATGGAGCCTCACTCCTCGTTGGGTAAATATAAAGCCTTACACAGGTCCACTTGCTTTAATTCCTTTTGTTAGATAAACCATGACCAAGCTATATAAGCAAACACCAGAAACAAAGGTTTAGAATCTATGAGCAAAGAATTTTCTTTTTAAGGAGAAAGAATAATCAACCACCCATCAGGTTTTTGCAGTCCACCTTCGATCTTTGAGAACAAGGCCATTTGCTTTGAGCCTCACAAAAGAATGAGCTGTCTATGGTTATATTGTAGAAACCCCATTCTAAACTCCATTTGCACGTGCCTTCTATGTTCTCATACTGAGGGATGATCTCTTTAATGTCTTGTGGGAGCTGTGCATGGAAAACAGAAACGATGCTGGAGTTTCCCCAAGTCCACGCAAGGGCGGAGTGAAAGGAGACCTCCCAAGTCCAGGCTGCTCCACAAATGAGCAACTGGTCCAAGGACAAGTGATTAGCATGAAAACAGGCAGCTCAGCCAAGAGCCAGAAGAACATAGAGTTCCCTGAAAACATGCCCTCGTTTCATTAGCTGGAAATGAATGCCAAATGCTTAAAACACTACCCAGTTTATCAAGCGAACATGTTCTGAGGGATCCAGCCAGTGTGTAAAAACTCTAAGTCACTCTGAAGGCAGCAGGTTTCCCTTCTCTCCTGGTCATAACAGACTGTCTCTCCCAATAAATCCTGAGATCTAGGGATCAGGGAAAGGACTGGCTGACAATCCATGCTTGTCACAAACACGTCAAGCCCCAGGCTGCAGCACGGGGACGACGATACCGCACACAGCAAGATGACCCTCCATGCCGTTTCTTAGCTCAGACTTCCCCACCCAAATTCTCACTTGATTTTGCTTTTGCTTACACAAACCTAATCACAGTATAATAACGGTATAAGTAAGTGCTGGCTTTAAATCACATTTATGTTAGCCTATGAATCCAACCTTAACTTCATGTGCCACCAACAGATTAAAAGACATTTTGGTCACTGCTGATAAACTTTGTGGGTCTTGTTCTAAGTGTTCTTTTAATGCTAACAGTTTCATTTGCAGGTAAGCACAACCCTAAATTCAACAGTTGATTGGTTTAAAGAGCTAAGATACTCCGGATGTGATGACATCTGGGCTTCAGCTGGCCCTCCAATTCTAGTCCAGGTAACACATTTAAGTGTAAAGTTACCTGTTTCGTCATGGTAGTTCACAGCTTCTGTCTCCATCCAGGCATTGTCGGTGTTCCTGGGGTCGTCAACATACCCCTTATATATCTGTTTGTAAAAGGAGGTAGAAAAACAATGGTCGAGGGTGAGACAGAAGAAGCAAAGAGGCATGCTTCCTTTGCTAGGTTAATACATGTAAATATCCTGCTACACGCTTAGCACTCCTGAACTGGACACTTTAAAATGGTTAAGATTATATGTTATATCACGTGCCCCCCACCCTTTGCCCTGCCTCAATGCTTACAAAGAAACGTAAGCACCCTAGAGCCCTAACATAGCTTCACAGCTCTGACATTTCTCAGGGACGATGCTCTCTTTTGAGGCAGCTTTAAAATTCACAAAACACTCAGCACCACAGAACTTGAGAGTGGCTGGGGCCACAGCTCAGTGTCGGGGTGTGCTTAGCACCCCAGAGGCCCGGGACTCGCTGGCACCACGGGAAAACTGAGAGGAGTCTTTTTGAGCCACACTGTTTACAAAGGTTCCATAACAGAAGAACTTTTCTGTTTGGATAATTTCTGTGATTATAATTTCACATATTGAAATGTATATTATTATTGATAAACCTAGGAAATATATAGATAAATCTAAAAGTTGAAATTTTGAGCTTATTAATACCAGAAAAAATAATAGATCTAGTCATCCAACACAAATGTAAGATGATCCAGACAGACATAAAACAGCAGAAATTCCCCTTGGGAGGATGAGGAAGGGAGTCAGGAGATCCAGGCTGGGACTGGAGAAGGAGCTCAGGCAGTAAGGTGACTGCTGGCTGAACACAAGGAGATCCGTGGGGCCCTGAGGCTTGCTGGCCCATCAACCAAGTCTAAACAATAAGACTGTCTCAAAAAGCAAAGTGAACGGCACCTGATGAGCAACACCTGAAGAAGTCTTCGCCTCCGACTTTACACACAGACACACACACCACACACACACACATATATACATACACACACACAGACACACAAACACACATAGACACACACACGGACAGGTTATATAGCAAATACTTAACCAACCTGAGTTATATGTTATGAATCTTAAAAAACATGAATTAAAGAGATTCAGATTATGAAACAAAAAGCAATCTAAATGACAGTCAAAAAGAAAAGAAAATCTATCATTTCATTATTGATGCCTAATGCTTTCTGTGGTATTTTGTCTTAATAACACAGAGTATATAGACAACATAGGCATAAAACTTAAATGGTTAGCAACAAAAAAAAAAAACAAAAAAACCTGTAAAACAAGGTTTTACAGCAAGCTGGATGTATATAAACAAAGAGACCTATTTAATGGATTCTTGTGTGTAAGAATACAGCTTATTTGTCATGTAAGTTCAGACCTCAGCTAAAAAAGTTAGGGGAAAAGGTAGTAAATGATCAAGTGAGCTAAAGCTGGGCTATAGAACCTTTAAGCAGAATCTGCTTTGTGAGTGACTGCAGATCCCAAGTCTCCTACTGACAGGAGACCCCAGACCTCCAGGACCAAGTCTCCCAGGAACTCCTTACCACGAGATGCTCCTGGCTGAAGAGAGTGTGCAGCTTCTCCTCCAGCTCTTGCTTCTCAGCACTGGACTTCTGTAGGGAGTTCAGGGCTTCCTCCCCAAATTCCCTTTTCAGCGTGGCACTGATCTTCTCTCCAGGGTCTACCATCCCCTATGGTCACATTTTTAAGAAGTAATAATAAACTTTGGCTCATTCGACATGTTTTTACTGAGTGGTACCATGAACATGTATTACTATTATTTGCCCACAACAGTTATCCCTACTTCTCTGTAAAGCACTTCTTAAACCATTTGTCTCCAGCAGAAGCAGCCAAGAAAGGTGACCCACACACTGGGCCACAGTAATTGGTCCAGGGTTAGGCTATGGCAAACTGGATCAGGCAAACTCATCTCTTGATACTTTCTGAATTCAAACTGTAAGGCCTGGAGGCAAGAAAACAGATCCTTCTCACACTGTTTAATTCATTCCGGCCACAATGCCTTCTTCAGTATTTGAAGAATGCGCCAGAAGCACCCCTGTCCCAGAGCTGCTGCACCTGCTCTTAGGTTTGTCCAAACTGTTCCTCCCCAGGAATCCACGTTTCTCTACGGAAACTACTCATTCACTTCTTTCCTATCTTCATTTTAACATCGCCTTCCCCAAAGGCCTTCTCTAGCTGCAGCTAAAACTGAAAACTCTCAAACACTTCGTACATCCTGTCCTGCTTTAGTTTTTCTTTCACCATCTATTAACGTAAGGCACATTTAACTTATTCGTCTCATTATATTATCTGCCTGTCCCACTGAAATGTAACAAAAGCCTGGGATATCTTTCTCACGTAGCTCTGTTACACCTCAATGCCTATAATATTAACTGACAGTCAATTAAGGGGATGAAGGGCTCTCAAAAAGGTACCAAGGATAACAGCTGCTTCCTTGATCAGAATTTCATGACATTAAAATGTAATACCGTGTGCTGAAGTCACTGTTGTGTTGCTGCACTTAGCATGGGTGAAGTAGGAAGACCTAGCTCACGGCAAGCAGCCTAAGCTTGGACCGGAGTCAGCTAGAGTCTTGAATTCCATTTTTACAATGCAAAGAAAAACATGTCCTCACAGACAGCAGTAAGACTCATCTTCACATCAAACTAGCAGTGTCTCACAATAAGACATAAGCTATGAAATCTCCACCATGCTTATGATACGTATTTTAAAGTCACTTCAAATATAACAATGGTATAAAGTCAACATGGGCTAAAAGTAGACGCTTTCTGATGCTGATATAGAAAAACCTCAAGAAAAAGTTTGTAACAAATGGGATCATTTCATTATGGTTAAAAATTGTAAGAACTCAATAAGTAATACTAAAAATATAAAACTGAGTTTAGAGTAGGGGTTGAGATGGACCTTACACAGTGAGTGCCTACCATATGCCGGACGGGCTATTTCTCTGAGGTAAACATGGCTACCTACATGTTAAAGATAAGGGCCTGGACTCCGTCACCCAGCTGCGGCAAGAGCACAGGGCAGAATGTGAGCCTAGATCTAGCTACAAGTTTGCGTTCTTTCCAAAGGCGCTAGAATTGTACTTGGATCCTGAAAGTCCTACATCATCCTAAACTTGATGACAACAAAGCTCCAGAGTGGCGATAAAAGACATTGCAGCTGGGGAACAGGAGCAGCCTCCTCACAGCAAGCAAAGCTACCAACACTGAGCGTCAGCGGAGGGCGGCCATGCTTACCCCCGGGATCGCCCACTCTCCACAGTCTTTCCTTTTTATTGCAACAAACTGTAAGATGCATTTCCCGGAGACGGGATGTGTGATTTTATTCCCGCTGTCATCCCTCTTCCACCTGTGATGGGGACAGAAGACAGCAACTGTCAAGACACAAAGACACGCTTACACCCAAGACACTGTAAAGATGTTTCTCTGTAACAGAGTTCTTATTTACCTAAATTCATCCAGTTTAAAAAAAAACTTTATTAGAAAAATGCTATATTTAGCCTTGTTATTTAAAAACCAGAAAGAAGTTGACTTCACACAAAGATGCTGTATTCCCTGTAAGGAAAATTTAGATTACATATAATACTTATTACTTGAGGTCCATCAAAAAAATTAAAAGCAGAGCATAATTTGAAGGAAGGGTTTTAAAAAGTGTCGCATGCATCCTTCCACCAAGGATCCCTTTTAAAAATTGAAATGATAAAACAGACCCAGCGACCCCTCTATTGATTACGTCACCCCAGGATATCAGAAAAGCAGGCTACACAGTACTTCCAGCTGAGTGGCGTGTTCTTCAGTCTTTATGCCACCTTTAGATTATGAAAAAAACCAAAACCCCATCTTAAGCTTTAATTTTATACCTTGAGTTAAATTACATGGCTGGGCAAGTCAGTTCAGAACATACACCCTTTTTCTAACACCACCCTCTTTTCCAAAGATAAATCCCCTTGCTAATCCACAGCCCCCAATGTCAAGGCCTTTTCTAAAAGTGGTCTTCTAGACAAAGGTAAGAATGTTGTACTTCAGTAACAAATGGAGAAGCAAGCCTGTGACAAATGCTCACTCTGGAAGAGATGTGAAAGCACGGCAGTTTGGATCGGCCTCCAACCTTCTCTACCTACCCATACTACCTCACAATGAGCCCAACCCCACAGTGACACATTATAAGAAGAGGTTTCAGACTGGTGAGCACAGTAAAGAAAAATAAGAGAATAATTAGCGCAGTGTTTGTTTTTAACATACCAGACCCAAAGATAACACAAAGAAGATACAAAGTGATAAAATATTGGTCCAAGAAACTGAACATTTACTCGGGGTCTGGCACTAAGAAACTGAACTTGCCCTGGGAGTCTGGCACCGTAAGAAGTGACAGGGAGTGTGGGGCAAGGAGCTAAAAGATGACTGCTTATCCGGCAGAATTCCCAAACTCGTGTTCGTAAGAGAGCCCGAGAATCCTGTTGAGCGGGGTAAAGCCACAGCCTGTCTGCATTTTGGAAAGCTCATTCACTTCCACAGAGGCACAGAGATGACTCAGAGGAAAACAAAATGACATAAAGACCAACTCAATGCTGCTACCATCTGCTACTAGCTATTTTTTCTTTTACTTTTTCCTGCTACATACTTAACAAACTCACTCATTTGAAACTGAAAGTACAGCTTTCTTAGATCATTCTCTGGAAAGGGCAGCAGCCCTGTGCAAGCAGGGTGCCCCATGGCTCCCTTCTAAGTTAATACTATCTGTGAACAGGTTTACTCTTTTAGACTTTTGAAGCCAGTGAGTAGGAGTAATTCGTCCACTCCTGAGATGCCCTCTAGGGCTTTCCCGTACCATTCCACTGAACGCTCCTGGATTCTTTTGAATGGCATCAAGCTCTCTAATAAGCATGCCTTCCTCACTGTTTTTATGAAGAAACGAGCTTACTATAAAACATTAAGCCATGTTACTCGGGCTGTCTCTTACATCTTATGTTTAGCAAGTCTCCTGCATCAGGAGACAGCACTGGATGCCTGGCCTGCATCATCTAGGCTTGTGTAAGGACACTGTGTGACAGGCACAACAGGAGGAAATTGCCTAATGACGCATTGCATAGAACATATCTGCACTGCCGAGCAATGCATGACTGTACTTGGTCATATTTCTGTTTTTTTATTTCAAATTTCCCACCTTGCAAATGAAGCTATAGCTCTTCAATGACCAAAACCTTAAATTCTTATACCTTTCTATACCCTCTAAAGTACCTACCTAGTGTTGGAAAAAAAAAAATACACACACACACACACACACACACACACGTGTGTGTGTGTGTGTGTGTGTGTATCTGCTGGGCATTTCCAAACTTTTTATACTGCATTATGACTTTGTCATTTACAAAATTCATATTCAAGAAATGGACTCTCAAGTGTTTAAAAAAAATGAGACTGGGGAGATGGCTCAGCAGTTAGGAGCACTGGCTGCTCTTCCAAGGACCCAGGTTTAATTCTCAGCACCCACATGGCAGCTCAAAACTGTCTCTAACTCCAGTTCCAGAGGACCCAACACCCTTACACAGACATACATGCTGGCAAAGCACCAATGCATGTGAAATAAAAATAAATCATTGTTCTAAATCATCTCATATTTGAAGTAAGGGCATCACACCACACTGGGTCACATTCATACCCATCTCTGGGCACAGGATGTGCTTGTGGGCATTAGGCTGGACAAGCCTGGATAATGCCCGCTACACACCTACAATGTAAAACCACAGCTTGATCAACTGATTGATGGACTGGTTCTGAGGTTTTGAAACAGGCCTCAAGTTCATAGCAATCCTCCCGTCTCAGTCTCCCAAGTACAGGGATCACAACCATAAGCCACGATACTTAGCCAAAGCCACAGCTTTGTACTTATAGCACATCACTGTAAATTCATGTCAAGTCCCATGCATGTACAAACACATTGTCTGCACACCCAGAAAGAGAGCACACCAATGTTTGCATTTTCTGATCACGTAGCTCTTTGCTACTGAAACCTTTTATTCGGTTCTTACCTGGTTATGATGGGATCTGCGGCATGATTTGGACCCCATCTTCCCAAAAGGCCCCGGCCAACCAGCCCTGTCCTCCCTGCAGGATTTCTAGGGCGGAAAAAACAAAAGACCACCACCAACATACAATCAATTGAATGCGTTCCTTTTTTCTTAAATCTGCTTTGATACAGCATGTGCATACACGTTTGAATGTGTGTGGGTGTGCGTGCGTGTACCTATGTGGAGGCCTCAGGTGTCTTCATCATTGCCTAGTTATTTGAGGGAGGACCAATCAGCTAGTCTAAGGTAGCCTAGTGAGCCAGTTCACCCCCAGGCTACCCTGTGTCTGCCCCTTTCCTGAGTCCTAAGACCACAAGCAGCCACCATGCCTGCCCGGCTTTTACACATGTTCTGGCGGTCCAGTCTCCGTCTTCTTGCCTGAACAAGAGCTGCATTCACTGAGACATCTTCCCACAACCCAGGACAGAATGTGAGATAAGCATATCTGCATTCACATGCCATGTGTATTACTGCTGTTAAAACTTAATGACGTTTTACCTTGTTTTGTTCTAAACTCACATTTTTTTAAGAAGTCACCTGGCCAACTGACAATTTTTTTCAAATTCACAGAGGGACAGGAATGGAAAATGGGCAAAGACAGTCTTGATGGTAACATTATTGGGCTTTACTTGTCTTCTAAATTGCACTGTATTTGTGTGTATGTGTGTGCGTGTGCATGTGTGCGTGCGTGTGAGTGTGTGTGCGTGTGTGTACATGCACACGTGGAGGTCAGAGAACAACCTGCAGGAATCAGTCTCTCCTGCCATGTGAGCCCCAGGGATCCAAGGCAGATGGTCAGCCTTAGAGCAGGAGACTTTACCCACTGAGCAGTCTTACCTCAGTAAACAGTTTTATTTTCAGTCTAATATGTCCTACATGTTTGAATAAATTCTTACTTTAAGCCATTGGCTCCCTTAATAAGTAACCATTGAAAAGATAAATTTTAATCCTTTTATAATTTATTCAATTAATTATTTCAACCTTCAAGATAAAATTATGAAATGATACATTCAAATCCTGTCTCTAACACTTACTAGTTGTATGTAAATTGCTAACATTCTTTCCTAATCTGTTAAAAATATATATATATATATACACACACAAACATACATACACACACATACACATATATACACACACACACAAGAGTTCTGTGAAATTTAATTACTTTACATACACACATTCTGCACTCACAGTTACACAATGGGTGCTAATACCTTGTCTTCCCGTTTAAGTCACTTCATCCTAGCACCTACCTAGGTCGTCCATTTTCAATCTCGTACAGGCCGTTCTGGCTCTTTCTTTCAACGTGCCCATCCTTTTCGTTAAATTTGGGAGAAAAGTTGCTTTCACTGCAATGAGAATGACAATGCAAAATAGAAAATAAAATAATGACTCTCGTCTACGGCTTAACAACGTAACTCACTGTTATTCATAATAAACAGTATCTTTGAAACAGCAAAAATTTTAAGAGTGAGTTCTGGGATTTACAAATCTAGGGACAAAGACGCTTTTTAGCCAAAGCAGAAAGGATGTAGTGTTCTGAGGTTATTATGCCTCCTGAAGAGAGAACAGGAACCCTCCTACAGGAGAAAAAGCATCTACATTATACCGGCAACACAGAACTGTAGGCCAACTATAGCAACCACTAGCTCCCACAGGGCTCCAAACACGGTTCCTTCAACAGCGTGATCTCTGCTTCACAGTGACTTTAGTTACTTTAATTTAATGCATGTTGGCTAATACTGTTAAACATTCATGTATCACCAAGATTCACGAATGGTGAATTCACCCCATCAGCTACACTATAAATATGGTTCATATTTAAACAGACATAACCCTCAGGAAACACTGGAGAGTCTGACCTGAACTGTGTATGTTCCACTTCTCTACATGGGAAACTTTCAAATTTCTCCTTTCTAGCTCTTTATAATCAAGTACTGTGAACAGTAACCCCCACTGCCATAAGACAGCAGAACCTACTCTCCCCATGCAGCTGTATGTGGGTAGCTGCTGGTTATCTAATCACCCACTTACACTTCCTAACCTGTACTTAGCACTCTCCTAATATCTACTTCAGTCAGCTAGTTTGTTTGATTTTGCTGTTACAAGTGCAGGGTGGGGTACATGTTTATGTGTGTGCAGACTGGGTGTCAACCTCAGGTGTCGATTCTCAGGAGACAGTCGCTCATTTAAATGTTTTAGATAGGCTGGGCTGCTGGCCAGCAAGCTTCAGGGACCCTGCGATCCCCACCTCTCCTGAACTTGGGATTACAGGCCCATGCCAGCACTCCTGGCTTTTTACATTGGTGCTGGGTACCAAACTCAGGCCCAAACGTCTTCAGAGCAAGCTCTTTACCCACTCAATGATCTCCCCAGCCCAAGATCGCCTTCCAGCTTAGACGTAAGTATCAGAACAACATGCAATAGCTTTCTTTCTACACTTTTTTTCTATAAGGTATAACTATGTCTGCTTCTCAGAATATTAGACTAAAAATGTTTATAAAAATGTATGCATTGGCCTGGCGGTGGTGGTGCACACCTTTAATCCCAGCACTCAGGAGGCAGAGGCGGGTGGATCTCTGTGAATTTAAAGCCAGCCTGGTTTACAGAGTGAGTCCCAGGACAGCCAGAGTTACAACAGAGAAACCCTGTCTTGGAAAAAAAAAAAAAAGCAAAAGCAAAACAAAACAAAAAGTATGCACTGATTGGCTCATACATTAAAAAAAAAAGTCATCATTGCACGGTCTCAGTATTGTAGAATCTAAAAACTTGGTCTCATAGAGGCTGAGGGCAGAATGGAGGTTCCCAGAGACTGAGAAGAGAACAGAACAGAATGTGGGGGGCAGCCTAATTAATGAGTACTAAGTTATAGTTTTGTAACTATATATATAAAATATATTTATATTTACATATATAACTATATATATATATAACTATATATGTATTTATGGATTATAGAGCTATTGCATAGAATGGTGACTTCAGATTAGTTTTATGCTACTTCACAAAGCTAGAAAACATGATTTGGAAATGTTCTCACCTCAAGGAAAGCCATGTGTAAGCTGATTCCTGTGTGTATGTGTATCACAGCATCTTGTGGTACCCCACTAGCATATGCAGTTCTCTGTTTCTATATATGAGTTAAAAGATCAACTTAGGCTGAGAATGCACCTCAGTGGTGGCATTTGGATGCTCAGCAATGCCTGGCACCAGAAAAGCAAAATAAAACAATAAAAATGAATTTAGTGAATGAATACTTTTAAAAATAATTTTAGCTGGATTTTATCTTACGTGTACGAGTGTTTTGCCTGCATGTATTACCTGTGTACAATGTGTGTGCCTGGTGTCATGGAGATCAGGGGAGGGGATCAGATCCTCTAAACTACAGTTAGAAATGAATTGTGCACTACCGTGTGGGTGCTGGGAACCAAACCCAGGTGCTCTGCAAAAGCAACAAGTGTTCTTAACTATTGAGCTCTCTCTCTCCAATCCCTGAATGCTTTTTAAAAAGAAAATAATTCCATTATGGTATTATATTTATCTGTTAAAAAAAAAAAAGCAAAAACAAAAACATAAGGGCAGGCATAATGGGAAGAGATGCAAAGGGACAGGAGGGTTAGTTCTAGAGATCTACGGCCGCTCAGTGACCACAGCCAATACTGTGCAGTACACCTCAAACTTGCTGAACACAGACTGCGAATGTTCTCGAAGCAATGGCTGTCAACTGCTTTTAGCGTGATCATCTTTTCACAATATACACATGAACCAGCCATTGCGTTGTACATTTAAATACATGTAATTTTTGTCAATTACAGCTTGGTAAATTTGGATAGAGGATAAAAGTGAATATAAACATAAGACATGAACCAATCCAGCACTTCCACGAACTACTCGAAGCACTCTGCCTCTCCTCCCCTCCTTCCACACCTTTCTCTCTCCCTTTTCCTGTTTTTGGTAACCTGGCAAAAAGGCTGACAAACGATTTTCACAACCTCAAATGCCAGCCTAGCTCTGCCGACAACAACCAAAGTGCACAACGGTTAACCCAACTAGAGCATGCAAAAGCAGATACCACCAGCTGTTACTACTTCAAAGCAGACCACAGCTGTTTCAAACCAAAAGAGATTTGCCTTTAGGAGAGATGCTCATAAAACCTGGCAAAGAATAAACAAACGTGGACTGTTTGGTTTGGGAAAATTCAAGAGAACATGGAAACTGGCTTGTAATACCCGGCATGGATAAAAATGCCTCTCACGCGTCAAACAGTAACTCAGAGCAGTTAATAGCAGCCCGTGCGCTCACCTGATCTGAGGATCCGCCCACCTGGGTCCCGCCAAGACCGAGACTGCAGTATACTCCACTGGGTTATAGTCTTGCCACTCAACAAGCCAGCCCACTTTCTCATTGGGGACCTGACTTCGTTCAACTTTTGAACCCGGGTAAGGAGATGTCCGGGCCTTGTTGTGGGAATTCTCTTTGGCATCATTAGAACCGGACATGATGTTGGTGTTAAGGTGAAACGCACAGGATGGAAATAAGTTTCTGAGGAGAAAGAAGAAAACCGCCTTTATACACATTCCAAAAGCAAGCCCATGAATTAAAGAACCTACCTAGTTCAAAGAGCCCAAAACATTTTTCAATTTCAAAACCTTTTAAAACTCAGAAAATTGGGGCTGAAGAGATTTATGACTTGGTGGTTACACGTGTGCACTGCTCTTCTAGAGGACTTAAGTTTGATTCCCAACACCTAAGCCAGACAGTTCACAACCACGTCTAAGTAAAACTCCAGGGTATCTGAGGCCTCCAACCTCTGAGGGCACCTGCACTCTTATGCGCATGCACACACAGCATTAAAAAGCAAAATAAACATTCCTTTTAACCAAAAAATTCAAGTTCAGAACACGTTAACATCCATGAGAGGTTTTTCAAATGTGAAGATTTCGAAAAAGTAAGTCTAGACTGAAGAGAGAACTCAGTCAGTAAAACGTTAGCTGCACTGGGAACTTGAGTTTACAGCCCAGGCACAACACAAGAGCTGGGTGTGCAAGCGCTGCCAGTCACGACACCAGAGGACGGCAGGCTAGACCTACATCCGCCCTCCAGTGGGAGACACTGACTGCTATTGGAACAAAAATACTTACCATATACACATACAGAGCCTAATCTTTCCTTTTTTTTTTTCTTTTTTTCTCCCCAAGACAGAGTTTCTCTCTATAGTCCTGGTTGTCCTAGAACCCACTCTGTAGACCAGGCTGGCCTCTAACTCACCGAGATCTACCTGCATCTGCCTCCCGAGTGCCTTAAATCTTTTTATTGCATTACAGAACTGTACAACAAATATATCTGGCCTAACATCTTACAAAATAGAGACCAGTTCCTAAGACTAGCAAAAAAGAAAAAAGGAAAGAAGAAACCCAATACTAACATGTTGCTTTAAACTGAAGAAAATCTTCAATGGTTAGAAGAGATAAATATGCACTTGCGGACGCTGCTCTAAGCACTGGAATACTGCTCGCTCATCGGATCCTCACACATCTGTTTTAGAAATGAGTCTAATAAAGCCCAGGGAGGCTAACAGGTTAACCCGGGCCACACATTCATTACAGAACCAGTCCAGACCCAGGCTCTAAGCTCTGCATCAATGAGTCTCTGCTTCACTTTTAAGTCACACGTATTATATGTGAGATGTGAACAAAACACACAATCTTCTCCATGAACTTATGTCACTGATAAAACCTGCTGGGAAATGGAAATCTGATTTTCCATTATTTCTTACTAATAAAGTATTTGAAGGTAAATCACAAATATTAACTACAAAACTATTGCTTCCTTGATTTTCTTTAACTGTTAGAGTCACAAAATTGTTTTTAAAATATTTTTATTTTATTTATTCTTATAGAATTCTACATCTATGTCTCACACTGTAGATACACACGTATATATATATATATATATACACACTATATATATATATATATATATATATATATATATATATAGTATTTTGATCATATTCCCCCTCCAGCTCCTCCCAGATTCCCACCCATCAGTCATGTGTGTACTTTATGTTTTATATTTTATTTTTGACTATGTGTGTGAGGGCTCTGTATGACTCTGTGTGTGTGTGTGTGTGTGTGTGTGTGTGTGTGTGTGTGTGTGTGTGCAGGTTCTCCATGAGGGCACAGTGATGACAATGGTCAGAAAAGGCCTTCAGATCTCCTGGAACTAGAGTTCACATCTAGCCTGGGTGCTGAGAACACACTACGGTAATCTTCAGGTGCAGCAAGAGCACTTAACTGCTGAACTCTCTCTCCAAACCCCTCTTATTTCTCTCTTTTTTTTAAGTAACCTAGAGTCTAATTAGTGCCACCTATATGGTCAAGGGTGTCGAACATGGCCAATCTACAAGGGACCACACCCCTAAAGAAAACTATAGTCACAAATTTGATACATTTCTCTTGCCTCTCCCCAGATGTTTTACAATAGTAGGTTAGCAGGCACTCAACACATACTTGTTGACTTAGTTTTGGAGTTTCTACTGAATATGCAGTTTCAGTTCTGGGTACACCACTTTAAGAGTTCCCTTTCCCACCTTACCAAAATAAAGAGTAAGTGCCAAGCAGCTTTACATTGTTCTGGTTGCAATCAGCAAGAACAGCTTAGGGTTTTCCAGAGGGCTGAGTTCTTCCCTCTGGGAATCCCGCTGAAAACAAGACTTATAAAGGAGGTTCATTCACACCAGCAGAGAGGAGGCCCTTATTGAGGGCCAACGTCAGGAAGACAGAAAATGGATGGGACCATAGTGGCCTACAAACCACAGTACAAGTAATTCTATTTTCAAAAAGGAGAAGGAAGGATGTCACTCCTCTAAAGGGGAGTCCGCAGAAATTTCGAACTGACATGTTTGACTCCTGGATAAAGTCAAGCTTGTGTATGTATGTGTGTATGTTTTAGTTATGTCTCCCTCCTGGATAAAGTCAAGCTTGTGTATGTACGTATGTACGTGTGTGTGTGTGTGTGTGTGTGTGTGTGTGTGTTTTAGGTACGTCTGCCTCCTGGATAAAGTCAAGCTTGTGTGTGTGTGTGTGTGTTTTTAAGGAGGGGAGGGTTGGGAATCCTGCTGCTGATTATTGGTGTCAGAGAAAACGCAATCAAGACTTAAAACTTTACAAGTCACCAGGAAGTAAAGCTGCGGCCAACTTGCCCAGCAGAGAAGGGGGAAAGCTTTCCCAGTGTTCCCAGTACCCACGCACACGCTTCGATTTCCAGTCAACCGCTTGGTACGCGCAGAAGGCAGGACCTGCTACACGCATGAGCAGTATACGTTTGCATTGTATTATTACGGACTAGCAGTATCCGTTTGCACTGTATGCATTATTACCCCTAACACGGGACGACACGCAATAACCACTCCTTAAACTCTGGCGCTCCATGACTCGTCTCGGCGGCTAACCTAGGAGGACAAACTCCAAGATCCCCGCTATCAGTGTTCCAAAACCCGCTTCTCCCGCCAAGCCCATAGAACCTTCGGGAAAGGAAGGCGGGGACCCGGCGCCCCCGAGGCGCAGAGAGCCGCAGCCGGGGCTGGAGACGGGGTACCTGGACGCGCCTGGAGCCCGGACCGTCAGGGACGCGAGGGCCACCGACAGCGACACGGTGGCGACCGCCTGGCCCAGGGAGCGGCCGGCCATCGGCGCCCGGCGCGGCCGGCGAGGGGTCTGCGGCGGCCCGGCCTCGCCTCCAGCCCCGCCGCGAGCCCGCTCCGCAAGCCCAGCGGGCACTAGGACCCGGGCGAGACGCCGACGTGCCCCGCGGCGCCCGCAGCCCGCGACGTACCCGGTGCGCGACCCCGCTTTACGGCGACGCTGCAAACCAAACCTGCCTGTGGGGGGCGATGTGGGCGGGGCCTGCGTGTCTGCGCAGGCGCGCTGCGGTGAGCGGCCCGGCCGCGGAGAGCGGGGGATAGCGGAGGCGAAAGCGGAAGCAGGGCCGCGTGTTTTCCGGAGAGGAAGGCGGCGCGGAGTCACGTGAGCGGTGCGCGGTCACGGGAGACGGAGGACGGTCCGGTGACGTCCCTGGAGCTGCAGCCGTTTGGTTTCTACAAGAGCTTGCTTTGCGAGACTCTAGCCCACAGGGCGGATCCGGAGGGTGACCCTCTGCTCGCCTGTGACGCGTCTGCGTAGTCACGTGCTTCTCCCCCTTCTGGAACCTTCTGGGTGAGACCCTCCCCCCTCAAGCCTTGGAAAGCATGCGACGCCAGCTCCGCTGAGCCGGGTCGTGCAGCTGTCCCCCGTGTTTAATATTCCTGAAAACGTCTCTCATCCAAAAGGACGGTCGGCCTCAGTTTCCCCTTGAACCTTAAGTTCAAAATTGCCTCTCCTAGACAAGCTGTCAAGTTTGCACGTGATTCTCCGGCTTCTGGAACCTTCTGGGTGAGACACCCCCCTGCCCCCCAACCTTGGAATGCATGGGTCGGGCTGCTGTCCCCGTGTTTAATATTCCTGATAATGTCTCATTCAAAAGGACAGCCGGCCTCAATTTCCCCTTGAACCTTAAATTCAAAACCATCTCTCCTAGACAAGCTGTCGAGTTTTGCACGCAGTCAAGTCAATCAATGAACGAAGGGTCCACGTTAAACAGGTTGAAAGTGGTTAAAAGCAGGTGTGCAAATCAGTTTGTACTCCGGCTTCCCCGAGTGTTTACTTGGGAATGAGATGACTGTGTACGTTTTAAGTCTATATAGTCAACTCAGGCCTGTGCAGTTTAGAAACACACCCGCAGGCCTTGGCAGATTTTAAAGCCTAATCAGATATTAGCCATATCCTCAAAACTGCAGGACTCTGGGGATGGGACAGCAATAAGGAACTAGACTCTGCTGTAGCACGGTTTACACACCCCTTAAAACTCCCCCTTGGATAAACTCAAAATCGAGGAAATCCCCCAACCCCCACCCCTCAGCCCAAACGTGGTTACAAACAGGTCCTTGAAGCAAAGTAAAGATTATGATTATTTATTCTTTCTCTGCACATGGGGGTGGAAGCCTACCACCTAACATCGTCCCGCAGATGTAGCCATCTCTTGGAGGTGCAAGTGTTCAGGAAGAAAACTCACCTTGGGCTCCAGCCCCTGTGAGAGATGGTTGTCTTAATTCACCTTGCCCCGCGCCTCCTGCCATAAGAGAGAAGTTTATTTCTCCTCCAGACAAGTAACAGGTAAAAACCCAAGTGACAAGCTCACATCTGCCAACACACACCAAGGCTTTAGGTCCTTCAGCACCATTCTCCCCAGCCTCCAAAAATCCCCACCGTTTTTTCCATATATGTGGAGTCCAGATCATAATGTAGAAAGCTTTCTATGGCAGCAGTGTTACTCAATAAAATCTTTTCTTGTGGCTTTAACTAGTACCATTAGGTTTCTTTTTAATTTATTTACTTTGTGTGTGTTTTGTCTGAATACTTGTGCACCCTTACGTGTATAGTGCCCACATAGGCCAGAAGAGGGCTTTGGGTCCCTTAGGACTGGAGTTACAGATAGCTGTGAGCCACCATATAGGCGATAGGAATTGACTCAGGTCCTCTGGAAGAGCAGCCAGCACTCTTAACCACTGAGTCATTTCTGTAGCCCAATCATTGTTTATCTTTGACCGCTCTTTCAGATAGCATTTTTCTTAAAATATTGTTTACATGAAAGACATAGCTCTCACTTCAATGGGTCTAAGAGAATTTCTTCTGGAGTAAAATATGAATGACTGTGGTCCCACGAACACAGATTTAGATTACCCCAAATACCATTTTCCTAGACAGTTTCATTGACTTTTTAGAAAAGAACAAAGAAAATCCTAAATCAAGACATTTCAGATACATTAGTGGAAACATCAAGGTTACAGAAAATCAGTGAAATCTCTGATCTGGACCTCAGATTTTATCTGATCTTCTTTGGGATTGGGGCTGTTTGTCCATTAAAAGAAGATTTGTATAATAGTCACAAGAAGGGCAATAAACAGCTATTTAGATAGATAATACAAGATAATTTGACTCTGGACCTACAACATTCCAACTCTCCACAATCATTGATTTCTAATCAGTTAATCAGCCTTGTAGAATATTAATGTAATTATGACTTTCCTAGGAACTTCAGTTCAATGGGCATTTGAAAGCAGATCCTACCAGCTTATAAATGTACAACCCAACTCTAGGGAAGCTGGGGCAGAAGGATCAGAAGTTCAGAGCCAGCCTGGACTACATAGAAAACCTTGTCTCAGGCTGGAGAGATGGCTCAGCAGTTAAGAGCACTGGCTGCTCCTCCAGAGGTCCTGAGTTCAAGTCCCAGCACTTACATGGTGGCTCACAACCATCTGTAATGGGGTCTGATACCCTCTTCTGTTACACAAGTGTACATGCAGGTAGAATGTTCATATACATAAATAAACCTTAAAAAAAGGTAACCTTGTCTAAAATGTGTATTTAAAAAATAAATATCCAACTAGGCATACTGGTACACACCTTCAGTTCCAGCACTTAAGTTTGAGGTCAGCCTGGTCTACATAGGGAGTTTCAGATCCCAGGGATAGAGAGAGACTCTGTGTCCCAAAGGGCTGCTTTCTAGTAGAGGGAGATGAATAATAAGAAACCAGTAGCACAGGGTAAGGAAGGTGCTCAGTGGCTGGGATGTAGCTGAGTTACTTACAAAAAGCCCTGGAGGCTTGTGCTGGTAATCTTAAAATCCTGGCAGTCAGGAGGCAGGAGAATCAGAAACTCAAGCTCATCCTTGGCCATGTAGCAAGTTCAGAGTAGCCTCAAGAAAGGAGAAGGGAAAGAAAGGAAGGGGTGGGGAAAGGGACGGGTCCTATGAAGGGTCGATAGTCTCCTGTAGGTGAAAGTTTTTATGGAGAAAGAAGTCCCTTTCCAATGTAAACAACGTGTCTGAGGCTTCCTTGAGAAGGTCACGGTTGAGCAGAGACAGAAGGGTATGAGCTGCTAGCTACTGGACAAGCTGGGAGGGCAGTCCATGAAAGAGGTCTGAAAGCGAATACACCCTGGGGTAGGAAAGGGCTTGTCTACTAACAAAAGGAAGGTGGTACTCTGATGCCTCTTAAGTAGGGGGTTAATAATCCGAAGTGAGGCTGGTGATACCTACAAGCTTCCTGGCTTGTCTTCCTCTGTGGTTCCTGTGGGAAATGTCATGTTTAAATGTAACCTTCCCTGTGTTCCCTGCAGCTAAGGGGCACAGAACCCTTAGTGGTCAGTGAGCCTAAGGTGTAGGTTTGCTGTGTGGGTCTTGTGAGAACATACTATTTCCCTGGTGAAAGGGTCTGGCTTGCTTCACAGCTGCACAAGTACATTCAGCCTGCATGCTTTATCCCTGCTGGGAAGGAGGGCAAGTGTCCTTAAAAAAAAGGAAGAGGAAGTGGAGGAGAAGGTGGAGGAGATTAGCCTAGTTGAAAGTAAATAAACAGAAGTTCTCATGGTGGGGAGAGTAAGTGGTAGTCAGCTTTCCATTATTTCAGTGAAGTACATAAATTTCCGGTGGCTGTTTGGCCCTGTCGCTCTGGGGTTTGTGCCCCTCATCACACTGCACAGAGCACGGCCATGTTGTTCACTTCATGGCCAGGATGTGAGAAGGGATTGGGCCAGCGTTCCCATACCGCTTCAAAGGGTAGGCCACCAGTGCCCCACCCCCTGCCAACAGGCTCCACCCCCCAGAGGTTCCACCATCTCCCTGTCACACGGCAGGCTGAAAACCAGGCTTCAACACATGGGTCTCCTGGAGACATTCAAAAACCCAGTTTCTAGCAGCAGGAAACGATTGGTGACTGGTTTCTTGGTAGGCTGCTCACTCTCGTTTCCCCTTTCTCACTAGCTGCAGGGCCAAGCAGAGCTTCCCTTTCCATTCGCTGTAGTGAGGATTTTCTTCCTGCCTCCTGTGTCCTTTAGCTTTGCCCCCACAGGCTCTGCTTTTCAGTGAGTTAATGGATGATGGAAGAATTTTTAAAACTCTCACTTAACAAAGCTTGTCTTTCAAGATTAATCCTGGACTAGAGACTTGCAAATCCCATTGACAGTCATGCCTTTGTTCTAACTCATACCGTTTCTGCCCTCTGAGACACTGAAACTATTATTTCAGTGGATACAGTGTATCTGGCAATAGGATACAAGAATATTTTTTAAAAACACATCTAAAATATTTCAAAAAAGTATTCATGTGTATTTCATTTTGATCATGCAATTTGAGCAAACTGTTTAACTTCTTTGTGTCTGCTTCTTTGCCTATAAAATGAGGAAATCTGATACTCAGCATCATGGAGCTATGAGAACTAAGCACAATAGTTGATAAAATGCCAAACAAATGTAGTAATAACTGTGCTTTCCAAGCATTTACAGCATCACCTCTACAAATTGCCATGCTTCTCACATGTTACCAGATTCTCTAAGGTATCTGCTGAGATTATCCCTGCTAGAGACGAATACAGACTCAGCACTAAGTTGCAAGTTAGGTAACTTGTCCAGGTTCTTACAACATATCAAGTAGTTTGCAAGGCCCTGTGAGTCCATTTTCTTTCATTGCTGTAACAAATCAGTAGTTTGATTAGAAAATTAGTCCCTCACAGTTCTAAAACTAAAAGTAGGATGAACAGCCCTAAAGTCAGGATGGCAGCAGGACCACACTGTCAGGAGGCTCCAAGGGAGAATCTGCTCTTTGCCTCCTCTATTCTGGGTCCTTATGACTATTAGCATTCCGTAGCTGGTGGTCACATCACTCCAGTCTCTGCTGTTGTAGGCACATTGCCTTCCACCTCTTCTGACTTGGCCTCATTTTTATAAGGATACATGTGACTTAATTTACTGCCAGCCAAAACAGACCAGGATTTAAAACCCCATTTCAAAACCCTCAGTCACATCTGTGAAAGTCTTTATTTCTATATTAGTGAATATGTACAGGCTCTAGGGATTTGAACCTAGAACATTTGGGGGTAATCCTTCAGCTTACTATACCATGATTCAAATTTAGATCTGAATGACTATAAGCTCAATTTCCTAACCAAATACATACACTATTAAACACTTGATTTGTATAAGCACCGCAACAGACACTGCGGATGTAAAGTGAATGAAGCCAATCTCCGTTAGTTGATCAGCGTGCCCTAACAAACCAGTGCATTAGCTGAGGGCATAGGTAACAGTTTAAGAAAATAATAATCACAGATACACACCAGGTTGGAAGCATGACATGTTCTGACTGTAGAGTCTTGGAGCTCTGTGAAGGGATCAAGTCTGGGAAGGCTTCCCCGAAGAAGGAGCATGGCATAAGATCTGAAGGAAACGCAAGGGCCACTGGACATAAAGCCGAAAATAAGCAGGGCCCCGAAACATCTCTGCTTACAAAAGATGCAAAACATTAAGTGCACAGAAAATCGTGTTCCCTCTGTTCTTTACAAAGAATTTTCTAGGGTAGGGCTGGAGAGATGGCTCAAGGGGTAAGAGAACTGGCTACTCTTCCAGAGGACCTGGGTTCAATTCCCAAGCACCCCCATGATGGTAAACAGCTGTCTGTAAAAGTCTAATAGAGCAGGGACAGGGTTATTCTAATCAGTGCATCGCCAGCACAGCGCACTGTAGAACACCCATTGCCCCAAGCTGCTTCATAACTTGCACTGCAGCAGGCCGCACAGCATCATCTCTAGCAGTCATAACTGAGGAGAATATCAGTAAGTCTGTGCTGTGTGTTGCTCAAGCAAGTCAGAAAACAAAAGCAAACCCTCAGTCCGCCATGCCAAAAGATGTGCATTTTCTCAGCTATTCGGCATTCCGAGATGGAACACAAGGATGTTCAAAGAGCCAATAAACTCTCTGCAAATTAAACAAGTCTTGATTCTATCCCAGACAGGACAAATTCATCCAAGGACAGTTTTTATGGATGTGCCACTACGTGCTACAAGAAGGATTTCAGAAAATGTACTTTTGTAGTTGCAAGTATTTTTCATGGTTTTCATCAACATTTATTACGTGAAAGAAATAAACTTATTTAAATGGCTGGTTAAAAACAAAATATGCATGAGTTTTGTTTTTAATAATTTTTCTCCCTCTAATGTGTCCCATAAATAAACACCCATCAAAACATTAATATTTGTAACTAGATACAGAAGTTTCTACATCAAGTAAAAACCACGTCATGAAGCCAGGCATGGGGCACGTGACTGTAACCCCAGCGCTTAGGAGTCTGAAGCAGGAGGATCATGATCTTGAGAGAAGCTGGGTCTGTACAACAAGACTTGTCTCAAAAAAACTGGATCACTTCCGTTATTTTGAGTATATACAATTAAATGGAGCCGTAAGCCACGAATAACACATAACCTATGTGAATGCCCCAAGAGCTGTCCTTGAGTGCTCCTGTTTTCTACGTGTAACCCATTAGCAAATCCTTCTCACTCTGGTTTGTCTCCCTATCTCAGTCACCCTGTTCAAACCCACCATCAAGTGCAAGCTTTCTCTTGCACTCCTGTGATCGCTTCTGTTTGTCGTCTGTGCGTCCTCTTCCAGAAACCAATTTCCCACACGGAGCACAGAGTGGTTTGTTTGTTTTTAATCTGAATTCGGATTACATCACTCCATTATTTAGAAGCCTTTTAATGGTTCTGTCTCTGAACCCACTCCTAAATTTTATGTACATGGTAGGTGTTTTGCCTGCACATCTAAGTGCACCACGTGCACGCAGTACCCGTGGAGGCCAGAGGAGGACAGCAGATCCCCTGGAACGAGAGTTAAAGTCATTGTAAGCCACCATAAGGGTTCTAAGGTCCAGCTGAGCCAGATGCAATTAGACTTCAAATAGGGGCCCATGAGATGACTTGGTGAGTAAAGTGTTTGCCACACAAGCCTGATGACGAGTTCAATCCCCAGAACCTGTGTAAAGGCGGAAGGATGGAGGCAACACCACAGTTGTCCCCCACAGGTTCACCATGATACACTAACGATTTTTAAAAATGAAATTCCAATTACCATAGGTTTCAAGATCTCGCCTAGTCTGGCTTCTGCTTACAAGTTCACTTTACAACACTCTCCCCCTTGACCACTCTGTCAGCCATGTTCTCTTGTCACATGTCTTGGTCCTGTCACTGCTACCATAAGCAGTTATGCATCTGAATAAACTAAGGCACCAAACTTACCTGCACAGCACATCTATCTTCCATGGGGCTTTTCTGATTCCGAGGTTGCAGGATAGACTATAAGACCCTGATGTGGCTATACTGGAAGCCACCTGCCCTCCTGGGCATGCCAGTTGGACAGCTCATAGAACAATGAAGAGCAAGAACATACAGATGAATTATCTTTCATCCTTTGTGTGGAAAATTCTTAGTACCACATGGCCCATCCGGATCCTAAGTGTTAGCCTCCTACAGCAGCACACATCAGTAACACACCCTTGCATTCGTCAGTTTTGTTTTTCCACTGTTTGCACAGCTCCTGAATTCACTTCCCTAGAATTACTTTAGAACTCCCCACATGAGCCTTCGGCTCTGCTTTTCTGACATCTAAGCTGTGATAGTCGATATGAGAAGTAGTCTGACAATGAGATGTTCAGGGTAGGATTCTGATTTCAGCATGAGAATTCATGGCAAACGATTAAATTGAGAGATGATACCTGGTGGAGTGCAGTAGTAAAGCACCTACTAAGACCTAACTTGTGAGACATAAGGCAAGCATCGGCTTAATGTGTGGTTGGCAGTGCTCTCTAGTGATAGGAGAAGTCATTAGGCTAAGGAATAAAGTTGGCTGGATTAGAAGTGGTTTTAGAAGAAGAAAAATCACGGGAATAAATCAGTCAATCATCTACTCAAAATACGACATCAAATTCAGGACTCTTATTACCATTTAAAGAACACCTTATATCACTCAGCCACGTAGGACACTGAACTACAGTGCAGGCCTAGGATTTAGTTATAAAGGTAGTTGAAACTCAAAGATGAATGCAGTTTTACTAGGTGTCTCAGGTCAAAATTTGGGTCTTAGTAGAAAAAGATCAAAATCTCAAGGGCTGGAATGGAGATGTTTAGGACAGAAGAAAGAAATTAGAACTTCTGGGACAGATCAAGTTGAACAAAACTAATTCTCAGAGGGAATTGGTATGATGCAGGATTGGCTACTGAGAGATGGAGGTCTCTAAGGAGGAAGACATAGCAGCTGTGTGCAGAGGCCGATACCCTAGGGACAGAATGCTGGAGGAAAAGCCTTTCCAGGCTGAGATGGAGGCCTTGTTGAAGAGAATGTGGCCATGCCTTACTGGATGACAGACAAGTCACCCATCTTTGTCCACCTACAGAAACATCTAGAGATTGCCCCCTGAGTCTTGCGGAGAGTATACCCACCTAATCTAGGCTGCCAAAAAAATCTGTTGAGAGGGTGGTTTCTTCCCTGGGGTTAACATGAATGTCACTGGCTGCTGGCTGCTAGCTATTGGCTGCTGGCTGCTGGCTGCTGGCTGTTTGCTGCAGAAAGCAGGCACCTTAGAGGTACATGGGCTTCAGAAACCTGCAGAGAAAAGAGGTCAGGATCAGGAATTCTTTTTTTTTTCTTCCCTTTTGAAACTTGACAGTGTTCTTTCCCAATGGGACTTAGCTTGTTTCAGTTAGCAGAGAAAAAAAGATCTAGAGGAATCAGATGTTTTCATGGAACAGATACAGAAGGGTGGCTCTGGGCTGAAAATCAGTAAGTCAGGAGCCAGCCTAAGAGCAATGAGAGGTGTCCAGAAACAAAATGAGAGGGTGGCTTGCTGCAGAAACTGGAGAGCGGAGTTCAGGTCCCCAGCACCCACATAAAGCTAGATAGACAAGCTGGCCTGCTATAATCACAGTGCTTCAGGGGCAAAGATGGGCAATCCCCAGGGCAAGCTGGTTAGCTAAGTATCTGAATCAGGGAGTTCCAGGTTCAGTGAGAGACCCTGCCTCAGTAAATAAAACAGAGGGATCAGTTGAGGAAGACAGTGCTGGCCTCTACACACACACACACACACACACACACACACACACACACACACACCACAAATACGCAAAAATAAGAGAAAGTAGAAGCAAAATGTAATTGCATACAGGGTAGATAAGGGAGATCTTACTGACCTGGGAGCATCCCTTGTGAGTTCTACAAACTACAGCTGGTGCCAATGTATTGATGAAAGGCCTCTGTGAAACTTTGTCATGACAGCCGGCAGAAATGAGATTAAAATTCTGGTGTGTGGAAAAATTGTTAGGTGGCTCAGGGACATGGGCCTATTAGAATGGGCTTATATACAAAATGAAAGCAGTCACTGTCTGTTCTCTGAGAAGGCCCAGAAGACATTTCCTCAGTGAAGCAAAAAGTAAAGAGGACATGAGTGTGTGCAGCTTAAGAGTGAAGATCCCAGTGAACTGCTGCCATGGGCTTCCTTCTGCCAAAGGAGCAAAATAGATTTCAAAATGACAGGCCAGAGTGCCAAGGTGGGCATAGACGCCACAGAGGACAGCAAGACCAAAGGAGAATCATTGTCAATCCAAAAAGAATCATGACCATGACACACTAAGAGAGTCCTAGAAGATAGATGGGTGTAACATGACTTGGAGAGAAAAAGAGGGAGGGAGGAAGAAAAGGAGGGAGGGAGGGACTTACCATCAACAGCCACAATAGATAACCATGAACTCCCACCCAGTTTGCCAATAAGAACCCGTACTTTGATCCAGAGTCACTGACCAAAGGGGAGTACTATACTGACATCACAAAAATACAGATAACTTTCCTCCCGTCCTTTTCCAAACAGGGTTATGACCATTCAACACAGCAATTGTAAACTAGGCAAAAGGTAATGCCCAGATTTTGTGAGTGCTCTTAGATGCAATATTTGCTCTGACATTCAGATCAAGGAAGCTGAAATGCTATCGTGGCCTGCCTGCTAGACTGCTAGACTGGTGGCCCGGTGCACGTTTTCTCACCAATCCTGGTCATTTTAAGGAGTAGCAAGTAGTTTCCTTTCACAAAGGGTAGACGTACATTCTAGGGCTCTGTGAACCTGTCAACTCTTTTTCACGAATAGAACTCATAAGGGACCTACTTAAAATGACATTCTTCAGCGTATGATTCTGTTGATAGCATCAAATTTCATGGACTCGGTGGTGAACAAACAGCTTGTGCTCTGGATGCACTAGTGAGACATACAAGTAACGGAGAGTGGAGATTAAGTTCTGTGGGAATCGGAACATCTGCTATACCTGGGAAGTGCATAGAGATCCAACTATCTGAGGCATCCCTTTAAGGTACGATTATGTTGCTGCTCTTCCAGTCATGTTCTGCTGACAATAGGTGACATCATGGCTTCTTTGGGTTTTGAATATCATATGCATAGATGATCATTAGGAAGATGGCTTTGGCACATTTATTGTTTAGATCAAAACATTTCCAATTTTTAGTAAAACCCAGAGGAACACAGTGTTCTAGGTCAAGCCAGCCTGTGCTGAAGGATGTGGTTTTTGGCCCAGGAGTTATCTGTGGGGGGCATCTTCCAGTGGAGAGTCAAGAGCAGAAGGCCCCAGGGCTCTGGGGCAGAACTATGAATTTCATGGCACAGAAATATTTGCTCTTTGGAAATCAACTCTGGGCCTGTTATACAGCCCCTGTAGACTGCCAGTCCCCAGCAATGGGAACTCAAGTGGCTGTAGTACATCATGTTACTAAAATAACGTTTAATACGCAAAGAAGGAAATTACAAATGCTCTTCCAAATTCTGTAAAATCAGTCAATCTTTCCTCTCCCAAGTTGCTGTTTGATCAGTGTTTTATCACAGCAACAGAGAAGCGAACTAGGTCACCTTCCCTTGCCCCTGCCCTATTAACAGTGGTAGTGGTATGTGTGCCGTGAATTCTTTCTCTTTACATTACATTTTTTCTGAGATGTGTGTGTGTGTGTGTGTGTGTGTGTGTGTGTGTGTATTTTCTCCCAGTAATCTTCAAGTCAGTTCAATTCACAGACCCCCAAATATTGGACACTAGAGAGCTAGAGAGTCAAGTGCTTCATATCTGGCAGCCCAAGCCCTTGGGCTCTGGAGGAGGACTTGCCTTCCAGGACAGAAAATCACTTGCTGTTTAAAGACCAGGTCCACAAGGAAGGAGAGGGAGCATGTGCAGAAGGCTGGAAGGGGTGAGGGATACCTGCTGGGGGGGGGGGGAGGGCGGGGAGATCACCTCAATGGCATAAGGAGAGGAGGCAGCACCTGGGATCAGATGCAGGAACTCAGTGGATTTGGTGATGCGATGGGGACACTTCTTGTGGTCAGTTCTGTTTTATCAGAGGCCATGATGTCATCAGATGGAAGGGAGGGAGGGAAATGTACAGGCAGTTTGAGAGTGACAGCAGATCCTCCAGGAGCCCCAGGGTCATCCCTCAGGAGCAATTGAAGGGGGTCAGTTATCTTGGGGAGTGTTCAACTTGCCACAGGCACAGCATAGAATGGCAGCAAGCCTCCACAGCACATTAGAACGACCAGCCTGGGATCCCCTCAGGAGAGCAGGGAAGAAGGGATTGGGGTGGGAGTGGAAGTGACTCTTCATTAGAGAAGCCAGTCATGTAGAGACGCTAGCAGGCTCATTCAGGTGGACAGGCTAGAGGGCTGAGATACTGAGCAGGGGCGGGGGGAGGGCGCACACACTCTGAGCTAAAACTGGAAAGCAGTACAGCAGCTGAGGGGCTCAGGTCATGAAGAGAAGCACGGATGATAAAGTCAGATTTTACAAGGGGGTCTGCTATAATTCTTCGCCTCATTTACACTGCCCAGCATAGACTGACCTCTAATACATAATATTGTGCAGTATTGTGCAACAGACAGAGCTCAGAGACTGGACTTCACCCTTCCCCGTTATCAGAGAGCAGTGAACTCCCAGTGGTTATTATAGGTCATCACTGGCAGATAGATAGTTAACACCAGCAAGTCAATTGATTATTAATGGTGGAGATAAGGCAAAGACAGAGGGTTCTGGCAGTTCTCTAAAGCCCTCCGGGAAATCAAGCAGATAAGTCTTTGCAGGCTAGGAAGGCTACACATAACAAAGGTGATTTTTTAAAGAGGACTAGTGAATGCCAGTGGTTTCAGCGAGGTAACAGCAGGAGCAGGAACGAGGAATTGACTTAAGCACTTTAACTAACACCCCAGGCAGCAAGTCAAGGCCGTTAACCCGCAGCCTTGAGTTTACTCTGAGTTATAACGATATCCATGGTAGTCTTGAAGGGAAGACAAAGATAAAAAGAAGTGGAAACCACGGAGAGGGTCAGAGGCTCCTCCTCATGCAAGGCTCGCCTCAGTCAGGGTCCTAGAATTGGGATAAATTACACAGTGGGTGCCAGTGCGGAGCACGCATCTATTCATTTTAATTTTCTAATTAAAAATGTTTTCCTTTTGGCTAGATGGTGGCTTAATGGTGGCTTGGCTTCCCTGGTATGCTCAAATCTGTAGTTTGATGCCAGTGCTGCAAAATAATAGAAATAGGAATAAAAAGGTATAGTTTGGACACCCGGTGTAGTCTCAAATAAAATGTCCAGATTTAAATTCACGTCACACTTGGTCTCTAGGGTCTAGAGCACTTCTGGGCTCGCTGCTTTAGAACTCACTCAGGAACTTACTTTTCTCAGTGCATGTCCCCGGGAGTATTTCCATGCTTAGGAATCGATGGGTCATTGTTTTCTGGATTTTCCTGTAGCTGAATTAGCCTTCAAAATGATCAACATGTATGCTTATTTGATCTCCCTTTCTCTGATTTTATCTTTAAGACACCGAACACTGAGTTGGGTTAACATTTCAGGTCAGTGATAATGTTCTACATTTAAAAGACTCGAGGAATGACTCTTCAGCTGTACTCCAAAACGCAAACCACGAGTTATTCGTTGTCCCGCAATCAAGAAATACAGTTAAGGGCTGCGGAGATAGCCCAGTCTTCAAAGTGCTTGCCGTATAACCACAAGGGCTGAGTTCAGTTCCCAGAATTAGCATGACAAAGTTGGCATGGTGGTACTTACCAGAATCCCAGCCCTGGAAAGGCAGGGACAGGAGGATCCTCGGGGCTGCTCAGCCTAATTCCTGAGTCCCAGGTCCCGGAGAAGAGTCCCTGTCTCAAAAACTGAGATAGACAACTTGCCTGAGGAACACCAGCTGAGGTTAGTTGACCTCTGACCTCCACACGAGTACACACATGTATGTATACCTGACACATGCATGCACCAGTGCACAGGTGAGCATGCACACACGTTCACCCATGCAAAGAAAGAGCAATCTGAATACAACCCCTTAATAACTCACTCTATAAAATTGTAGTGAGACAGCTGAAGATGGAGAGAAAGTGCAGCCTGTGGGCCCCTTTCCTTCCGTTGTCACCACACCTGGAGCTGAGCTGTGACCAGTGTGAGGACAAACACGGGGAAGAGTTTCCATCAGACTTGCCAGCGGTGAATGATTCTTTCAAAGAGGTCTCCAGAGAGGAGATGCCCTGTCTGTAGTGGATGAGTGAAGCTTCTCATACCACAAACATCTGAGACCCCATGAAGCTTAGATAGATAATTCTCAATGACAGTTAAATAACACCAGAGGGAAGAACAGAGAGATAACCAGGACTGCTGGGTAATCTGCAATAATAACCAGAGGCATATTAAATGTGCATGGATCTCATTAGCATGGCTGCTAATACCCTAAGCATGTTTAAACACTAGCTATTAATTTTGTTCACTCATTCCAAGTAATATCAAAGAAAAGCATAAAGTATAAACAAAGACCCTTTAATCAAAAGGGTCACAAATTTAAAACAAAAAGCCGAAATCTAAATCCTAATTCTTTCCGTTGGGCCTAAGGAACCTCAGGTCAGACTGACGTTACGTGCTTCCTATATTTCACACAGGGAAGGGGCAGAGGCAGTGCTCAGGCATCTGCGCTGCAAGAGGTTCAATATTCCTTCCTGTGAATTCAGATATAAAACACCCGAAAGACACTACACAATGGTCTCCCGCCTGTGAAACAGGAACAACTAGCTTGTTGTTATTTTTAGTTATGTATAAAATAATTGCTTTGTGGACTATTGGGTGAGGGGCTCCCTAGGTCTTGACTTTTTGCATTGTTTGCAGTTGTTGGATTATGTGGGGGATGTTTGATTGCTAATGGCCTGCACATGCTATCAGTTGTGTTCTACTGAACTCCTGAGGAGTTTTGGATCAATAAAAACACCTAAGCTCAGATGCTCGGGGTCTACTGGCCAGAATGGCGCTAGCCAGGATAGTGGTTCCCTCTGCTGAGGTCTGGCAAAGTATGCACCTATGAATATGCCTCCTTGTCATCCTTGCTGAGCCGCCACAGTAGGTGTCCAACTACAAATGGTATACGAACTTGGGGGATGCACTGACATCACTCCAGTCACATCCAACATGGAGACAAGGAAGTAACCCAAGCCTTTTGGAGGAGCCCAGATGATTATGAGTGAATTACAGATAATTGATATTGATAATGTTTTTCTGCTGTCCAAAGACATTGTGAAAATCTTGATACATGGTTTCATTTGGCCCTGTGCATTAGCAACCCTTGTGATTTTCCCCCTTGGCCAACCCCCAAAGCAAATAGTTTTGCTGCTGTAGTGTTAAATTGTGTTGTAGAGATAAAGCAAAATCTTTTGTCTTACGTACAAAAGGGAAACATTGTGAAAGTTTATTTTTAGCTATGCATAAAATAATGATTTGTGCACTGTTAGGTGAGGGGCTGCCTAGGTCTTGGCATTCCCTCTGCTGAGGTCTGGCAGGGTTTCTACAACTTATGATTATGCCTCTGTGTCTTTCTACACTGAGCTGCCCATAAGCAAACAACTACAAATGCTGTACCAATGTGGGGTGTGACATCACACCAGCTAAACTGAATGTGGAGACAAGGAAGAAGGGAGGTCAGCCTGATCTACAGCGTGAGTACCGGACAGCCAGAGTTACAACACAGAAACCCTGTCTCGAAAAAAACAAAGACACAAAACAAAACAAAACAGACTCTGCGAGGTGTAGAGTTTCTTTTTCTTCTTCCTTGTCTCCATTGTCACGGCCAGCACCATCCTGGACAGTGGAACCCTGAACGTCTGATGTTTTTACTGATTCAGAACTCCTTGGGTGTTCTACTGATAGCATGTGCAGATCATTAGAAATCAAACCTCCCCCCACATAAATCCCAACACCTGCAGACAATACAAAGCACCAAGACCTGGGCAGCCCCTCACCCAACAGTGCACAAAACAATTATTTTATATATAACTAAACTAGCCTTTTGATAACTGAGCATCTTATTGACTATTCAGCTTTGCTTTTTTTATTCTCTTTCATGGTTTATAAGTTGTCAAGTTGCTTTATTTGATATGCCACAGTTTGTATGGCTTATGCACAAATATGAAGAAAAAGCTATAAGGCTATTTTCTTAGTCTTTAACTCAGATCAACAGTGCTTGTTGCTCATAGTTTTGATCCACAAATAGCAATATTTTTGCCTGAGATTAGGAAAAACAATGACTAAATAGTAGGAAAAATTTTATTACACTGTAGGAAATAAATAAAAGTCCATTTTCTGCCACATTCTTTTTTCCTCGCAGCCAAATATCATTAGTGTTTTGGTTTGAGTTGGTTTTTGACATTTGACCTCCTGTCATTCAAGCAGATTCATTAAATACTTTAGATGGTAATCTCAATACACATTGTCAAAATGATGTATGCAAATAGACAATTTACTAACAACCATAAACCTCATAGTTTGGGATTTTAATTAAAATGCAGTGTGTCATGGTAAATCAGACCCCGTGAGTAAGATGCAGTGCATGTCAGACATGGTACCTAAGCCTCCTGGGACTTAGCTCTATGTCCAACTCTTGGTTTTTTGAGACAGGATCAGGCTAACCATGAACTGTTAATCCTCCTGCCTCAGCCTCCTCAGTGCTGAAATATTGTGCTAGCTATTCTTAAGTCCACCTAATGCATGCTAGATTCATTTTGGAAAAAAGAACCTCGATTGAGAAAATGTGCCCACCAGATTGGCCACTGTGGCTGGTGGTCCTGGGTGCTGTAAGAAGGCAGGCTGAGCAAGTCACAGGGACACCCTACTAGGCAGCACTCCTCCGTAGCCTTGGGAACAGCCCTGCCTCCAGGTTCCTGTACTGTTTGGGTTCCAGCACCGACTTCCCTCAGTGCTGGACTGTGACATGAGACTGTGAGTGAAGTGAACCCTTTCCTCCTCAAGTGGCCTCTAGTCACGGTGTTTCATAACAGCAAAAGACAGTCACGCTGTAATCGTTGATTGGAATGATACATGAGAACGTGAATTGTAATTTATCTGATCATCTCATCACTAGAAATCTGAGATGATCAATAAGATACAACCTCTCATCCTAACTTTTATCTGTGCATTTATTTCATTTTGTTTTGTTTATGGAAATCAAGCCTGGGGTCTGATGTATGGTGAGCAAACAGTCTACTAGCCCTTTTTTTTTTTTTTTACTTTTTTTTTTTTGAGGCAGTGTCACTTTAATGTGTCCAGTCTCACTCTGTAGCCTAGGCAGGCCTTAAACTTGGGAGCCTCCTACTTCAATTTACCAAGAAGTTGGGGTTACAATATCACCAGGCCTGGCCAAGTTTTAATTTTTTTAAAAAATGGGGTCATATGTTACTAGTTTTCTAGGAAATCATCATTTGACCATATGTCATAAAATTTGGAAAAGTCATATTGGGCTGGCAAGATGGCTCAACAGGTAAATTCTTGCCATGTAGGCCCAGTGACCTGAGTTCAATCCTCAGAACCCACAGTGAAAAGAGAGAACTGACTCCCCAAAGTTGTCCTCTGAACCTCTGCATGCCCAGTACAGAGTGTGTGCACCCATAGTCACACACACGTACATAATAATAAAATAAAAATAGTTGTAATTTTTTGAAATGTTATACTGAGTGCAGTAGCCGGTAAAGGGTATTTAAAATGTATTTAAAATGTAGCAGTTTTTCTTCTAAAAGGGGGTGTGGGTTTGGCTGTTTTTGCCATTTGAGTCTGGGCTCTCAAAAGCTGCTGTTACTTCTCTCACTGGCAACTTGACTCCGCCCCTCTGTTCCGGGCTGCTGGATTTCTAACTTGTAAGGTTTTAAAACCTCAATTAGCTCATAGGGTTAGGAAGAGAAGGGAAGAGAAGGGAAGAGAAGGGAAACTTTTACAGCCCTTTTTTGGCTGTCTTAATCTGTCTACGTCTGGGGAACTGAACTAACTCTAACCCACTCTGGTTCAGCTTCTCCCAGCACGGCAATTACTGAGAAGATCTAAATTGTAACTTTTTAAAACCCCAGTTAGTTCACTTTATCTGAGCCTTATTTCTGCCTACTTCCCTATCATCAGCTCTCGTGCTCTCTCTTTCCCTGTCCTGCAGCAACTCTGCTGTAACTCTGCTGTAACTCTAACTGTACTCTAACTCTGTCATTTCAACTGTCAGTCTCTCTCTTATATACCTCCCTCCAAGCTGTTCCCAGAAGTCCAAGCAGCATACAACCACCAGGGAGAGGGGCTTTTCCCTGGCAAAGCTACTCTACGGTAGTCCAGACTCAGAAAGACAAACACCGCATGTCCACTTGCTCTTATTCGTGGCTCCTAGCTACTTTAGGTTTGAGTGCACAACATGAGGTAACCTTAGAAGCAAGAAAAATAGAAAGAGCCTGCTGTGGGAGGGGGAAGAAAGAGCTCCAGAGAAGAGGACAGCCAGACACAGGTGCTGTGGGCTGGGAAAGGGGAGAAGTAGGGAGGGGCTTAATCGGGAAGAGGGGGGTAATAAAGAAGGAAAAATAACACTAAGAATGTTTGAAAGGGCCGTAGGAAAAACCTGTTATTCATAAGCTTGCTTTAGAAAACACACACACAGACATAGACACAGACACAGACACACACACAGACACACACACACAGACACACAGACACAGACACACACAGACACACAGACACAGACACACACACAGACACACACACACACACAGACACACACACACACACACAGACACACACACACACACAGAGACACAGACACACACACACACAGACACACACACACACACAAACACACACACACAGACACACACACAGACACACACACACACAAACACACACACACAGACACACACACACACACAGACACACACACACAGACACACACACAGACACACACAGACACACACACAGACACACACAGACACACACAGACACACACACAGACACACACACACACAGACACACACACACACAGACACACACACACACAGACACACACACACACACAGACACACACACAGACACAGACACACATACATACAGACACAGACATAGACACAGACACACAGACACACACACACACAGACACAGACACACACACACACAGACACACACACAGTTTAAATGGAGTTACCCCATGTGGGATGGTAGTGCTCTCACAGGAGCCATGGACTAAGAAAAACCCCATTTCCAGGCAAGAGACGTCGCCTTTTGAGTTATTGGCCAGGGATGTCCAAAAGATTCCTCGAAACAATACAGACCATTGCCATTGCCCTTGGTTATCTCCCAAAACTTGAAGGTAAGACTCCATTGCTGAAGGCACCACATGCTTCCATCACAGAACTTGGAGGACTCGAGCTATACTGACCTGGACGCCTCCTCTATGAAGCCTACCACTCAAGTATTAGCAGGCGCTATGCAAGCTGGCAAGAAGGAGAAACTATGAAGCCCTACCCAGCCGGAAGGCCTGTAAGCTACAGTGACTGACTCAGCAAGGCGTCCCCAGGGGAGAGCTGGAGAAGTCACTCAGTGGTTAAAATCACAAGCTACTCTTGCGGAGGACCTGATTTCAATCCCAAGCACCTATCTGGTGGCTCTCGACTGTCTGTAACGCCAGTGTCAGGGATCCGACAGCCTCTCTTGACCTCTGAGCACCAGGCACGCACACGGTGCTTTCTATACAGACAGGCAAACACTCATACGCATACAATAAATCTTTACATAGGGATCTCAAATGGGACGCAACGCCTTCTCTGGTCTCGTAGGGCACCTGGCATGCCATACACATAAAACTTTAAAATTTTAAAATAAAAAATAGATATTTACAGTGGTGCATAGTGGCAGTCACCAACTTGGGAGTAATCAACAGCTGCCCAATTGGATTTCAGGCCCACTCTGTGGGAGGGAATGCATGTCTAGTACTGTAAACCTAGCCAAGAACCCTTGATATAGAGGTCAGAGACACTAGAAGAGACCTTATTAATGTCGCTTTAGTAAATCAATATAGCTTCCAACTGCCTTATATATAGTTATACCCATAGATAAGTTCAACTCTTACCCATCCAAAAAAAAAAAAAAAAGGTTCTTCTTACAGCAGATGGAAGCAGAGAGACTAAGTGACTTTGGAGTTCCCTACCCCAGCGGGGACATCTGCAACATAACCCACGTCTCAAGAACACTGTCGAGGGAGAGGCAGAAAGATTGTGAGGGCCAGAGGACCAGGATGAGTGCCGCAAGAGATGCTCCACCCAGGAGCTCTCAACGGTGTGGTCGCCTAAGCAAGACCTGCAGAATGACAGCTCCGGTTGACATGCCAACGCACCTGGGGGAGATTCCACAAGGCCCTGCCCTTACATGAAGTTCTACTGAGAGACAGTAGCTGCTGAAGCAGGGAGAATCAATTTTCTCTGTAGAGGAATCCTCTGGTTGTCTCCCTAATCTTAAATGATAAGCCTACATACTTGGATAGAGACAACACAACTGGACTTGGTATGTTGCATACATATGTGTATATGTATATATATAAATCTTAAATATATAGATCTATGTGTGTGTATACATGTACATAACACTAATAATTATCGAAGAAGAGGTCTTTAGTTTGAGAGGGAGTTTGGAGCGGGGAAGAGAGGAGTGGAAATTATATAAATACAGCACTCGTGCGTGAAGTTCTTTTTTTTACCTGAGACAGGGTTGTAACTCCGTCGTAACTCTGGCTGCCCTGGAACTCCTTCTGTAGACCAGGCTGGCCTTGAACTCACAGAGATCCACCTGCCTCTTGCCTTTTGAGTGTTGGGATTAAAGGTGTGCACCACCACCCGGCACATGAAACTTAAACATTAAAATAAATTTAATTAACCAAAAAAAAATTTATATCCAAGCCTGTGTTTCAAGAAGAGTTCTCTCATCATTTTTAGATGCAAAATAAAGGTCTGTGGAAGCCTCCCTTCACACCTACCTGAGAACCAGCCACAGCCGCTGACACTAATGCTGGACACGGACACAGGCTAGGTCCCTTACCTGTTGGAATTGATGTGATTTAGAACGCAGACGGACTCAGACGAGGCGGAAAGCCAAGAAGGAACTGCCTCTTCCCCCAGGCGTTCATTAGATGTTTGCCTATTGATAGCCTGCACAGTGCTCTTGTAGTTAGTTGGGAGAGGAGTTATTTGTTAATGTTTTCTTAAAATTCTAAGGAACCTGCCAAAACATACACTTGGCTTCAGAAGGCCAACTTGTCTACTTGAACTGAGTCCTTTTTAATGTGGTCGATCTAGCCCGCGGCGAAACAGCCATTGCTCTCATCCGGGCAGCTGTGGTGACCTGTAAAAAACTGTTGTGATCAGGCTTCCCGGCTGACAGTGTTCCCTCAGAGAAGGATCTGGTGCATGCAGAGGGTTCAGGTTCCTCACCTGAGATCTCTGTCCCTCCTCCCAGACCTCCCCATCTGCTGGATCGATTCTACAGTCTTGTATAGCATGTAGAAGGTTAACTGAAAAAGCCACGCCATCTATGTGCTGTGAAGACATCGTCTATGTCCGCGTGAAAGATTTTGGTGATACGCCTGCTGTAACCCCTCCCCCCTGCTCTGTAAGTAAGCCCAGTACACTCACTGGTTAACCAGGGTAGACATGGGTGGACTCGAGCTGAAATTTGTTGTGGGTGACCTAAAGGAGGTTCCATTGTGTCTCCCCAGGGAGAGTTTCTGCAACAGTCTGTCAATAACATCTTCACTCACAGCCAAAGAGAAGAACACACAGTTCAAGAGTATCTGAGTCCGGGAATCCCACACTGTGAGCCAGGGGACAATAAATAAATCGCTTCATTTCTCAATGGTTGACTTTCTCATCTGCAAAGTGAAGACACTATCAAAGGCAAAATAGCAACAAACTTAAAGATTGACTGTTACGTGCAATTGTAGACTTGGGAAACATCTCATTTTATAAATGTGTTCTGGTAAATTAAGCAAAAGAGGTTGGTTTTCTAGATCAAAAGAACTGACTGCTCTGTGGTTGTATTGCAGAGATACACCATATGCAGCATAAATGATTTCCTGGGTTCCACCCCCAGAATGAAAAGAAGGTATGGAAAACAGCTGAGCAAACAAAAACAGAGAACAAAAGGATTTGTCATTTCAAAGCCACTCTCCATGTAAAGGCTAAAGCTGAAAGAACTTCTTACCAAGCCACTGTGATACCCAATATAGAGCATCAAAAGAAAAACTTGATAAATTAGACTTTACCAAAATTTAAAACTTTTAAAGCTTCCAGGAACACTATTGACAAAGGGAAAAAACCAACCTATTCAATGGAAGAAAATATTCACAAAGCAAATATCTAATATGAGTATACAAAATATATAAAGAATTCTGAGCCGGTTAGTGGTGGCACACGCCTTTAATCCCAGCACTCGGGAGGCAGAGGCAGGCAGATCTCTGTGAGTTCGAGGCCAGCCTGGTCTACAGAGTGAGTTCCAGGACAGCCAGAGTTACAACAGAGAAGCCTTGTCTTGAAAAACAAAATAGCCTTAAGAATTCTGAAAACTCAGCAACTGAAAGACTACCCAGTTTTTTCTTCTTAACGTAAACAAAGGACTTGGGTAAATACTTTCCAAAGAAGACATATAAATGGCCAATAAAAACGTGTTTAGGATTCCTATCAACTTCTGTGTCTTTCCTAAACCTCTTGACTTCTAGATAAAACTGAATCATATCACTAAATTTCAAAGACTTTTAACCTCCATCAACCCTGAAGCCAAGAACGTAATAACATCAGGAAAATATAGAAGAGAATTATTTGCCCTTCCGTAGCTCACCTGATGGCCTCACGAACGTGCCTGGTAAATATACTGACTTACATGGCTTTGTTCTGTTCTGTGATTACCAAAATTTGTTTAGTTCTTCTAAGTGGGAACATGTTGTCAGCGTAATTTTAATCTATGCTCCCAGGTCATAGTTGCCCATATTGACTTGAAAAGTTATTTTATTTCGTTATGACAGTACTTTTTATGTTGACAGTGTGATTGCATCGTATGAAATGTTTAGAACGAGCAAATCTGTGGTTGTGATACCCTGGGGAAGAGGACATGGGAGAGGAAGGCCTGACCGTTAGTGAGCCTGAGGTTTCTTTGTAAGACGACAGGAGTCGTTTAAACTGATCTGTAATAATGATTACACTCCGAAGATATCACAGGTAAGTGTTATGGTATGTGAACTGTTACTTTTCAAAACGCTGTGTGTTAAATCTTTAGCCCTGCTCCTGGGAGGCAGCATCTTCTAGGTGAGTTACGTACTCCCCCAGATCTCTTTTGAAATTGAGTTTTAGTTTTCCTTCGTTTGTCTAGCATCTGTTCCTAATAGCCCTCATAAAGGAGAACTGAACAGCCAGGGCTGTATCTATATCACAGTCTTCAACCTAAAATGGTCACTGAACAACCAAGTGTGACTCTGTAGAATGATCTTTCTAGGAGACGTGTTTGCACATCTTGATGTGCACCCTGTGAAAAGGAGGCCAGCTCCACCTTCTTCTAAAGCCTGGAAAGTCAGCACGTGATGGGAAACAGATGACTGAAAAAAAAAAATCCCACATTTTGGAGAACCTGAGTCTTCTGTGCAATTCTGGAGGAAGTGGGAATACTTGAGTGTAAGTCCCTAAAAACCACAGCTAGCAGCTGAGAAGTCAAAGTGCAAAGGGCATTGGGCCGCACAGTCCTTCTGAACCTCTAGGCGGAGGCGGTTATCACAGGCTTTCCTGCGATAAGCCATCCCAGGTCTCAGGTGTGATAAGGAATCCACCCCTGATTTTTACCTCCGGCTATCTGTCCCTTTGCCCCTTACTCGGAGGTCACTTTGCTGCAGGCAGGGTGGTTCTCCAAAGCCGAAGCAGCCACCGGAAGATGCCTTTCGACAGGAACTCCAGGGCGTAGGAGTATTAGGGAGCCACAATGGGTGAGCCCCTTACGCTTGCTTTTTCGTCAAAAGTTGTCAGTGGCCACCTTCTGTGGAGCTGCCCCGCTTATGGAGAAGAAGGAACCGGAAATCAGGACTACCTGCCTTGGTCTTCCAGTATGATATCTGGACTCTGGGCGTGGCTCCGTAGCAGACCTTGCCAAGTGTGTGCAAGGTCCTCGGTTTGGTCCTCAACATCCTCACAATAAAGCCTTAGAACCAAAGGTGAGTTTTGTATTGTTGAGAGTGAAAGTGAGAAACCAAATCCTCAAGTCCTAACATAATGAAACCTCTTAAGATAACAACATTCAATGACTGTCCCTGTGATGAACGACAGCAGACATAATAGTATTTTAAATAACAATATTTCTATTTTTTCTTCATTCTCCCCCCAACCAGGGATTCTTTTTTCTAATTTATAAAACATTTACAATGTATTAGTAATTATTCTAAACATTTTATAAATATCCTTAAGTCTCTCTGACAACTATTAATCTCCCTATTTTAAGGGTAAAGAAAAGAAACACAATGCTTTGTCAAATTCAAATTCGTCCAACTAGAAATTGACAAAAACGGTGTCCTTTTTACTCATACTTATTTATTTGGTTTTTGTTTGTTTTTTGAGCTAGGGTCTCTCTACATAGCCCTGACTGTCCCAGAAGTCACTCGTTACACACACCAGGCTGGCCTCAAACTCACAGAGATCGTCCTGCCTCTGCCTCTACAAGTACTGGACTTACAGGCTCGTGCCACCACACTGGGCCAACAGTATCACTCTGGCTGGCATAGAACCCTGCGTCTTCCTACCCCCACCTCTAGATGCTGGGAGCTCAACGCACATGCCACCAGGTCCCGCCATAGCCAAAATTGCAACCTATGCTCAGAGGGTCGGCTTTCATACTGGGCTGCTTCCGACCTAAAAGAGGCCAGCTCTCCATCATTTCTAGATGATGCGCCTCCTTTCTGCTCTGCTCCATCCCAAGCGGTCAGCCCACTAAACAGAGCCATGCTGAGGGAAGTCACTTCTGATTCATAAGAACATAAATATTACATGTTGACTCTCAGCTTTCAGATTCAGCAGGTAAGGGAGCAAATGCAATGGCTACAAAAAGGTAGTGAATGTGTTCAGTACTGACAATGGGAAAGGAACCCTACAGAAGACAGAAACTAGGGTTCGAAATGGACTCCAGGGGAACAGTGGGGTGTTTTCTTTCTCCTACAACAGCTATAGCCTCTAGTTGCTGGAAAAAGAAAAGTAGATGTTTGTTCCCTAAAGTTACAAATAAAGCCTAACAGAAGTAGCGAAGAGAGAGATAACTATACTGGGGTGATAGGAGAGAGTAAGAGGAAAAATAAGCAAGCCACATCCTCAAAATGGAAAAAGCAAGCCTCAAGCCACAGGAGAAAAGTCAACTGCTGACGTTTATAGTACACAAATCAAGAACTAGCTGCTGCGAACCTTTATTAAAGGGGAGAGAGTCGACCACTAATGGATTGCCTGGCTGTTAGTGTGCGTTCTGCTGCTGTGAGTTCCAGACCAGTCAGAGCTACGTGTGAAGCTGGCTCAGAAAGTGTGTATACAGGCTAGGGAATACCGGAGAGATGGGTGTGGCTCAGTGATGCAGAGCACTGGCTGTTCTTCCGGAGGACCAGGGTTCAATTCCCAGTGCCTACACGCAGTCTCATAACTCCCCATTGGGAACTCAACAACCTCTCCTGGCCCCCCAGACCCCGTTTTCTGGCCTCTACCTGCTCCATGTGCGAAAGTGGTGTGCATACGTGAAGGCAAATGACCCATACACATATAAAATAATAATCATTATTAATAATAATAAATTTAAAGGAAAGAAAGGATCACCATCCTTGACAAAACAAAGCCTTGTTTGTTTCCAGATTCTCTGAGGCGAGTAAGAGATGGTTGCCCAGTTACACACGGTTGCCCAGCTACACTGCTCTTCCCTGAGGAAATGGACCTTCTGCAAGACTTGCCTAAAACTTAATGCCTTGGGAGGATGCAATCCCCTCCGCCCTCCAGTCCTGCTTAATTCATATTCATAGAGCATGCTCTAGGGCCATTTCTCTGGCAGGAGCAGAACAACTGTATTTTCCCCTTGTGCTTTGTTTTGTTTGGAGGGCTTTGTCTGTCGTCTGTTTGTTCTGTTATTAATTTTTTGTTAGCACGCAAAGAAACGGGTTTTGTGACATTTTTATACAAAAACATCTCATCATTTGGTCGTATTTGCCCCTCCCCCATAGCCCTCGTCCCATCCTCCGCTTGCTTACTCCTCTTCCTTTCCCCCAAGAGTGACCTTCCTGGTTTCCTGGTCCTTTAAGGTGTGGCTCCACATTTTTGCAAACCTTTTGCAGAGACAGGCACAAGGTCAACCGGCAGCCTGCGAGCTGCAGGCACCGCCACTCATCCTTCACCGCTGGGGTGAACTACCTCTCCAAGCTCTGTTGCAGAAAGGAAGGGGATTTTCCGATTTAGGAAAGCAAACGTGGAACACCTAGCCCAGCTAGGAGGAAGTAGGCGAAGGCTGCCAGGGTCACACCGCCCGAGGGCTTGCGCCTGGACTTCGTCCCTCCCCTGAGTCCGCGAGCAGTTGCTCTGACCGCAGCCTGAGCCAATTGCAAAAAAAAAAAAAAAAAAAAAAAGGCCTGAAGCCCGGCCCCGCGGAAGGAACGGTTCCGAGCTGTTTGTTTCTCTTTCACCAAGGAACTCTGCCTTGCTCTGGCTTTTGCTCTGTGCATGACCAGGCAACCTCCAGAAGCGGTTTAGGGCGAGAGAACGCCGGGCCACCGGCAAGATGAAGCACATTCTTGGCTTGATCCTGGGGCTGCCCTTGCTCATCCTCTTCTACCTAGAGTCTCTCGTCAAGCTTTTCATTCCCAAGAAGAAAAAGTCAGTCGCCGGAGAGATCGTCCTGATCACTGGAGCCGGACATGGGATTGGAAGACTGACTGCCTACGAATTCGCCAAACTTAAAACCAAATTGGTTCTCTGGGATATCAATAAGGTAACGGCGCTTCCTTGGCTTTTCCTTTGTAGTGCTTCATTCTGGGCACAGGTCTCTATTTAACGGAGAGCACTTGGTTACTATTGCCAATTTTCAGATTGCTGGAGAGGCATGAATTGGTATCTGTAAGACCACACAATGAACCGACCTATGGATGATAAGAATCTTGGTCACCGCCCACCGCTACGTTAACACTGTAAATCGATCCTGAAAATCGCCTGTAATCCCCTCCTCCTGACCCTCATGAGCTATTGAGAAAGGCAGCAGTTTTAGGTTGTATACTAAAGGAGTTAAAAGTGTGTAGCTGTCAATGCATGTCATTTGCAGATGCTGAGATGGTGTGTTCCAAAATGACACCCTACAGAAATCACCATTATGCCGCCGTGACTACTGACAAGAGTCATTTAAATCACCTTGTAGAAAAAAATAATTAAAAGAGAAAGAACTTCGGTGTGATCTCCTGTGGCTTCAGGTAGCGTGTGAGGGAAGTTAGGAGAACCTAGCAGCAAAGCTTTAATTTGCCTTCTGGTAGATGAACACAAGCGTATTTGAAGACACTTGTTGGCCACTCATTGTGCTGTGTATATACAACCAAGCCTGTCAAGGTTCATGAGGTTAAATCAGAGCTAACTCAAGAGTGGTTGAGACAGCAGTAACCAATTCTCCATGGGTGTCTACTACCTACATCTTCAGATCAGGTACCAAACAGGACAATGGGGTCCCTCAGTCTAGTGGAGAAAACAGATGTTAAGTATTTACGAAATGCAATGAAAGACACAAAGTGAGCCGGCAGAGGTCAGCTGGCCAAGGCCCGAGATGTTCATGTGGTCAGATACAAAATGGGCTCTTTGCCTCTTAATTAAGAAACTTGACCTCCCAGACCTTTAGTTTTCTGCACAAATGTATAAAATAATGGTATCTACCTCAGAAGGCCTGGAAGATGATAAGTTAATGCATGAGATCATTTGGCTGAATGTCTAGCAGGTGGCAAGCATGCTAGTATGAAATTCTATTCTTAACAAAGAACGAGTTGGGGTTATCCCAATCTCTAGCACTTGTGAGCACCAAATTTTCTCTGAAGTGTGTTTCTCCAATGAATGTTGATTGACACACACTGTCCACCAGACAGTGCTCTGTACAGAACTACAGATACAGCAATAATGAGAACAACCACCATAGACCACAGTATAGGTAGCCAGGGAAGGCCTTAGTAGATGGAGACGAGATAACCCGGGGTTGTAGAGCAGAGTTACAGCACTTCCCTAGCGTGCACACGGCCCTGGTTCAGTCCCAGCACCACGCACGCACAAAACCATGGAGACAGCTGAGGTCACGGGGCTCCCCAAATGCAGTCTGGAACAGAGTGAAGAGATGAAAAGTCTAAGATCCGGATCCAGATCTGAGCTGATAATGTAGGTCGAAGCCGCTCATCCCTCACGAATGTTGAGCTGTTAGAATCTTCCTAGTCTGAATCGAGAAGTGCTCTGTGTGCTTAACCCAGCCCACTTGACTTCAGGCATTTAGTATGAAAAGTGGAATGCAGAGTATCCTGTTGGCAGTGTTGAAATGGTAACAGTTTGGTGGGTAAACTGGGTTATTTTTTAAAGGGGTGGAATGAACGGGCTCTCTCTGTGAGTCAAATGCAGAGTTGGAGACACTGCCATCACACTGCTGTTGGTTGTTTAGAAATGGTGAAAAATGGTTCTGCCTGCACTTCCTTTCCAGCTTCGTTGTCTGCTTCTACTATTCATTCTGATTTGTGGGCTTGCCCATAATGTTTTATTCAGCCTCTCCATGCTTTCTGACATACTTGGGTATGTAACAACACAAGCTTCTATGATGCATGCAGGCACACATGAACTCCCGTGGAAACAAAATGTAGAGACGCGTGCAAGACCTTGAGAGAAGGACCCTGGGAAGGCAGCTTGGTTGATAAAGTGCGTGAGGACCCAAGTTTGAAACTCCAATGCCCATTTAAAAATCCAAGGACAGGGGCTGGAGAGATGGCTCAGCAGTCCAGAGCACTGACTGCTCTTTCCAGAGGACCTGGGTTCAATTCCCAGCACCCACATGGTAGCTCACAACTGTCCGTGACTTAAGTTCCAGAGGATCCGATGCCCTGACACATCAATGCACATAAAATAAGAATAAATCATTTTTAAAAATCCAAGTGCAAGGCCCAGGACCTACAAGGACTGTCAGTGAGTGGGGATCCTGAGGGATCCTTCCTAGCTGGGATGGGTGGGTGGAGCCTGGGGGTGGGTGGGTGGAGCCTGGAGTGGGAGTATGGAGCCTGGGGTGGGTGGAGCCTGGAGGATGGGTGGGTAGAGCGTGGAGGGGGGGGGTGGAGCCTGGGGGATCAATGGAAGGGCTGGTACCAGATAGGTGGGTGGTGGGAGCTCGGAGGATCTATGGAGCTTCCTGGCAAGCCAGCCTAGCAGACTTGGTGAACCCCAGGCTCAGTGAGAGACCCTGATTCAAAAAAATAAGATAGAAAGTGATTGAAGAAAAAATTGTCAACCCCTGGCTTCCACCACGTTCATGTACGTCACCCATGTAAGTAGGTACACTTGTGAATATGTCCACATACACCCATCACAAACACGGATGCTTACATATTCATACGATGTATGTGCACACATACAGACGCACACAGGAGCTTGATGTCAGCTGCACTGTGAGGTACAGTTGACTTGGAAATGATATTTCTAATTTCCTTTACTGTCCGTATCACTATGATTGAATAGATCTGATCTGATGCTTTCTTTGACTGCGCTTGTCAGAACCGTGTCCTCTTTTGATTTTGGCTTTGGTATATTTTAGTACAAATATTTAGGGGAAAATTCTTTAACAATGCACCAGAGAAACAAATTAATCAAAAAAAAAATCCGATAGGTTAAATTTTATTTTTGTAATATGCTACTAAAAATATTAAAAAGAGAACGTGACTCACATTACATTTTTGGAGACCTAAAGCCAGAACTCCAGTTCGTTTCTTGGAAATTATTGTGTGTGTCCTTTGTTTTGGACCGCCGGAGGGAGCAGAGAGTTTGGAGACAATTTCACTGAGGGATGTTCCCACCTCGGGGTTGAGGAGAATGGGGAGGAGGTGTGGAAGGAGGAGATCCGTAATGACCGCTGTGGTCACTCAGTGCGGAAGCCTGAATGGCCGGGTTGTGGGAACAGAGGTTGTATACAAATCATTAATGACAATGTCCTGAGCTTCTTGTTAGGTTAGCTATTTATTAACTTAAACAATCCCCCTTGTATTTTAATGTGACACCTTCCTACTTGGTTTTCAGCCTGCGTATCATGGGTTGTTCTCTTGCTTCCTGTTGATTTTTTTTTCTAGAACGGCATTGAGGAAACGGCTGCAAAGTGCAGGAAGCTGGGTGCCCAAACGCACGCCTTCGTGGTGGACTGCAGCAAGCGAGAGGAGATTTACATTGCCGCGCAAAAGGTAAAATTCCACACGCGTTTAGGAATATGTCAGGGGGCAGCTAGGAAGCGTGCTGGGGACAATCGCCTTTGCTCATTACACAGAGTCATTGAAGAACACCGTGATTTGTATTTCCCAAGACTGTCTGGCTAGCGACAGACCTGGAATTATACCATGCAAACTGAGTCTCAGACATCAGCGTGTTCTAGAGCCTTCCGGGGAGCTTACTGAAAACATACACGCTTGGGGACAGAGAGCTGGCTCAGTAGGTAAGAATGCTTATGCACAAGGGCCTTAGCATCCATGTGTAAAAAGTCACACATGTGTCGCAGAAGTTTATTTTTAGTTATGTGTAAAATAATTGCTTCCTGCACTGTTGGGCGAGGGGCTGCAGGTCTTCGCATTCTGTATTGTCTGCAGGTGTTGGATTTCTATGGAGAATGTCTGATTGCTTATGATCTGCATTTACAGAGTTCTGAGTCAGTAAAAACACCTGAGCTGAGATGCTTTGGGTTCGACTGTCCAGTTAGGCGCAGGCCAGGATGGTGGTTCCCTCACTGAGGACTGGCAAAGCTTCCGCCTGTGAATATGCCTCCGTCTCTTCCTTGCTGACCCACCGCAGCAGCCTGACTACTACACATGTGCCTAAGGCTTGTCGGCTGCCGGCCTAGCTCCAAGTTCAGGGATAGGCTCTTTTATCAAGAGAATAAAGCAGAAAGCAGGCCAGTGTACTCCTCTGTCCTCTGTGTCAGTACGTAGGCACAAACACCTAAATGTATACTACACACACATATCACATGCACTACACACACACACACACACACACACACACACACACACGTGCATGAGTGTGGGTGTATATGTATAGTATGTGTATTTGGGAGAGCAGGGTGGCTACTGTGTGGCAAAGTAATTGCTTAGCAAGTACAAGGCCTAGGCATCAATTTCCAGTATCACAATACACAAGCAGTAAGGTGTTTAGAAATAGACAATACATATGTGAGCATTCTTCAACCTCACCTTTAGTGGTTTTCTTTCAGTACGTGTAGAGCAGGAATCTATACATTTAGCACCCCGTACACTCTTAGCTTTCCCATGGTCTGATACAGTTGAATGCCTTTAACTGACACTTGCCAACACTGACTGTGTCTTCTGAAGTCCAGATAAGAGTATGAAATTTGTTCTGTTAGGGTTTTGTTTGAATCGTAGGTCTGATCTGTTCCTACAAGGCATTGCTGCCTCTTTCACCCACAAGTGAAATGTTTGTACAACATGTGTTCTCACGTGTACCCATGAAGGAACATCATCAGAATAACAAGCAAAAGTCTTTAAAATACACATTTCTAGGCCTCTCCCTCAGCTAATCTGACTCGGTAGACACAAAGGTCCTGATTCAACCAGGCTGACGGCCTCTTTGTTTAGATTTAAATATTGTTAAATTTTTTCTTTCTATTTTTAATCTACTTTTTAGATTTTTTTATTTAAAAAAACTGTTGACATTATAATATAATTATATCATTTCTTTCTCCCTTCCCTTTCATTCCCCCAAACCCTCCCTGGTTGCTTTCAAAGTCATGGCCTCCTTTTTCACTAATAGATGTTACATGTGTGTGTGTGTGTATGCACGTGTACATATATATTCCTAAATATAACCTGTTCGGTCTGAATAATGGACTTGTATGTGTATTTTCAGGGCTTCCATTCGCTATTGAATAACAATGGGGTACTCTTGCCTGGGGAAGACTATTTCTCCAATTCTCAGCATTCCTCAGTTGTTCATAATATCTTCTATGCAGGCAGGGTTGAGGTCCCACGGGCTTTTCCTCATCCACCTTGGCGTGTGTATTGTTGGGGACCTTGTTCTGCTCACGTTTAAGCCGTCCTGTTGGTGGGACTCAATGGGCGTAGCTTCTGACATCACTAGGAGACACACTCTCACAGCACACTCCCTGATCCTCTGGCTCTTAAAATCCTTCTGCCCCCTCTTCTGCAATGTTCCCTGAGTCTTAAGTGTGAAATAGTTTTATAGATGTGTCTGTTAGGACTGGAATCTACAATTCTGCATTTGATTGGTTGTGGTTTTCTGTAGTGGTCTCTGTTGCAAAGAGAAGTTTCCTTGATGAAGGGTGAGGAGTACATGTATGCATGGGGATAGGAACAAATATTTAGAATGTAGTTCTGGCTTATGCTGGTTTAATAAAGTGGTAGTTATAGGTTCTCCTCCAAGATCCATGACTTCATTAGCCCTGGGTAGCTGGTTAGGCTTCCAGTACCAGGCATGGTTTCCCTCTTGTTGAGCAGGTCTTTAGTCCAATTAGAGAGCTGTTGGTTACTGTCTTAATTAGGGCTATTACTATTTCATTACACTATTGCTATGATGAAACACCCACCAAGAACAGCTTGGGGAGGTGTGGATGGAAATATTAATATCTTGGTCAAGTTCCTTCACGAGAACAGGAGACAATCATGGTCGGTATGTAAGCCAGAGCCACCGCAGAGGGTCCAGCCTCTCTCTCTGGACTGACCCAGAGCACATGGCCTCTAGGTAATTTATTGAGGAAAAGCACCACCCACCAATACAAAGGTCTTAATTGCTTAATGAATAGAACTTCCACAGTGCACCAACCCCCAATTTCAGCTGGCCAACCTGACGTCATTTTATGGGCAAAGTCAAGAACTTTATATTTGATATAACAGTTCATCATCAGAAGCAGTGAGGGCAGGAACTCAAACAGGGCAGGAAGCTGGAGGCAGGAGCTGGTGCCGAGACCATGGAAGATGCTGCTTACTGGCTTGCTCCCCATGGCCTGCTCAGTCTGATTCCTTAGAGAACTCAGGACCACCAGCCCAGGGATGGCACCACCCACAGTGGGCCGAGCCCTCCCCATTGATCACTAATTAAGAAAATGCCTTACAGCTGTATCTTATGGAGGCGTTTTCTCAATTGAGGCTCCCTCCTCTCTGGTGACTCTAGTTTGTGTCGAGTTGACACAGAACTAGACAATACAGTCACCACCAACGTATGTGTGCCACTACTGCTCCTTAGAATTATCATGCCATACTGGTTGTTGTTATGGTTCACGGGCTTCATAGCCGGTTGGTTGCCTCCCTCCCTTGGAAGCTTACATGAGGCCTTCTGGTATCATGAAATCTAGTCTTCAGGGAGGGGTCATTCAGGTAGCTATAGTTCAGGGGCCTCTGTGCCCTGTGTCCGAAGCGCATGGTATCTTCAGCAGTAAGGCCTTACCTTCCACCCCTGCAGGACAACAAAGGGCAATAAATAGCAATAGACTATGTCTGGGGAGTCTCTCAGACAACCCTGACCAACAGCTCAAAAGAGATTCTCTAGTCTGGTATTGGGCATTTTGTTAGGTAGTCTTTGACTCTTTGTCAGTCCAGAGAAGAAACTTTTATTTAAACTATATATGTATATTTGTACACAGGCTTACTTGTACTATAGGCTTTTTGTTTTTAGTAAATAGTTGATAATGTGATTCCTTGTGACTTTTTCAGACATCCTTACTGTTGTTTTGCTCTCTCTCTTAGGTATTTATCTCCCTTCCTAATTTGACTCCGCCCCCATTCCGACTTCTCTGATCAGATTAATTATACCCTGCTATTCCTTTCTTGATTATTCCCCAAATCCCCTACCCTGGCAATGGTTCCATTTTACTTCCTGGTTTCTGCAGGAAACTCAATATGAAGATTTAGGAGCTAGGAGCCCCAATGAGAGAAACAATCGATGTTTGTCTTTCTGGGTCGGGGTTACCTCATTCATTTAGAGCCCAGTGTGTAGTGGAGTACAGTCTGACTCTAGGGGCTATACAATCAATAAGCTTAGTTACTCAGAGGCTAAAATGAGAGTTCATATAAGATATCCTTGCACGGCTAGATCTGGGAGCTATGGTGCTCCAATCTTATGAAAAGGAATTTAAGCACCAAGAGTCTATGAACTTTCTCACTTACAGGTACTGCTAGTGAGTACAGTAGAATCCAGAAGATGCAACAGTCACCTGGAAGAAATTTGTCACTTGAGGTTCTTCCTTCTTGAATACAGTCTTCACTGCTCAAATGATGCCTTGTACAGCCCTTGGCAGCTAGCCTTATGATCTTGCTTATACGTCCTCAACTGAAATCACTTTGCCCATAGCTGCAATAACCTCTGAAGTTTGGCTTTGGTGGCTTATTCAAGCCCTCCCATACAGTCACCTTAGTTTCTCAAATGTTCTTCCTTCTGAACTAATACCAAAAGGAGGGTTTAATTACCAAGGGGAAACACATACATGTTAGGAGAACCACTCATGTAATCCTTTGCTTGTGCTTTTGTTTTGTTGCGAGACAGTTCTAGATGGCCTGAAACTCTCCAGATTGGCATCAAACCCACAAAGAGATCTGTCTGCCTCTGGGTTTAGAGTTCTGGGATTAAAGGTATATGAAGCTGATAGCTACTATGCAAGTAGACAAGAAAGACAAGGAGACATTTTCATAGAAACAAACCTGCCAGACCTTACCAGAAGAAACTGCATGTCACAACAAGTCCATCCTGGACAGTGGAACCTGATCGTCTGATCTCAGGTGTTTTTAATTGATACAAAAGCTCTTCATGTGTTTTATTGATACATAACTGCCCCATCATCCAAAGGCCTATTTTCATAATGAAGGAAACCTGTAACCTTAGTCTCATCCCATAATCCTTAAGCAGCTGAGCTGTGTCACCTTTATGGTGGGGGAGCTGAAGGCCCAAGGGGCGTGTTCTCCCTTTGTTGCCTGAGACTGTGGGAGAGGGACTACAAGAATTCCTCCACAGCAAACTTGCTTCTCACATGGAGATCTCAGAGTGCAAGCTATTTGAATCATGACCGTGAGCAGGGGCAGGTCACAGATTTACATCAAGCCAACACCTACAGATACAACAAACTGCCAAGGCTTAGGCAGCCCTTCCCCCAAACAATGTACAAAACAATTGTTTTAAAGTGACATGAGCATAACTGGAAATAAATTTCCCCAACAGGTGTATGCCACCATGCCCAACCATACATAATATTTATATTACTTTCTTCAGCTGTATTTCCATATTAAGACATTCTCAGACTCCTCCTAAGGTCAAGAAAAGGATCTACAAAGACACCCCTTGGTCATAGATATAAATGGATGTGCATTGTTTAGATAGTAATAATAATAATACCACATTATAATTTGTCCCAGGTAGCTCATTTATACATTATCTCATTGTTCCCACAGTAACTTACAACAAGCCATATCCTTAACTTAACATTGGTTAAGAGCAGCAATGTGGACTTTGAATCACTTATTCAAAGTCCAGATAGCAGCAGAGTCAACACTCAACCCAGGGCTGACAAAGGCCCTTACTCATCACTCGGAAGCCTTTTGCCACCAATGGAGAATGACTGGTGAGCAATAGAGCAGAATAATCACAAAAATAAGGAAATAGAAGATGTGACCATCTTAATAGTGTAGCTAGTTTTACAATTTCCTGCAACTGTCCTAGAATCTGCTAATAAATTTAACTCATTTCTGCATACTTTTTGAAGAAGCTATTGCCTGGTGGTGGCGGTGCATGCCTTTGATTCCAGCACTCAGGAGACAGAGATAGGTGGATCTCTGTGAGTTCAGAGCCAGCCTGGTCTACAGAGTGAGTTCCGGGACAGCCAGAGTTACAACAGAGAAACCCTGTCTCAAAAAAACAAAAAAAAACCTCAACACTATTTATCCAAATATCTCTTTAGCCATAATCAATAGAGTTAAGCCAAGACTAAATTACAGAAGAATTCTAGAAAAAGGCTTTGGTTTTGTGTATCTAAAATAAAAAGGCTCTTTTACTCCATGTTGGCATACAGATAACTAAGCTACTTTTTTCCATGCCTACTAGCTAAAAATATATTTTTAATAATATATGCACATCTATAGTCAAACCACTTAATAGAGTTTTCTTCTTTCTATGTTTAAGGTGAAAGAAGAAGTTGGAGATGTCAGCATTCTGATAAATAATGCTGGTGTCGTCTACACTGCAGATTTGTTTGCTACCCAGGACCCTCAAATTGAAAAGACTTTTGAAGTCAATGTGCTTGCACACTTCTGGGTGAGTATGCTTTCTTCTACCAAAATACTCCCTTTTGAAAACTCAAAGATTTTGAGTTCATTTCTAATGACATGACTACATTTTACCAATAGTTCCCACTTCCAAAATTAATAATAAATCCTTGTAAGTTTCAGCTATTGTATATCTTTTTATTCTCTGCGTTTTAGAGTCAAGGTTTCAGGTATCCCAGGCTGGCCTTAAACTGATTATATAGCAGAGGCTGGCTTTGAACTCCTGATCCTCCTGCCTCTACCTTCAAAGTGCTGGGTTTGCAGGTGTGCACCCCCAGGCCTTGCTTATATGTTTTGATTCTAAACTGTATTTGCACATCTCTCTGTGACAATATAGACATACAGAAAGGAAACAGAGACCACCCACGTCATGATCTTTGATTCTGTAACAAGGGTGAGGGCTGTGTACTTTCAGATTCTCGTCAGACTCAGGCCCCGTATCATTTCTTGGCCTCAAAAGTTGTAGATTTCATAATGGAACTAACCATTCAAGGGCACTGATGGATGTTTCTAAAGACTTCAAATACTTGTCCATAAAAGAGCCACTGGCATTTTCTTGGGTGTAAGCTTGGAGTGATTGGACCTGGTGAACTTGCGGTCTGCTGTTCACCCTGTGTTTCCCAAGCCACTGATGTCTATCCCCCTATGTTTACATCTGGGAAAATACAGAGTGTGATTGTATTTGTGTCTGTATCCCCAGCACACAGGGTACTCAATAAGTGTTTTATGCGTGAATTAATTAGTAGCCACTGGAATATTTCTTTTCAGGGTATTTTGAGGGCATGACCAAATTACTGTCTCGTGACTTAATATTCAGTGTTAATTCTTCTTATGCTCTAACGTGCCATCTCTGTGCAGTCCACGAGATGGCAGAAGACATCAGTGACAAGGGGGAGGAGGTTAAGGGTGGCGGTTAGCGATGTCAGTGAGATGGTCCCCTGTCCATCTGTCTTAGGCTGCCACATTTGGCATTGGGCGTTTTCATTTGTATCAGGAAAAATGTTTGGAAAGTACGTCTTTGTTTCAAAGTACTCCCCATGAGCCTGTGCACCAGAAATAACGTGTGTGTGTGTGTGTGTGTGTTTTTTTTTGTCTCTTGATAAAAATTATTTCTAGACCACAAAGGCATTTCTCCCAGTGATGATGAAGAATAACTACGGCCATATTGTCACTGTGGCATCCGCAGCTGGACACACGGTGGTCCCCTTCTTGCTGGCTTACTGGTATGTGAGCACTTCTCCTTCATTGGTTCCTACACTTAACTTATATGTTTTTAGTTCGTTTTACATCCTTGTAAACTTTTTCATAAGATGCACACATATCATATATAAAAAACAAATCACTCATCTACCTACGTAGACCTATGCCTGTGTGTATTTACGTGCATCTATAGACATGCACAGATAGCTAAGTATTGTTTTTAGAGTTTAGATACTTAACTTTCCTTTCCCTATCTAATGATAATAGACTTGAAGATGCCAAAATAGAGCTACACAAAGTCTTGGGATTAACAGTATCTCAACGGCTAGCTGTTATCTCAACTGTTAATCTCATTTCACCTCAAGGGCTATTCCAGAGGTTGCTGGAGCGATCGTTCCAATTGTAAGACAATCGCTTAAATCATTTCCCGTGCCTTCTAGCAATAAGAAAATACAAGAGTAACGTTTTTGCACCGTGAAGATGGCAGAAAATTAGCTTACAAAGAGAAATGGCCTTTTATATTTTAGAGAGTGCCGTCTGAGATACCAGGCAGGGCTGTAATGACAGCAGTGGGTTCCCCCCCCCCCCCCCCCCGCCGCTCTGAGCCACAGTTCTGTGGATTCTGAGACTTGCAGAAGCCCCACTGGAGTTCTCAGCTGTCCCTGGCCAAACTGCCGCGGTCTGAGAGACCTACCGATTATAATTATCTTCATTAGTTCAGCTTTGCTCCTCATCTGCTCAGAGATGGGATTTCCGCAGAGACACCGAAGACCTCAAGCATCAGAAAGCAGTATTTATCACAAGTTTTTAACAAGCAGGCAGCTAAGCTTAGATGCTTCTAACCAAACACTGCTTTCTTTTTCTTCTTTCTTTGCCCCTCTCTCTCCTTTTCTCTCTCTCCTTCCTTCCTCACTATTTTTCCTTTTTTGAGACTAGATCTTATGTAACCTACCCAGGAATGATTTTTCAACTTCTGATCCCCTTGCTTGTACTTCCCAAGCCCTGGGTTTGCTGGTGTGCATCAGCGTGCCTGGTCTGTGCAGTGCTGGGATCATATCCGGGGGTCCTGTGCATGCTAGTGATCACACCACACTGAGCCGCATCGTGGTCCTGACACTGCCTTTTAATTGTAAAGCTTTTCGTAAGCATAATACACATTTGTAATAATGAATAAATCCTAGATTCACAGCTTATTTGAATTATTTCAAAGTAGATGTATCCAAAAAAAAAAAAAAAATTATCAGACACCAGGAGTCCTCTCAGAGCTTTTATAAGTGACCACTCAAAGGTAACCGCATACTGACTTGTATCAACACAAGGTAAGCTTGCCTATTTTTGATCATTTTGTACGTGAGATATCACTGTATCTGTGAGACGTGCCCATGTCATCTGTAGCTGTTGCTTGATCACACATAGTTTTGTATCATGTGATTAACAACCTGTCTGCCTGGTCTACTGCCTGTGAACACCTGGGATGTTTCTAGCATAGGATTATTATGAAATAATGGCATGAGAATTGACCTTATTCTCTACTAACTTTCAGACCTTAGGCTCAGTCACTCAGCTTTTATGTGCTGAACTTTCCTCCTTCATAAAATAGCTTAACGACAGTTTCTAACTCAAATCACACAACGCAGTGAACTTAGCGCTGACTCTGGAATCCTGTGCATGGTTAGTAACAGGAAGGCACCTGCTGGAATCTCACTCCCACTTCCTGTATTCATACAAAACAGGAGGGCCCCACTCTCAGCTTCTAGAATGAGACCCTTGGGAAACTGGTTCTGTGTTCTCCAGTTGCTCTTTCTGGGATGCAATGAAGGGAAGACAAAATTACTGATTCTTTTCTCTATAACCCACCCCCACCTATCAGTGTCCTGAGTTGCCACAGTAACAAAATCTCATATAATTCTCCAATTACCTGTCTTAGGAAAAAATTAATCATCTTTTGGGAGTTATATTTGAACAGTTTCAAAGACTAACATGAAAAGTACAAGTGACAAAACTGAATTTATAGTGGGGAAGAATTCGTCATTTTTGATTCTTTTCTAAGATGATTTTTGATGTTTGCTGGGTGGTTTTTTTTTTTTTTTTACAGTATCTTAATTTCTTAAATATAATATTTTATTGAGTCTTTGAGAATTTTGTATATTGTATTTTGATCATATTTACAGCTTCCTCTTTCTCCCCCTAACTCCTCCCTGATCCACCACCCTCCTTACCCATTCCCAAACTTAATTTTTTTTTAAAGAAGACAATTGGCTTGAAAATATATTTTGTCCACCCAAATAGCCAGGGTGGGAATACTCAGCAAAAGTGCATGTGAACATTAGCTGTAGCCAATAGCTACTGTGTGAGCTCAGCAATAATGACAAAGAGACATTTTCATAGTTGCAAACCCTGCCCGACCTTAGCAGAGGAAACCGCAAGTCATGGCAAGGCCATCTTGGGGAGCAGAGCCATGATCTCAGGTGTTTTTAGTGATACAAAAACTCAGGTGTTATAAATGCTCTGTCCTCTCATCCAAAGGCCTGTTTGCATAATGAAGGAAACCTGTAGCTTAGTCTCATCCCATAATCCTTTAGCAGCTGAGCTATGTCACTTTTATGGTCAGGGAACTCAAGGCCCAAGGGGAGTGTTTTCGCTTTGTTGCCTGGGACTGTGGGAGAGAAACTACAAGAATTCCTCCACAGTGACTTTGCTCCTCACATGGAAATCTCAGTGAACCACAGTGGCTCTGCCAGAGAGCAGTGAGCAGGTGCAGGTCATGAGGAAGCAAACATTTAATCACAGATTGACATAAAGCCATCACCTGTAGATAATACAAACTGCCAAGGCTTAGGCAGCCCTTTCCCTAACAATATACAAAACAATTATTATAAACATAACGAAAAATAAATTTCCCCAACAATTAGCTTACAATGAAGTGTTGCTTAAAAATGATTTGAAGTCAGAAATAATAGTTCTGACTATAATGAAGAATGGGGTAATGTTGCAAAGGGTGAGGGGTAATCTGCTCACTGTTAGTTTTCCTATGTTCACATCTAAGTTCACCATAAAGGTCAGACCTACTCTGCTGCCATGCAGTGTTCTGAAAATATCTCTTACATCCTAAAAGAATGGAACTTTTGCCGAACCTCACAGCCAGAGTTAATAATAGCCCTTAAAGTCTCTTAAGATTGCTGTCCTACTGAGTGCTCAAACTGTTTAACCTTCCTTGGAGAGAACAATGTAATAACCGGCCTTGTCTTCCTTGGGTTCCCCATGGAATCACCCTGTACCGCCTAAGCTAATATGCAGCTGCAACCTTAACTCGCTCTTCCGCCCCTGGCACAGAATAACACATGCGAATCATTTGCTGAAAGCGGCAAATGCAGAAGAGGGAAGCAGCTTCCTAACATGTACCATAGAGGCTGAAAGCAACTGCTTATGGATATTGGTGGATAAGCAATGGTGTTTGTTTTCTGGGTCAGTTGGGTTCAGTTGGAGCCAGTGACTTAGTCCCTTGCAAAACTCTGTTAAAGATTTCTGTAAAGTACCCCATTCCTTCCCGCTGTGATGCTTTCCATACAGACAGAGCAAAGCCCTTTGTTAGGGACAGACACACATAGCCACATACAGACAAGACAATTTACAACCTGCAGGCAGACACAGACTCATACAACATATAGGCAGGAAGGAAGACAGAAAGAATATGAAGTAGAAAATTTAAGTCTGGGCTTGATCCTGGTTCAAAGACTCCAAGAGGAAGTGCTTCCCTTAAAGTGACACTGGTGCTTTATTGGTGACTCAGAGTTAGTGAGACCCATGCCCTACTCTTCTTTTTGAGCTGGCTTTGCACTTTTGATTAAGAAAAAACTTAAGAAAAAAATCAGAGAATAGAATAGTAAAGGAAAATGTATTGATGATCTCACCAAGCACAAATAACCATGTTAGGCATTTGGTACAACTTTTTGGACACTTTAAACACAGTAATACATGTAAGAAAAAAAGTCTGTGTTTTGTTGTGGCTGTGGTGGTGTGCACCTGCAGTCTCAGTACTTCGAGGGCAGAAGCAAGAGAATCAGAGTTCTATGAGTTCAGTGCCATTGGGATCTGTATAGAGAGACACTGTTTCAAAAGACAAGACCTGGAGAAGTTGCTCAGAGGCAGAGTACTTACTTGCCTCATATGTACAAGGTTCTGAGTTTAAAGAGCGAGGGTGGGGGAAGAAAGAAAATCTATAGTTAGTCCTGTATACTGAAGTAGGAAGATCACAAGTTCAAGACTAGCCTAGGCTACACAGCAAATTCTAAGCTGGCCTTAGTGACACAAGGAGGCTTTGTCTCAAAACACACACACACACACACACACACACATTTATTATAATCTTGCATTTTTAATTTAAAATTAAGTTCTGAGTGTTAATAATATATGCCGGCATTATTTTCAATTCCTGTGACATGACACTACGTGTGTCACTACTTGATCGTTATTGTTGGGACTGTCCCAGATTCTTTGAGTTATAGGAATATAAAACCCCAGACCCAGGGAGGACCCAGAGCCAAACTCTGGCGGTCAGGATTAGCCACCAGCAGGTCAATTGACCCCTTTCAAACTTCCCATCGCTTCCCCAAAGTCCCTTCAGACAAGCAGGTTCTAGATTTCAGTATCTAGACCAGCGTGGGTCCAACAATTGTGTGGATTTGACTGCTTGGTAACTGTGGCGTGAACAGAGAGAGGAGACCGCAAGGCTACCTGTCCCAGAAGCTTTCTGTTGTTCTCAACTATTTACTTACATGAGCTTTCCCCAAACATCAATCAAACAATTAATGGTTTCCTTGGTGTAAACACTTAGATGTGCTGCTGAATCCGATGGATTTGACTCAAGTGTGATGAATTTTACGTCCTTGTCGTAGTGCCTTCCAGAAAAGGCTAATCTAACCTATGTTTTGGAAACCAGAAGGCTGTGGGAAGTTCTTTATTTTTCCCACTTTGTCTTTTAAAGCTCAGATCCAGGGTTTAACAGGTTATGCTCCATTATATAAGATGAAATCTACCTGTATGTTGAAAAACAAACTAAGCGAATACAGATTTTCACATTACCTGATCATTACGTAGTGGAGAAAAACGCTACACTGTGTACTCTATCTATATGAGTTACAACCAAAATGAACTTGTTTGCATGTCCATCTCACGGTATTTTATTTTGTGATTTTTCTTTTAGTTTTCTTTAGTCTTTTTCTATCGGAAGAAACCTATCAATTTTAAAGGTTTTAATTTTTCTGAGGAGTTGTATTCTGTTTTGACATGCTGAGGATAAAGCCTCAGGGCCTCCCGCATGCTGGGCCACCACCATGCACTAAGCTATACCCCTAGCCCAAGTTCCTCTGTTTTAACCTTAACACTTGTTTACGTGTTGCATATATTCGATAGCTTGCTGTACTTGCTAATTTGGTCAGGAGCTCTTCACTTTGTAGAATGTTCAGGTCTGATTTATTGCTTGCTTTTTTTTTTTTTTTTCTTAATACTCCTGCTTTTATTTTCTGTGTATGAGTATTTGCCTGTCCGTAAGTGTGTGTGCCACATGTGAGCCTGGGGCCTGTGGAGGCCAGAAGGGAACGTTAGATCCCTTGCCACTGGAGATACAGTGATGTGAGCTGCCATGTGTGTGCCTAGAACTGAATCCCAGTCCTCTGTAGGAATAGCAAGTGCTCATAGCTACTGAGCCATCTCAGTAGTTAAGCCTCTGTTTCTCCCATTTAAAGTTTGGTTCTACCACCCTTCTTTTCTGTTTCAAATCTTGATTTCTGCTTTGCTAAACCACACTCACTAAAATACCTACATCATGCAGTTGTTGTGAGGTTTAAACAAAATAAAATATCTGAGTAACAGGCCCTGTCCTACATGAAGTAATTTTAGACATTATTACTTTCATTCATAATGTTTTTCAGTGTACAAAAATTTCCCACCTCATTATTGAAACTAACACTATTCTATTTAAGGCTTCAATATATTTCTGAGCTTAAAAAGAAAGCTGTCCGCAGCGTTTTGGTTTTTTGAAGTACAACCTAATTGACAAGAATGTATAGATACTCTTTGAATGTATAGATACTTTAATTTCTAGTTCACGGAGCTTTAAAAGCGTATGAATTAATGAACTATGAATTAATATGACAGATTTTATGTTACATGGATCTTGGGACAGTTCCTTAAATTAGTAATGTCAGACACTAAAAATGATTCAATTATAAACCTTTGGTGAGGAATTGGGTTCTATATGAATTTATAGTTCAATAAAGCCCATTTTAAAGCTATCTGGAAAAATAATATCCATCTAGAGTAGTTTCACAATATTTCCAAATGAGGACACTATTATAAGAATTGCTTTACACTGTCATTCATTTATTTGATGGATGTTAACTGAGTTCCTATAAAAAGGCCAGCCCTAGGAGAGGCCCTGGAGACTCATCCGTGACCAATCCAGTTGTGGAGAGTAAGTGTAAGGGAAAAAGAGCTTGCGCGATGATTCAGCAAAGTGCTAGGCTGGTCGCACAAAGGTAGGAACTGAGTTCAGATCCATCCCCAACCCCTCAACCAGGCCTCAACCAGGCCTATAACCCCAGCACTATAGAAGCAGAGACAATCCCTGGGGCTTGCTGGCCAGCCAGTGTAGCCAATAGGCAAGCTTCAGGTTCAGTGAGAGCCGGAGGGAGTGCATTTGTGGAAGACACTAATGTTAGCCTCTGGCCTTTACACAAATACACACACACACACACACACACACACACGCAAGCACACAGTTTCAGGGACAGACAGTTTTTTAAACAATTAAATACAAGTCATTGTTTCATTATAAATGTGAAACCTTTTATCTCAGAAAGCTGAAAAGTACTGTATAATGAGCAGGCAGCAGGGGGAAGAAAAGGACTCTGGGGACGTAAAGCTGTGACTTGAAGGAAGAATAGGTATGTGCAGAATAACTTGCCACTGAATTCCGTGAGCATCTTAGAATATAAGCAGATTACAGCGACGCCGGATTCTGCGGAAGCAGCAGTAATGAAAGCAAACACTCACAAGTCAGCGCGTTTAACGCACTGAATTCAGGCTGGTTAGGAAATGGCCTGTGCCTGAGGCTTTCGCGTGCCCAGGAATTTACGTTGGTGCCACGCAGAACAGAGCTCTGACCCCACTAAGCCTACACCCGGCCTGTGATGGGGAGCACCCCTGCTGCTGGTCCGGAGAGCTCACTCAACTGCAGGACCACGACGCTCTTGAATTTACCTTTGAACTCCTCTCTTTCAGTTCTAGCAAGTTTGCGGCTGTTGGCTTCCACAGAGCCCTGACTGAGGAACTGGCTGCCTTGGGAAGAACGGGAATCAAAACATCGTGTCTTTGCCCTAACTTCATCAACACTGGCTTCATCAAGAACCCGAGCACCAAGTAAGCCCAGACCAGAGCGAGCTATGGAGCAGCAGCCCTGGGGCACATTCTGTGGGGTTCCCAAACATTAATCCCTGAAGCACCTGACACCTTTAGCTCACCTTGCTTTCCGTTTGTGTAGATTGTGGGAAAACAGGTGGGGAAACAAAGAGACAAAGTGGCTGTTAACAGCCTGAATGACACAGGTGAACTCGTTAATCTTCCCTTTGTTTCTGGATTAGGCGATTTCAGACTCACAGGCACGTGCTATCTCCTGGGGTACCTGGGACCCATGCTGGGCTCCTCCGCCCCTGGGATAACTTAGCTTGGCTGAGGCAGGGGAATGGTAAGGACACCTAGCTTCCTGTTCAAAAGCCTCATAGGTGATTTTGGTGCTACGGTGTCAAAGTTTTCTTCCGTTGGTGGATTTAGAGATTCCCTTCCGAAATGAGTCCCATACAGAACTATTTCCCTGTTAAAAAAACAATCATAAAGAATCAGCTCTGGAGATAATTTTCATCGTTCCTCTCTTTGGCATTAGCTTTCCTGTCTTTGTCATCATAACGTGGGTCTCATTATGTAGACCTGACTGGCCTGGAACTCACTGTATAGACTAGGCTGGGCTTAACTCACAGATACCCACCTGCCTCTGCCTAGCCCACCCCCACCCAAGTGCTGAAATTAAGGAAGTGTGCCACCATGCCCAGCCCATAATGTTCATTTTTAAAAATTCAAACTTTACAGAAAATGCTAATCAAAGAATTTTTTCTAAATTTATTTCCTCCAGTAGGATCCTCCCTTAACATTTGTATAACATCTTTCCAGGAAGCTTTACATATGCTGCATGAAGTTTAAACTCTATATTTTATTTTATTTTATTTTATTTTTGAGATAGGAACTCACTAGGTAGAGCAAGCTAGCCTCGACCCCGTCTGCCTGCCTCTGTCTCTGAAGGCTGGGATTAAAGATGTATAAAACCGTGCCCAACAAAGTTTAAGCTTTAAATTACACTCATATATTTATTACATATAGGATTCTGGCTGCTTGCTCCCCTCAGCATTATATCCTAAGGTTATCTCTTCTTCGCAGTGCACACAGAGATTGTCATCAGTTGTCTATGTGCATTGTATTAATCTATGTTGATTATATAGGGTCCATGTGGAGTATATTTGGAACCTCAATGTAGTTTGTTTGCATTTCTCTGGTAGTTGCTACAGCTGAGCATTTTTTTTTCGTGTTTCCTGGCTCGTTGTACTTTTGAGAATGATCTGTTCCTTTCTCTAACCTATTTATTGACTGGGTTTGATATCTTGATATTTAGTCCTTTTAGTTCTTTGTACGATGTAAATATTAATCTTCTGTTGGACATGCAGCAAGCTGGGATTCTGTCCCATTCTGTGGTCTTCTGCAGTCTGATTTCTTCACTTGGTTGTTAAGTTGCCTGTACAGAAGCTTTTTAATGTCATGAGATCTCAGCAAAAAGTGATCTTAATTCTGTTAAGATACAATTTCATTAGAAAACAAACAAAAGAATAAAACCAGATGTTATAGCATACATCTGTTGTCCCAATACTCTGGAGGCTAAATTTCATACCAGCTTAGGCAACAAAGTAAGACCTCTATCTAAAAAAAAAAAATCTCTCTCTCTTTCTCTCTCTCTCTCTCTCTTTCACACACACACACACACACACACACACACACACACAACCAGAAACTAATAAAAAGCAAGACAATTTAGTTCGGGAAGCCAATTTTGAATTCATCTGTATCAACTAGAAAACCCTAATTTGACCCTGAAGAGGTAAAAGGAGCAGAGTTGACAAGGAGTCTTGTTCATTAAATCCAAGAGCAGGAGTGCCAGAGTAACACTTGCCGATTTTCTCCATTTTCTCAGGATTTAGATGCTAAAAGAACATATTAACATCCATTTAAAAAAAAAAAAAAAAAAAAAAAAAGACTCAGGCTGTCTTTCAGTTGTCAAAACCAGATAACTACAATTTAAAGCCATAATTACTTTGACCTGGCCCCAGGACATGGCTGGACAAGGCAAGAGTGCCCTCTTCTGGCAAAACTGTATTCATACAAGAAATGGTCACAGAACTTTTTCAAGTGTGACTGGCACTCCAACTGAACCTTAGACGTGGTCGTTTTCTTACACCTTGTGTGCTGTGGCAGATGCTGTCTAGCTATCTGCTAGAGGAGTCATCTGAGGTTTAGAGATAATCTGGCAACTCGCCCATGAGTAGCAGAATAGAGCCCCACAAAATCAGACTTCTCACCGAAGAAACCAGAAGAGCTTCTAAGTGGCTGAATTTGAAACATAGTGTCACATAGTAATGTTGGTGCTTAAATCCAGTCTTACAGGACACTCAGTAGTGTATCATTCCCTGTGTTTAGACATGCAACACGCTGCAAAGGAACAGGGTTTCCCTAAGGTTGTGGTGCATGCTCATCTGAATTTATGGGAACTAAATATCATGCATACCTACTAAGTTCTTGAGAACTAAGAATAGTTTTTATTAAATAAACTTGGATAGCAACTAGCAATAGTGTTATTTGAAGACATTCGCCTGCTAAAGGCCGGAAGCTGTCCTGTACACATTGTGTTTGTCTCCGTTCTCTGCTCTAATCCTGAATGGCCGGTTTGATCCTCTGGCCAGAGTCTGATATTTATATGTGGTTTCAGGGCTGGCCATTTGCTCTTGGATAACCAACTGGCGTGCTCTCCCCTGGGGAAGACTATTTCTGCTGCTCTCAGCGTTCCCTAGTCAGCTAACAGTTCTTTGTCTAAGGGCTGAAATCTCCTTTAAGCATAATACATTTTTCAATAGTCCGAATTTGTTTCGCAACGTAGTTTTTCCTTCTGAATGAACTATTCCATAATTGCTTCTAAAGTACTTCATTCAGTACTTTCTGTCCCATTTCCTGTCGCTCATCACAGTTCAGTTCCAACTTTCTAAACTGTCAGCACGATTCGGTGGTTTCGCAAATATAGCAAGTGTATTCTCATGAGCCCGTTTATAACCCTGAGTACCAACTTGCACAACCTCTTCTAGCTGTGCTTACTGTAATGCCTAGATTTTTAAAAGCCACTTTTAGGGACCACTTTGGGAGTCATGGTGCACATAAAGGCAAGATGTGACTCGGATTGGAACACGAGGCTGACAGGTACATCAAAAGCTATTAAGCAATACAGCTTCTCTATGGACAACGAGAACTTGGAGCCAGGCACACGTGGGTCCCTTCCTCGTTCCTCTGCTATGTTAGACATTGTCCAATGAAGACATTGATATATAATAACATTTCAAAATTACATTCTTTCCAAGAACGTAGGTTTAAAAGTGAATTTGTCAGCCCTATTTTATCTAACCACTTCTCTAACTGTCGTTCCTAAGGACTGTATTATCCATTGCATTAGGTTGTTGTAAAACTTCAGTAGGACAACCTCTATGAAAGGCTCAGTACAGCGTGTGGTACGCGATCTGCATCAATCAGGTGACTATCACTAGTGGTAGCACGGTCTGTTCCTGAGAGCCTGTGGTGAGTCAGCTGCCGTGTTAGTTAGGGTCAGCCCCACCGTAATTCCACTTGTTTGGGCCCAAACTTCAGCGTCAGTGAAATCCCTCACTTCTGAAGCCTGCCTCTGTTTCAGCTTAGGACCCACGCTGGAGCCTGAGGAGGTGGTAGAACACCTCATGTATGGGATCCTGACAGAGCAGAAAATGATCTTTGTCCCGCGTTCTTTAGCATTTTTCACAGTCTTGGAAAGGTGAGTGACAGTTGTTTTGTCAACATCAGAAATCAACATGTTCCTACTAGATTTAAAATCAGTTGATAAAATGCAGTTATATGGGATTAAGTTGACAGAATGGAACAGGCCGGGAGATTCCATCAGCCCTAATCATGGAGGGAGCCTGGGAAGCTGCTGAAACATTTTCACCTATTTTTAAGATTTGTCTGATTTTTTTTAAAGAAGTTTTATGTATCTTACCAATGAGCAAGGATGTTTTTAAAGCATTTAAAATACTAGAACCATTGGAAAGTTAGATATTATTTTCACCTTTTTGTCATTTGTAAAGCAACATACTTATTATCGATGCTTGGTTCTAACCCAACTGGTACGTTCAAAGAAATCTAAGACAGACACAGCTCTCACAGTACCCATGAGAACTGGTTTAGATTTTAAATTCTGTGACTGACAGCGTAAAAGTGGTTTCATGAGAAAGCTGTTGTCACTGTATCCACCCAGAAACAACAGCTCATTGTTTCTGGCTTCTAAATGGAGACAATACCATATCAAGAAGCTTCCCATTTGGGGATCCATCTACTGAGTCGGAAGGTCTCACTACGGATTCTTGCTCAAGAAGCTGTTCTGCTCTGTCTGCTGTAACCTGCATCAATTAAATGGATGATTGTATTTGCTCCACAAAACAGCAATCTTGAATACCTTCTTGATTTGTAGACCTTTAATGATATATAGAACTTTGGATAAAAAGATAGTTTAGAAGAGAACAAATTTTGAAAAATCAAATTTTTTTTTATTTTTGAGAGAGGGTTTCTGTTGGGGAAGTTTATTTTTAATTATGTTTGAAATTGTTTCATACACACTGTTGGGTGGGGGGCTGTTTAGGGCATTTCGTATTGTTTGCAGGTGTTGGATTTCTGTAGGAGTTGTTTAATTGCTAATGATCTGCATGTGCTATCAGTAGAACACCTGAGGAGTTCTGAAAGACTAAAAACACCTGAGCTCACAGCTCAATGTTCCATTATAAGTATGGCTCTGGCCTTGACAGTGGTTCCCTCTGCTGAGGTCTGGCAGAGTTTACACCTATGAAATGCCTCCATGTCCCTCTTGGTGAGCCACAGCAACATACAACTACAGGTTTCTCTGTTATAACTCTGGCTGTCTGGAACTCACTTTGTAGACCAGGCTGGCCTCGAACTCACAGAGATGCACCTGCCTCTGCCTCCTGAGTGCTGGGATTAAAGGTGTGTGCTAACCACCACCCAGCTAAAAATCAACTTCTTAAAGCAGGAGGAAGTACTAGCAGGGGACCTTGAAATTTTTTGAATGAGGCAGTTCACATAATTGTCACAGTCTTAGTTCAGTCAGCAGCAAAGTTAAATTTTAGCTACCCATTCACAGACCTCAGAGGTATTTTCATCTTGAAGCATAGGAGCCACTAAGTGATCTATAATTTCAGAGACTTTGGCCTTGCCTGCAGTGTGGTCCATGGATTATGAGCATGCATGTCCTCAGAAAGTTTGTTAGGGGCACAAAATACCCTGGTTCCTTGAGTGAGGATTTGCATCTCCTCAAACTCCCCAGGATGCATATTAAAGTCTCTGAAGCACAATGACACTGTGCGCACCACCCCCGGGGCTAAGGAAGGGCTGATGCCTGAGACCTGCTCTCCAGCTCTTGCAATGACTCCTGTGCAGGGGAATTCAGAAAGCAGGGGTGTTGAGCATGGCTCTAAGCACACTTCCTCATCTGGCAACTGTACGGCCTTGAAACTGCTCACACAATGAGCCTCAGAAAAGCTGGGAGAAACTCTCTCACTTCTCTCTGTGCCTAGACCGAGGCTTCCTCAATCTAATGGGATCTCTTGAGAAATCTACTTAACAGATTCTATAGTCTTCAAGAAACTTTAGTATAGGATATTTGAATTTGGACTCAGAAATTTGTTTTTTAATGGGTAGCTATTACAGCAGTTGACCCCCCCAAAAATCGTATTTTAAGAATTACTGAAGTATAGATTAAAAAAAAAAAAAAACTTAAGAGATCTAAGGAAGACAAGCTTTCTATCAACTTCTGCTGAAAGCCCAGTTGAACATGCCCTTGGGTTTAGGTAAAAGAGCTCAAAGGAAGGGCTAGAGAAAAGACGTAGCAGTTCAGAGCACTTGCTGCTCTTAAGGGGGACCAGGGTTCAGTTCCCGGCATGGTGACTCACAACTGAACCTTAACTCCGGTTGCAGGGGACCCGGCACCCCCTTCTGGCCTCAGAGGGCACCAGGTATTCACATAGTGTACTTACACGCAGGCAAAACACTCATATACACACAATACAAATACAGAAGTCTTTTATAAAAAATATCTAAAGTGTCTGTTAGCACTCAGTGAGGGCCATGTGCCGTGTTCACTGCTGCAACTTCAGTAACTACTCTGTCTCATGATTGGGTGTGAAGTTCCAGATTCTGTGGGCTGTCACTACACCGACCTATATACGACGTGTACTTTCTCTCAGACCCACTGGACAGTGACAAGCCTCTAAATATTCCTTAGGCTGCACTGGGAGAAGAAAATGAGCCGAGGGACTTGTCTGTCACTGTCCGGAGCTGTCTATGTTAACATGGAGACTGCTCACAAGAACAACTGCGCATAAATTTTTCCGTATATTCAAAGGTCAATTAATCTGTTCACATTATGCTCAAAACCAAGGGCACTTCCTGCATTTTCATTTAGCTGCTTCCTTTCTCTGGACTTCAGTGGAACATTTCAGTGACATTCCGGATTGTAAAGCATTGTATTAGCTCTGAATTTTACTTCCTTTCCAGTTTCAGGGTTTTTTGTTAACCCATTAGCATCTCAACTATTCGGTTTTATATACTTCCTGAGACTTTTTTGAAAAAGAAATTAATATATTTATTTCAATAAATAAATAAATACATACATATATGTGCGTATTTTAAAAGATATTCAGGACACTCCTACCATAGAGAAAATTAAACCCTTTGTTTCTCATTTAAGAAGAAAGTGAACTTAAATGAAAATGTTAAGTTCAAGTCAAGCTTCTTAATCATGTCTATGATGCATCCAGCACGATACGTCATAAATTAAACATTAAGTATTTTAAACAAATACGTTTCACAAATTATTTAGTATCTCTTTCCTAATTATATTCACACATCTCTTCTAGGATCTTTCCTGAGCGGTTCCTGGCACTTCTAAGACACAGGATCAATGTTAAGTTTGATGCAGTTATTGGATACAAAGATAAATGATGAAGACCGATGGGCTTCTTGACAGCTGATTCACTGGGCTCAAGTTGATCTCATCTGATAGGAATCAAAATGTTAATGGTTTTAACCTTTGTTTTCCTCCTTAAATTTTTTTCCTTCGCTGTCTCATTTTGAAGCTACGACCCTGCTCATGGAAGCCATTTTCACATCTTAGAACCAAAAAGCCTTCGGAGTTCATTGTATGAAAAACAGGGGGAGGGGGAAGTGGGGAGGGGGAGAACAATCAATTCCATGATAATGATTTCCCCAGATTCTGTAGATCATCACCGAATTTTCAGAACCGGTACTCTCAATGTTTATTTAGGAGATTTGTGACTGCACTTTAAGTTTCTGTAACTCACATTTCCTCCTCTCTTCTGTATAACATGAGAAACTTGAACCTCTCGAGATGGAATGAAGGACAGTGTCTAGCGTCATTTCGCAGTGGTTTCGTGTGCTCCGAAACATTCCGCCCCACGTCTCAGCACTCTGTTTCCTGAGGGACCAGCCCGGGGGATCTGGGGGTGGGTGCTGTAGCATTGCTAAGAGCATCTCTAACATTTCAGGTCGAAGTGCAGGAGAATGCACGTACAAACGGTAATAATAAACGGGCCAGGTTTAGATGTTCAGTGTCTCCGTCCACTGCAAACGCAACAGGGCTTGACCTTTAAATTAAAGGAAGAATCAATGATACAATAAAGTCTCCCTTTTTTTTTTTTTTTTTTGTCTCCAGAAATTTCTCAAATGTGAAGTTCAATGAGGTGGGACTATATGATCGGTCCTATATGATGAAAAAATAAGTAGATTGTTAAATTGCCTCTAAAAGACATACTTTGGAGACTACTTCCGACAGAGCTGGGCTTGCAGCTCAATTGGTAGAGTACTAACCTAACCCACACCACCGGGTTTGATCGCTAGTACTCTGAAACTCTGGCGTGATAACACGCACACACATAATCCCAGGGCTCTAAGCTGGAGGCAGGAGGAAGCTCAAGGTCACACTCAGCTGTTTTGTGAGTAGGAGCCAGGATACCTGAGACTCTTAAAAAAAGAATAACACCTGAAGGTGAAGAGCCTGATACAGTGCCTCTACCTCCTTAGAAATCGCTTTACTCGTTTGACTAGCTTACATGTGTACCAGCTTGCCGACCTTAGTTTCCAGTGACGTGGGCAAGGCGGAAGCCTCCAGAAACTCACTGTGTGTCTCAGTATACTGACAGCATTTCCATTTTCCCACTAAACACGTTTTAGCAGGGCCAGAGAGAAGGCTCAGTGGTTAAGAGCACTGGCTGCTCTTCCAGAGGACCTAGGTTCAAATCCCAGCACCCACATGGCAGCTGACATCTGTCTGTAACTCCAGTTTCAGGGGATCCGATGCCCTCACACAGACAACACAGCAAAGCATAGAAAAAAATAGAAATAAATGAACAAACAAAGACATGTTTTAGCTTCCAAAACACTCATCAGAAATTAAGGCAAGGATGAATTTTAGCATGACCAGTATACAAAGTGAGCACTGCTTCTTTGAATTCGATAGTGGCAGGTGGAAACTTGTCTTATTTCTTGAACGTTAAGACACATACCGGGCAGAGATTGCCATGTAATCTCCCAGTAGTCTTTGCCGGGGGACTGTTCTGTCTGAAACCAGCTGTGCACATAGCAGTAGCCACAGGAACCCAGAATAGAGCCCAGCTCTGCAAGGGATGGTAAATGTACACACTGGATGAAGGATGGCTTCTGAATATTTTTTCTCTGAATTTCTTAAAAAGCTTGCTCTAGTTTACCGACATCAGGCAGTAGCTCATTGACTCAGAATCTGAAGCCTATTAAGTGTTATTTGAAGTTAATCCTCACTTGAAATCTACCTCTCAGTAGTTGGATGAGAAAATCCACCTGATTCACTGGTTGGGCTGCCCCGGAGGACCACATCCAAATCTAAGAACTGAGGAAGGCTGATTGCCAGCTTCAGGAAGGTTTGTGGTTCTGCACTGGGGCAACCTTTGACGTTGTGATCACTAATTTTGACTGTCGGCTTACTTGGATTAAGGAACGTCTAGGGAATTAGAAACACACTTTTGGGTGTACCCAAACGGCACAAATGGTTGTTTCCCCAGATGGTCACTAAGAAAGGAATATTCCTGCCCTTATAGCCTAAGACCACAGACGGGACAGAAAGGGGTAGTAAAGGGTGTCCATGAACCCAGGTGCCCTCTCTTCCTTGGCTACATGGAGAACAGCCCTGGCTACCAAGCCCTTCTGCCACAGGGTTGTCTCACCACAGGTCAGAGACAGTGGGTGAGCTGGTCTTGGGTTGTAACCCCATGAGCAAAGGCCATTTCTTTCTCCCTCTGGGTGTTTACTTAAGTATCTGCCTGTCCCAGCTGGGCTGACTTGCCAGGATCTAACCTTTTATTGGAAACAAAGCCAGGAAAGAGTGGGAAGTCAGGCCAAGGAAAAGGGTTAAAACTGACCCTCAGCACTGATTTAGCTAATGGTGTGTGTGTGTGTGTGTGTGTGTGTGTGTGAATACATAAAAATCATGAACAGTCATTAACAGTCTTCTTTTAGGGGACTGGGAAGAGGGCTCAGTCAGTACAGCGCTGCTGCACAAACCTGAGGACCTGAGCTCGAATCCCAGCACTCCACAAAAGCTAAGTGCAGCCAGCACTTAGCTGTTTGCTGGAGGGGAGGGTGGTGACAGTGGATCCCTGGGCCTCGGTGGTTGCCAACCAGTCAAGCCTCATGGGTGAGCTCCAGACTCAGTGAAAGACCGTGTCTCAAGAAATATGGTGGGGAGTAACTGAGGAAGACATGTGATGTTGTACATTAAGCACTAGGCAGAGAGAGAGAGAGAGAGAGAGCCTTCCCCAGAGTAGGTGACAATGGGCCTACACACACACACACACACACACACACACATTTTCCAGGGTAGGTAACAATGTACTGCCTTGGGGAAAGCTGTGTGGTGTGTCTCTAGAGATGAGCCAGTGGTATAGCCCAGGGAATTTAAATGGCTTACCTAAAACCCTGAATTCAGACCAAACTCAAGATCTGATCCAGATTTGCTGATCTCCTATCAGACAACCTGCGTAAGTCCCACGAGTGAGATGATCGTCCTAACTACCCTCTGCTTCCGCTCCCACTTCCCCGGGCCTTCTTCGTAATCCAAACAATTCTTAAAAGTCGGCAGATAGACGGCTAGGATGGGAAGGCAACTTCTGAACCAAGGAGGTTTGTAGATGAAACAAAGCTCTGAAAGTATGTGGCCTGACCCAGCTCTGCGTGCCACAGTTCAGGGCAGCTACAACCCGTGGGTCGAAACCCCTTTGGGGTTTGAATGGTACATCCCGAATATCGGATATTGACATTATGATCTGCAGCAGTAGCAAAATTGCAGTTTCGAAGTAGCAACAAAAATGATTTTGTGGTCGGGTGTCCCCACAACACGAGGAACTGTATTAAAAGGGTCCGGCATTAGGAAGGTTGAGAAGCACTGGTTTAAGTATCCTGAAACTAAAATAACCCAGGATGGCAAAGGAGTGTGGCCTTAATCCTCTCAAGACACCAAATTCTTCCTCTAAATAGATAAGAATGTCTATTTCCTTTAGAACTAACATGGTCACCCTGCCAGGGATTTAGTTTTGACTTGTTTTACTTTGTCATCCTTTGTCAAAAGACTCAGGAAGATGAGCCTTTTACTTAGCGGTCTCCAGCACAATTCTAGGTGCTGAGCGCTGCAGAGAGCACTGGACTGTCTAGGACAAGCTGGATGGTTGCAAGCCTCAGTCTTCTATCTATAAAGTGCTTAAACCAGCTCACATAATCTCCCAGATGACCTTCTGTTCCGCTAAGTATACAAGGAGAGTCAAAGCAAGTGAGACGTGGCCCTTTCTGACTTCCTCAGTGTTTCCTACCAGGATGACACTTCTGACAAGTGCCTGGGACCAAATGCAGAATAATCTCCCTCCTTCCCTTCACACAGGCCATGCCAGTTACCATTCCCCATGTGTCTGCTTCCAGCTGGGATCCCTCTTCTGAACTCCGGGGACACATCTAGCTGGCTTCTTCTTCTTGTCTCTACAGGTCCAGCCAACAGGGACTACTTGGTAAGGAAAGAAAAATAACAGAGTTGAGAAAATGTTTCAGTTTAATAAGACTCTAAATAACAGAGGTGGCTCTAGCTTAGCAGGGAAATTCTCACCGAGAATAATTTGTCCTGATTATGTGCCATCAGAAGAGAACAATTGATCTAGATCATGGCCAGGTCAAACTTGCAATGAAGACGGTATTTTGCGAAAATATACGGCCTGGTATGGTGGTGCACACCTGTAACCCCAGAATCCAGGAGGCCAGGGCAGAGAGATCCTAAGTCCAAGGCCAGCATGAGCTACGTAACCGGATTCTGTTGCCAAAGGAAAAGATGCACAACTCCCAAAAGATAAAAAAAAAGTTTTTAATCAGGAGGCAGGTCTGTTTCTAAAAGTTAAAATCCTGTGTATGAAGAACATAAATGTCCTCGTCATTAGAAAATAAATAGAGAAAAAAAAAGAAGAAAAAAACAAAAAACAACCCAAACTATCCACTGACGTCTCTCACAGACTGTTTCCAGCATCTGAGGAACACTCAACTGTTTGCACTTTCTTAGTGTTTCTCAATTCTTGGAGACCCACATGTCCTCCAGAAGTAAAATAATACAGGTTCCGCTCTAAACCCAAGGCTGCCCTTCTGAAAGAGGTGGGGGCGAGTGAAACTTGGTGGTGTCAGTCCTCTGGTCTGGCCCGTGACCAGGTTCAGCTGCCACACACTCGGGCCGAAAGCAGACTTCCGAGTAGCCGCTCAGCCCAAGGTCTGCCTACTCTAAACTGTTACTGTTTAACAGTCCCACCGTCTCCGAACCTCCGCGCTGCCCTGGACATTTCTTTGTTTCGTTCTGGTTCTGCGCATTGCTGGATGCACGCCCAGCCTTGCTTACTCTTCACGCTTAGCCGAGATTCAATCAGCACCGAACCCTAACCACATTATGAGATTTTTGTGATCGGCTTAATCATTTGATTGCGGGGTTCTCGAGCATGTCATTTGTAGGTGACCACGTTGTTTTCTAGAGTCAAAAGGTGGACTTGACGTTCGAGGCATGTCTGATCGGTGGCAACCAAAAGTATCTCCCAGCATGCTCTGGGGTACAAACGTAACTCTAATGCAGAAGCAATGTGTAAGGTAAAACTGGGGCTTGGGGGTCAGAAACCCCTGCTTTCAAACCCTCTTCCTCTTACGAGTTGGCGCTCAGCAGTGTCTTCCCTCCCCAACCTCAGCTCCATCATCTCTGAAGATTAATATGTGTATATGTAAGTGTGCAGAGCCCAGGTTATCTGCAGGAGCAATAAGAACTCTTAACCATAGAGTCATCTCTCTAGCCACTGCAGATTTAAAAAAAAAAAATCCTTATTTTTACTTATGTATTCGTGTCTGTCCGTGGCATGTGTACCCAGGTGCCAGTCTCAGGATGTCAGATGAGAGAGGGTGCCAGATATTCCCTGGAGCTGGAGTTTCAGGTTGTAAGTTGCCAAATGTGGGTGCTAAAATCTGAACTCGTCTCCACTGGGAGAGCAGTAGGCGCTCTGGTCATCTGAGCCATCTCTCCAGCTCCAAAACATAGAGTAGAAAGCGGTGATGTTGGTGTTTGAAATAGGAAGTCTCGCCATGTTACTCTGGTTGGCCGGACACTTAGTAGGTAGACCAGGCTGCCCTTGAGTTCACAGTGATCTGCCTGCTTCTGCATCCCTACTGCTGGATGAGAGGCATATATCACCACACCTGTCTGTTCCTGCAGATTTAAAGATTTATTTTTTATCATTTTAAATTATGTGTAGGTACTGGCACATGAGTGTGCGCAGATGCCTGAGGAGGTCAGAGACACTGGATCACCCTGGCACTGGAGTTAGAGGCAATTGTGAGCTGCCAGACCTGGATGCTGGCAACTGAACTCAGTTCCTTTGCAAGAAAATGCACACTCTTAACCACTGAGCTGTCTCTCCATCCCCCACTGCAGATTTTAATAGCATTTCACCAAACACTCTTGAGAGGGCTAAACAAATGTGTTGTAAAAAGCCCTTAAATCATCCCACTTTGTGCTTAATAAATTCAAACCATTACTATGTATTTGATATCTATAACCATTTACTACTTGCAGAATTTCTTGTGTGTGTGTGTGAGTGAGTGTATGTGCATGTGTGTGTTTGTGTGTGAGTGTATGTGCATGGATGTGTGTCTGTGTGTGAGTGTATGTTTGTGCACATGTGTGTGTGTGTGTGTGTGTGTGTGTGAGAGTGTGTGTTGTGCTTTCTCATTTCATTCTTTATGCTTTGCTGTTGATGATTGGCTTTTGTGGGAGCTCTGTAGATCAGGGTCCAGAATCTCATTATGTAACCAGACTTGTCCGGAGCTTTCAGTTCTCCTGTGTCCACGACCTGAATGCTGGAATTTCAGGCCAGTGCCATGCACCTAGCTTCATACATGTGGATGTGGATGGGAGTCAGTTGGGTTTATGATATGTGTTGAAGGTTCATGCTTCACAGAGCACGCTTTCTTCTTACCTCTGTCGTCTAGATAAGGAAAATGCAACAGATCAAATAAATTGGGTAGCCGAAGCCACGCATGCGTGGCGTCAAGTTTACCACGCTGACCGTATTTTACTGTACGGCTAAGTGGCGATCCTGTGCACCCCCACCGCTGTGCGGTGTCACCACCACTGTCCCTTTCAGAACTCTCGTTAGCCTACACTAAAACCTTGAGCTCGCTAAACAGTGACACCTCATTCCCCTCACGCCAGCCTCCATCACTGCCTCTCTGCCTTCCGTCTCCGCAGCTGACCACCTTAGGCACCGTATAAATGGAGTCGCGTAACATATGTGCTTCTGAGTCTGACTTATTTTATTTTGCACATTGTCGCCGAGGATCATCATGTTGTAGCGTGTATCCGGATTTCTTCCTGAAAAGGAAGAATAACGTTCCATTCTATGTATGTCGGATACTTTACCCATCCGTTGATGGACAGCGGTGATTTTCACTATTTGATTATTAGAAATGAGTCCTCCTTGATTTCATACGCCGAAATCTAGCTCCTAATAACGATTGCATTAGGATGTAAGAATCACCTCCCTTTGGGAGGTGATTAAGTCGTGATGACTATCTATGGCCTTTCTAAAGGTGACCGGAGAATTTCCTTCCTCGTTCTGTTATGTACAGTGACAGAGAAATGACCGCTGTCTGTAAACCAAGAAGCCAGTTCCCACTCGACACACAACCCACTCACACCTCGGGCTGCACAGCCTCTAGGACCATGAGCAGTAAGCGACTTAGCCCACAGTATTTGTTACTGTAGCCGGGGCTAAGGCAGATTCATGACACCGCTCTTGTGATTTTTTCCCCAGTGTTATCGTGGACAGAATTGACTGTTTCATATAACATACAACCCCCCTCAACCTCGCGGGTTTTCAGAGGAAGGTTATAACTTCAATGCTGAACTTCGTGAAGCTTTGTTGATGCATTTTAGATTCCTTAGGTATCAGATTCAAGGGATGAGGGTTGCATGCCTAGGCATCTCCCCAGCCCCTTAAAGTTTCTTTAAGATAATGTTTCTATTTCCCAACTCCCCCCACCATGGTTATATGCGTGTGAACACACCACACGTGCGCACGCGCACACGCACACACACACACACACACATACACACTGAAATGAGAATAAACCATTAGCTGATGCAATATTTCCAGAATAACAGAGAGGTGAAGTTTTCTGTTGAAACACGGTACACGACTGTGTCTCAGATAAGCGAGTTCAAAGGGCACAACTTGCCTGGTTCCCAGACCTGTGCTGAGCTTCTGTTAGAAACTGGCATCATTTAAAAAACCTGAGGTGTATTTGATTTGTCAGGGGACACAAGCAACGCCTGTCTCTCCCCAAGCAGCCTGACAGGGCTCTCTGCGCAGCTCTGTGCAGAGGCAGAGGCTGTTTCAAGGACAGGGTCTAAGCAGCACAGAGCCATGCACATTGTCCTGGATCTTCTCCTGCTGGTGGGCATCATCATCTTCGCCTACTTGGAGTCGCTGGTAAAGTTCTTCATTCCCCAGAGAAGAAAATCTGTGGCCGGGCAGACTGTTCTCATCACCGGGGCCGGACACGGGATAGGCAGGCTGACTGCTTATGAGTTTGCAAAGCGGAAGAGCAGACTGGTCCTATGGGATATCAATAAGGTAATACGTTTTCTGTCATCCTTTTCGAGTCACAAAATAATAAGGTGTATATTTCTTTAGTTAATAAGATTTCTTTAGTTACTTGATTTGGTATCAGTTTTTTTTGTCTGTGTTTTTCTTTTTCAAAGTTTTAATGAATTCCTGGAGCCGTGCTAAAGCTACGTGTCAGTCAGGTTGCTGAGATGGCTCAAACAAGCAGGAGAACTAAGCTGTGGGGTTTCATTCTGTTTTGTTTGTTTGTTTGTTTACATCATGGTGGACAATTGAGAATGAGAGATGCAGAAGCCGGCACCTTCCAAGCTGCTGATATCAGGCAAACTACATAACTTATCTCAACCTCATTTTTTAAAACTCTCTACAATTGGGATAAAACTTCAGAAGGAGACAAAAACTACAGATAATCATTGCTAAGGATCGAATTTGGCCAATACACAGTCTATCGGGCTAGAAATGACCTTTATACTTTTATTACTTCTAAAATTTTATTTATTAAGTTATTCATTTGTTCCTTTCTGTAATGGAGATTGAACCCAGGGCTCATACGTGTCAGCAAGCTCCCTACCCTGAGCTGTAGCTGCAGCTCCAGCTTTTACACATCAAAATCGTTCTCAAAACAAAAAACGCACCAGGAACTTAGAGCAGCAGGGAAGTGCCTCACCTCATACACGAACAGTCCTAAAACACTTACTATCTGATCTTTCGCAGAAAAAAAAAATGTGTTGCCCTGAGCAAGAGGGTTAAATAAGTGAATAGTATTTTAAATGCTTACCATGGTTCTGGCACATGGGCAACATTCGACCTGTCCAAGTCTACCGCAGTGTTAGGCTTTCTCTTGGACATTCACAATTTTGAATTCTTGTCTATCTGTAAGTGCTCTTAACTACCCGCTATAAATCTGAAGGGGTTGAAATCTTGTGCCACTTGCCCCTAAACATGCACATTCCCATGAGGCCATGAAAATACGTGCCACAAGAAAATGTCTCAGGGTTTTAATATTGGAAACACCGGACTGGCGATGTGGCCCAGTGGCAGGCACAGTGATAGATAATCCAGCATGTCCAAGGCTTGGTTTTGAACCCCAGCTCTACAAGGAAGTCAAAATCAAACTTCTTGACTGATGCATAACTGATACAGGGTTTTTTGTTTTGTTTCTTTTGAGAGTCAGAGTTTCCACAAGCTTCACTGTGGTTGTGCTTGACTTGAGGGACCCCTCTTTCACACCCTTTGCCATCGCAGTTAGCACCCACTTTCCATGGCCTTCAGAAACACTCTTGAGCGACAGGAGCCGACTCCTCTGGTTCGTTCTGGGGCAGTAAAGAATCCCGAGGGGTGCAGAGCATTTTTGCTTAGCCAATACGGGCATTTGTTGGCAAGATGAGCTGATGTTTGGTACCTGGAAATGATTCTAAATGGGTCCTCAAGAGAACCCAGGGACTCTTCTTGAAGTTGAGAAAACTAAGTCTGCTGTTTCTTGGCCACTCCTAAAAAAATACAAACAAGAAAACATCCATGAAGAGTTTCATGAATTTTTCAGATCACCTTCCAAATGAGTCTTCTAGAAAGACATCAATACTTCGTACACTTCTTTTAATTTCAAATTTCTCAAAGACACGAGAAAAGTAACATTAGGAAGGGGTCGAATTAAAGATGACTTACATTAATATTTTTCTGCCGGAAGACTGAGTAACTCGACCTTGTAAACTCTCTTGAATTTTGTGGTCAAACGTTTAAGACGTTAAACGGTTAGCTCTAATGCTGTAGATGTAACTCTGGTTTCTGCCAGTTCACTGAGGGCTCCGCTAGCTGTCCATCATAGCTGCCTCCTTTCCCTTAAAGATGAGTCCTGTGCCCGCTGCAGGGCCATTGCTGCATCTCGGCCCCTGCTTTAAAATACGGTGACACACACAGACAGGAAAATCGGAGTTAGGATGGAGCTCAGCAGGAAGGGAGCCTAGGGAAGGTCATGGGGAGATAAAATAGTAAAAAAAAATTATACATGTGTATGAAATTGCCAAAGAATAAAAAGTAAATTTAAAAAAATAATGGTAAAGTAATACAGTAAAAAGAACCATAGACTCGGGGCCCATCAATAGATGGATGGATAGAGAAAACGTGGCATAATACATGGTACACCGTTTGACCTTCCAGAAGAATGGAATCGTCCTGTTTGCAGGAAGCTAGCCTTGGCTACAGATAAAATTATAACAAAAGATGAAAGGGGGAGGCTGTCAGGGAATAGGAGAAGGCAAGCATGGGAACTCTCAAAGTACATTACGTCCGGGTATGGAAACAGCGTCCTAACACACACTAAAACAGAGACTAGCGAAGTGCACAGAGGAGTTGATACCTTAGCATGTGTTTTATGTGCGAAATGACGAAGCATTGAATTCTGCCATAGCCTAGAACAATTGTAAGGCTGGTTATAAGGGAGGTCTTGCAAGCTCTTATTAGCACGCATCAGTCATACATAATGAGTTTCATCATAACGTTTCATACACACATGTATTTTGATCAGATTCACTCCTCCCCCCTCCCCCCCTTATTATCTCTCAAGCTCCTCCCACTCTTGGGAGGACCCCACAGGACCACAGTAACACCGCCACCCCGCTGTGCAAAGGAAAGGGCTTCCCAGGTATTCTTGCTTCTCATCACAGAAAAGTGGGGACACTTAGGTAAGAGGAAAAACCATAATTTAAAAAACTTAAACCTCATAATATTCCGTATAAAATGAACAGGTGTCAAAACTTGGAAGGAACTCGAATTTTCCAAATAGAGGTTTAAAAAAAAAAAAAAAAAAGACAGTTCTATAATTGGAACCTCAGGAGTTTGAGGCAGGAAGATTGGCCTGAGTTGAAGACCTGTTCAGGGTACACTTAGTAAGCAAAGGATGCAACGTGACAGCTGGTCTAAAACGAGAAGAAAACACAGAGAGACTGAAATTTAGGATAAAATTAAAGCTGTCTCCATGCCAGGGACTCGTGATCAAGGTTATTACCTGACTGAGAGTTCAACCATCCGCTCTTGGCCTTTTCCCAGTCCAAAGCTCCAGAACAAAAACCCTGCTAATGTTATCCGGTTTAGGAAAAGTTTCCCCTGGAAGCTTTTCCCAGGTAAAATATTCTCTTCTCCTGGAACCAGGAGGATGGATCCAAGCCACCGGTCAGTAGGTACCGACTAGAATTCCGGCTAGTTAGATGTTGCTCAGGACTTCACTGTGGCTGTGGCTGACGCTCCACGGGTGTCCTGACTCATGATCCGGTCTTCCTTCTGTCCGATGCTCAGACAGCTTCCCTAACGCGTCAAGAGCAGCATCTTCGAGTGCTTCAAAGATGCCCTTCACACTGCGACGGTGTCACTCTGGATGAACCGCCTAGTCGCAGACCCCCAGGCAAAGATGAGAGGCTGTGAAAGCCATAACCGGAAGGATTTGTTTCTCTTTTGCTCTGGTGCTGGTTTGGCAATAAAGTCAGAGTGATTAGATAATTAGTTCAAGAAATCCCCCACATAAGTAGACATGGCATAGAAACTATGCCACGGGCAGAGATTCTAAAATATCTCTCCACCGGTGCCTTATCTTTTCTTGGATTTGGCCCATGCTTCCCCCCCCCAGCGTGGCGTTGAAGAAACAGCCGCAGAATGTCGGAAGCTGGGGGTCACTGCGCATGCGTTTGTGGTGGACTGCAGCAACAGGGAGGAGATTTACAGCTCCGTGGAAAAGGTAAGAACCAGGGAGCAGGGGTCTGCACACAGTTTTGCATCAGCTGCCATTGAGCTGAAAAACGAAGAGATTTTTCTAGGGCTGCCTGGCCTCAGGTAGACGTCAGCTGCTCAGCAAAGTTGCTGCGAGACCAAAGGAGAACACGTATAGAACTTTCTCGATGTTTAAATCCACTCAGCTCTGGCCTCTGTGACTGTTTCACAAATCTGCCCTGCTCAGGTATGAGCGATGACCCAGAGGAAACAACAGATTTATGAGCAGAAAACGTGATCCCTTTCTAACTTTTTTTTTAAAATTAAGTTTTATTCTACTATTTCTTTACTTATTTCCTTTCTGAGATCTTATTGGTTTGTGTATAACCCAGTCTTTTGTGGAAAACACACAGTTCATGACTTTTTAAACATTTTATTTATTTAGTGTGCGTGTGCGTGTGTGTGTGTGTGTGTGTGTATGTGCACAGTGTGCATGTAGAATTCAGATGGCAGTGGGTCCTGGGGTTGTCAGGTCTGTCGAAAGAATGCCTTTCCACACTAAGCCATCTCACCATTCCAGTACAACCATTTTGTTTTAAAGTAGACGTCAATGCGTACACTGAACCAAACCCTCCAATAAGCTACTGCTTTCTTTAATCTAATTTAATTAGCCTCACTATAGGTAAATAAACAAAATCTTGAAAGGTTTGACCCAGACTAAGACCATATGGCCAGTAGGTAGTGGAACCAAGGTTAATTTCTTAACACTTTAAAGTATTCTGTCTGAACTCTGAGAGACCTCATGCAGTGGAATGAAAAAATAAAAAACAAAAAAACAAAAAAAAAAAAACCTAATCCCTAGATGGGACATTGTGACCAGGCTAGCTGCCATCGAAGCCAGTGAGCATGGATGGAAATCGAATCTTAAATCTACTGTTCTTTGGAGAGCTGGCAGTCTGAGAGGACGGCAGATTGGTTTCCTAGATATCTGTCCTCTGTGTCATCCTATAGCTGTCAGACTGCAGGGCAGTGGATTGTGGACGAAGTCAGTCAGTCTCCGGAGCTCCATCTTCCCGCTCTTGTCGGAGAGTCAGCCGTGGCTTTGTGACTTGTTGGGTCTTGTGTGTCTCTCATCGTCATCCCTTGCATCATCCCCTCCTTTTGTGTCCCACTGGGCTTAGGCATTTCTTGAGATGTTGAATCTGCTTAGTTTCTGCTAGTATCAACCTTGGACTCACTCCTTTAGGGGGCTTCTGGGCTCAGGGTAGGGGAGTGGAGTGGTTAGCTTAGAACAAACAACTGATCAACAGTGTGTAATTGCCAAGCTATAAATAACATATATGTCCTGGTTCCTTTCTACAAAGTAGAGTGTATGTCCTTATAATACAGAATATAAAGACGCCTCTCCCCATCTGCCCCCTACCGATATCAGTCCCGCAACTCTGTGAAAATAACCGACCCTGTGTATTCATTCTCTTGACTTTAAAAGGTAAAGAAAGAAGTGGGTCCCGTAGAAATCGTGGTAAACAATGCTGGAGCAATCTATCCAGCTGACCTGCTTAGTACCAAGGATGAAGAGATTACCAAAACCTTTGAGGTCAACATCCTAGGACACTTTTGGGTGAGTGAGTCAGAAGCATGTCTGGCTTATTTGCGTCTGACACCTCCTCTTCGGTGCAGAAAGCTCGGTTCGCAATATTTTGGTGTGGGGAAATGTAAAGATTTTGAGTCAGGAATCACGTAATGTGTTTGAGTACGAGAGCCACAGTCTCTGGCCGTAGGAGTCAAGTTCAAGGGGATAAAGTATGCCAAAATGAAAGCCATTTGGTTTGCTTTGCCTGTATCTAACATAAAGCCTGGCATATACGAGACCCACAATAAATATTGGTGGGGGTTTGCTGAGAGCTGTCTATGTCTATGTATACGTATATCTTTTCAGTGGTTTAGACGAAGTATACACCATGTACATCCATTGTGGCCTCCTACCATAGAAATTTTAGAGCTGAAAGGGCATAGAGGTAAACTACTCAGGTGTCTGCAGGAGTTGGGGACACTGTGGGTGAAGCTCTGAAATACGTCGACATTTTGACTTAACATTATCATCTAGAAAGTTCATGACTGGGAGCTTCACAATTGAGTTATTAAAAAGAAAAAAGAAAAAGAGATCTCAAGATGTTTTAAATACGTTCATAATTTCGCATCGGTCTGTATCCGTAACTAACCTCAGCCATATGCAGCCTGTGTGCTGTGGGTGGACTAAGCCCGTTAGATCCAGGGAATGCTGAAGCACAGAGAGATGACTCATGCTGGAGAAATAGCTTTGCAGTTAAGAGCGCTGACTTAAGGAGCTTCTGGAGCTTGCTCTTCCGGACTGTAGTTGTTAGGCTGCCGTGGGGGCTCACCAAGAGAGACACAGAGGCATTCTCATACATGCAAACTCTACCAGATCTCAGCAGAGGGACCCATCGTCATGGCCAGAGCCATACTTGAACGACAGTGGAACCCTGACTCTTTTGTTTTTGGAAACAAACAAAAAAAATCTTTTGTTTCCCATAACGTAGTGTATAATATATATACTGTTACAAGAAAGAGATTTGGTCTGTAGTATGCATGGTGACTATAGACTAGGATAGAACTTAGCGTATTATCTCCAATTGCCCGGATATATGTACAGATTCCTGTCCTTCAAACTGAAACCAAGAACTTGCAAAATGCCAAATTATCCTTCAGTTCTGGCATCTGGAGAGCTCCCCCCTGATAATATTGCTCAGAGCTCAGCAGTACCCGGCTTGCCTAGCACGGACAAAGTTCTGGGGTTAGCCCCTAGCTGAGACGCTTAGATGGCATATCCAGAAAGGATACTTAATTCTTCCTGAAGGGAAGAAGGGGGGCACATTAGCACGGGTTCTTGGCATATGATCTGAAAGACAGAGCTCTCATTGCTCTCCTAAACCGTCATGTTTACTCTCCTTGTCTTTCATTGGTGTAGAAGGAACCGAGGGGTCTTGCAAGTACTTCTCAAAATGCCTCCGCCTCAGAAGACATGACATACACTGATCCAGAAGTCAACTAATACCCATGTCCTTGTTTCTTTTCCTTTTTGTGTACCTTAAGATCGTAAAAGCACTTCTTCCATCAATGATAAGAAGAAATTCTGGCCACATCGTCACAGTGGCTTCCGTGTGTGGCCACGGAGTGATTCCTTATCTCGTCCCCTATTGGTAGGTATTGCTTGCCAGTGGTGCTATGCATTTCTGCTCTTCGAAGGGACTATTTATTAATCTTTGGGCTTCGGTGCCCACCGCTTTGGAATTTGGAATTAGGAAATCTACATGGTAGGTTACGATAGTTCGTAAATGACTTCTAAAACGAGGAAACTGGCTCTCATTTTATTTAAAATACTTTAGACTTCTGAAAACTACCCCCTGGTAGAGTATGTTTCCATTATATCATGGAAAAGGTAGATGTAGAGACTTGGGATTTGGGATGTAGAGATTTGGGAGCAAAAACACACAGAAGCTAAATGAACGCTTAGAGATATCATGGACCCGGTGCACTCATGTGTGACAGAAAGGTAAGGAAACAGCTCTTCCTTGCCGAAAGATGCCGACACTGCACACTGCATCCGAAGGACACAGACACGCCATCTGCAGCATGTCCTGTGACTGTTGCTGACATCTTATCTCCCGACTTCTGCTATAGAATAATCTCTTCGCCGAGATATATGGGTACAGTTGATGCATGTGTCACTCGCCAGTTTGTAATTTCTTTATATGCGCGCACAAGGTTAAACGTTACCATAGACTAAACTATTTTTCTCACTGATAAGTTAAATTTCAATGTAGCTCAGGTTTCCACTACACAGAGAGAGAAAGAGAGAATTTTTAACACTGGGTTTTTTTTTTTGTCAGTTGGATCAAACTGCAATTAACACTTGTACAGATAATAAGTTACCTTGTAGATAAATTACTATGCATATGCTGTTTTATTGAATTCCCAAGACAGCCTTATATTTTATAACCTACATTTTGTAATCAGAAAAATGGAAGAACGTAGAATCTTGTGTTAAAGGCTACACATACAAACACACCCATCCCAAAGCTACCTGGAACCCTTTAACTTCACCCATAATGAAATGAAGACGTCAGTGAGCCCACCAATGACAAGAGAGGAAACATCAGCTCATTAATCAAGAGAGGGGAAATGTGCACAGTCCCACCAAAGCATGTCAATATTGTTTTCATGGTGTTTTACGTGTATTTTCCTGACTCATATGTTTGAAGATAGAAACAGTAATAACACCTGATTAAGAAACATTTGGAAGATTAACTGGGCCATAGAAACGATCACATATAGAACGGAAAACATTAAGCTTGCCTATAAAGTGGTTGTTTTACTAGCTTTGCTGGTTATAAATTGCGGACGAGGGCCGTGGTGCAGTGGCGGTTGAACACATGCTAAGTATGTGTGAAGCCTTGGGTTCAATCCCCAGCACGAAAAAAAGGAAAAAGGTATTGAGCATGTTTAGAATTCTGCTTAATCGCTTAAGAAAAGAAAACGGACTGGCCATTTGCCCTCTCAGAAAAACTACCAGTAGTGGGTTTGGATCTGCTTGCCCGGAACTGTCTCCTCACAGGCAGCTGAGGCTGTCTGACCACCTTTGCTGATGATGGCTGACTTTCTGTCACAGCTCAAGCAAGTTCGCTGCTGTCGGCTTCCACAGAGCACTGACGGCAGAACTTGAAACCTTGGGGAAAACCGGTATCAAAACCTCATGCCTCTGCCCTGTGTTCGTGAATACTGGATTCACCAAAAACCCAAGTACAAGGTGAGACGGGACTAGGCTGTGCTGACCTTTAACCCGGAGCCCTCCCAGACACTGGAGTGAGTAGGTCATGGGTACTTAACAAGTACATCACCTTTACTTAAGTAATTCTTGTGACATCATCGCAACCCCTCGTTGCTTTCTTATATGGAAGAGTGGGCCTTGTAAAAATCCTGGCAAATGCTTTTGAGTCTGATGCGCTTTGCCAAGGGTGCCCTGCCACTGTAGGGGAGATACAATAGGGAGAAAAGTAAGAGCACTATTAGCTTGGCAGTGATCCTGGAGCAACCATATGTTGACACAGCAATGCCTAAGACTCTGGAATGTTCTCACTCAGTCTGCTGGACTCTGAACTTCCTCAACTAGGGCTGACATTAAGCTTCTGGTGTCAGATGTTGCTCTAAGACTGGGTTGAAGATTCTATTGCAAAATTAGGAAGGGAAAAATCCAGAGCCCCAGTCATCTACAAAATATTGATTTGTGTTGCTGTGTGGTGGCTTGCTACTCAACAACACAGACATCCCAGTTACACATGAGCCTACAGAAACCACAGACTACCTCAGTGAATTGTTTTAACACCCACTTAGCCATATATAGACATGCTAACCTTGGTATGACATCTAAAGCCTTTTTTTATGCTTTGATTTTTCTCATCGTCTTCATTAATGGGCAAGACTCTCCATCAGGCTTAGGTTAGGGGTATTTCTCAGTGGTATATGAGCACAGACTTTGGATTAAGGAATGCTACACCACCAGCTGTAATGTAATACTCCTTATACAAACTTTAAATTCCTATAAAACTGCAGGATAAGCAAGTCTGAATCAAATCGTAAGTACCAAATGCCTCAGGAAGTATTCTCAGTCAAAGAATAGTCTCCTTACATTCAACAGGCCTTGAAACACATTTCCTTCCTGTCCACTGATTAACTCTATGAACATCATTTTGTTCCCGAGCTCCTCTGTCCCTTTTCATCTTCTGCCTGGCCGTGATTTAATTATTTTGACCCGGTGAGCTAACACACACAACTACTGGACCTGAAAGTGTAAGACTGTGATATCAAGATATCAGTGTGGGATGTGGGAAAGGGGGAGGTGACACTCATGGATCGAACCCTACTTTATTTTTAAGTGAAATAACTTTAACCCATTTTAAATCCTACTTCTAAAGTTAGGTGAAGAGATAGGTTAGTTTCCTTTGTTCATTAATTTCAAACAATAAAAATCAAGGAGCTGAGTTTTGACTCGGTGGTAGCATGCTTGTGTGGGGTTCTGGGTTCAATCCCAGCACCAAAACGAAGAATTAAATATGAATAGAAACAAACTCCTTTCCCCACTTTCCACCAGGTTATGGCCTGTGTTAGAGACAGATGAAGTCGCAAGTAGTCTGATAGATGGAATACTTACCAACAAGAAAATGATCTTCGTTCCATCCTACATCAACGTTTCTCTAATACTGGAAAAGTAAGTACAGCACCGAACCTTGAAATGCTAAAACACAAATGGAAATGTTATTATAGACAGATTTTTAGATGTGAATGTTGCTATGGAAAGTCTCCATGCCTGGAGTAAGCAGTTAAGTTCCTCCATGTACTGCCTTGCTCATTTACGGGGGGTAGGGATGGGGGGGGAATAATTCCTTGATCCCTGGATCCCTAGATCCATCATCTCTGTCCAAAGTTTGCTCAAGACTATTCCAGCAGAAGGAAAGACAGTTTAAAAAGTACAGGGCAGCTAGGCAGTGGAGATGTACTCCTTCAATCCCAGCACTTGGGAGCTAGAGGCAGGCGGATATCTGTGAGTTCGAGGCCAGCCTGGTATACATAGTGAGTTCCAGGACAGCCAGAGTTACGACAGAGAAACCCTGCCCAGAAAAACAAACAAACAACCCAAAAAGTACAGGGTATAGTGACATCCTAAAGGCTGTGTGTGTGTGTGTGTGTGTGTGTGTGTTCATGTTCATGTGGGTGATGTTTGTATGGCTGCTTGTGGAAGCCAGAGTTCAACCTCTCAGGAATCCACCTACAGTTTTGGGTTTGGGTTTGTTTCTTTCTTTCTTTCCTTGTCTTTTCTTCTTTCCTTCCTTCCCTTCTTTTCTTTTCTTCTTTTGAGACAGAGACTCTCACTGTGACCTGGATTCACCAAATCACCTAGGGTGGATGTTCAACTCCAGGGATGTGCCAGGGTCAATATCCCCCAACACTGGCATTACAAGTCCTATCACCATGCCAGCTTTCTATGCGGGTCCTGGGTGCTGGGGTCCACCCTTGGCTTGAGGTCAGCGTCTTGAGAAACGGATGTCTGGGAGGGGTGCGAAGAATTGATTCAGGAGTCAAAAGCTGGTACAAGCTGGCAGCTAGTCATCTCAGAAAGCTTCAGAACTTAAGAACTCACTCTCTCTCTCTCTCTCTCTCTCTCTCTCTCTCTCCCCTTCTGCTTCTTTTTCTTCTGCTTCTCCCGAGCATGAACCAGCCCAATCTTTTATTTACTAAGAGTACATTGCAAATCTAACAGTTTATCAGGGTCAAGCACATTCAGAGCCTCACAGAAAAGTCCCATAGTTACATTTTTCTAAATTCCCATGCTTACTTGGTTCACTAAGCAAGGACAACTTTGGTTGTAACAGCTTAATCTTCAACTTGTGTTTTTCTCAGATAACCTCTAGCACAATGGATCATCGACAGTTTGCTGGGTGCTCTACTTGTGGTTTCAGCATGTATCAAACAGACAGAAGGGCAAAAAGGTGCTAGACAGAAATTTTATACTTATAGATTTTAAGCTTTCTCTAGTTCTTCTACTTCTCTATAGCTATCCAAACTTCAACCATATGTTTCTTGAGCATTAACAGCATCTATTCTTCTTTCCCTCGACTATCCATTTTTCTTATTTCTGGTGTTCTGTGTAAACCCCAGTTCAGGAAACACAGGCTCAGGAGTATAATTCTTGTCCCCGAACTTGGTCACACCATTCAATTCCAAAAAGGCTTAAGGAACAGTTCATGCACAATTTCATCTAGTCCCTAGTTGACTTGCATTTAGTGAGACTGAATCGGGGGCCCTTAGGACATTCACAAAGGCTTCCACCTCAGGGTCATGAGACTCAGCCTTTTTCTTCCTTATCAAGGGGCCACCAAGAGGGTAGGCTTCCATAGAGGCGTTGATCTGGGTCCCATTTACAGGAACAAATGAAGATTTAGAGAGAAAAAAAAAAGAACAATATATGAAGAATAGGAGTCCCGTTTGTAGAACAGTTATGGCCAGATGTCTTCTGCAGACATGGCGCACCAGAGGCTGGAACTGTGTCAAGCAGCCATCCGTGCAGCCATGACGTTCCTGGGGATTGAACTCAGGTCCTCATGTTTGTGTGGCCATCTCCCTCCGGTGCCTAATTTTTGCCATTCTTCGTGACGGTGTGCATCTTAAATGTGTCTCACAATTCACTTCCTGCTGATTTTCTATCACTTTATTATGATCTGAGAGGCTTACAACGGAATCACTTCTTTCCTGGTGCAGCCTTATGAGCCCCGAAGACAGTAAAATCTTAAGAAACTAATTTCCTCTACGCAGTTCAGATCAGCTTGCATTAAAGTTGAAAATTCCCCAAATCAGACCAGGCATGCATAAGACCATGATTGATGGTTCTGCCTGGGATGAGGGCGGTCACCCTGAACAAGGAGGAGTCTTGAAGCCTTTGTCTCGCCGTGTAGAGCTCTCAGGGTGATTTGTTACCCGGTCAACAGGGACTTTTTGTTGCTCTTTGCATTTAACTCCTTTTAGAGAGAGGCAAATTTGTGACCAGAGACAATTACTAGTCTTTCGGTGAACTGCTCAAGCTCTCTTCTTACCCTTGCCCTTCTCACCGCCAGATGGTCCCCACCCCCCATTTTCCTGTCCTCTGCCCAGGGGCTGACAGGGAACTAAATCTTACTAGTCAACAATACCAATGCGATTTGAAATATGGCTTTCTTTGTAGAATGAGATCGTTCTGTCTCCTTCACACTCTCATCTGTCAACTCAGACCTAACCCTCTGTCGTGCTTAAATATTCAGCCCACGTGAATCCTCCACATTTTGTTCTAGTGAGCTGAAGGTCTTCAGTAATCATTTCCAGTTGGCTGTGTTGGCCACTCAGCACAGCGACACGATCAAAGGCAATAACTTTTTGAAAGGTTTTTTTTTTTTTTTAAGTTTGTCTGTATTTATAAAGTAATAGGTATCCTGACCATCAGAGGAGGGGGAAGGGTGCGTGTGGTAAAGTTGTGTAGCTCTGAGCCATTGGGCCAGAATTCACTGACATTTTCAGCAGTGAGTTCATAGTTCCAGTTGTAGATCATTACAGGTATAAAAGCTCGTACAATTGTGCTATTACAGAATAGTGGTGAAAAGTATGTATTTTGTATCAGTGCAGATGGGGATGGAGGAAGGGAGAGACTAAGGAAGAAACGAAGAATAGAGGAAAGCTGGATGTGGTCAGATAAGCTTAAGGACATTTTAAAATAGACAACAAAAGAGAACACTAATATCAAAACTTAAAATTGAAATTTCTTGTCTTTTTCTTTTTTTTCTTTTTAAATGTAGGTTTCTTCCTGAACGCGCCTTAAAAGCTATAAGTCGTATCCAGAACATTCAATTTGAAGCAATTGTGGGTCACAAAACCAAAACGAAGTGATGTATGCAGAGACCTATGTACAGCAACGGTGTAAACCTGGGAGTAGGGCCGACACTTCAAAGCTTTCTTTCACGTGTTTTAGTGCTGTCGATGTTTAAAACGTAGGCTGGCCACTAGCAGCCATCGAATGAACAACGCCCATTAGCTGTCCCGGGTTTCTATGCTTACAGATAACTCAGCCTGTAGTGTTTGTTTCTGGCAATGGGAATATAGTAGGATGATCTCTATCAAACAAAGGGGAGATAATCCATGTGTTTTTATAAAATAAATCACTAAATATTCAAATGTAGACAAAGTAAGGTAATAAAGTTTGGTCAAATGCTTACAATTTATAGTGATTTCTGTTTTGATGGAGGGTTTGGTGGTGTTTTAAGTTTGCTCTTTGTGGGCAGGATGAAAGCTCTGTCTTGTTTTCTTGGCATGTGAGTTAGGAAGGAGCATGTTCTGTTTCATTTCACTGTTTTTTTTCCTCAGTGTGCAGTTTCTCTTACACCGTGTGAATAAATAATGAAGCCATTTTATTTGCCTAACTTGGTGAAGCAAATATTTATACAGATTTGCAATTGTGAAACCTCAACACCACGTTCTTTACTTTAGAAAGACCTTGAACACATTGGCTTTTCTTTCTACTCTGCTAGTCAATAACGAAAAAAAAAATATTCAGCTGCATCCACGTTAACAGCAACACGATCTCCCCAAAGGAATTCCATTATGAAGTGAAAACCTTCCTGGTTTCTCGTTTGTGTTTTGTTGCAGGGAACTGAACCCACACACCGGCACAGGTTAAGCGGGCACTCTGCCTTGACCCCCTATCCATAAACTTCCGGTGTTATTTCTGCATTTTGTTTTAATGCTTTTTCAGTGATGCTCATAGGGATGCCTGGAAAAGTGATAATGATCTCTTTTCCCCACTTCTTCTACACATTTTGAGTGTAAACATCTCCCCTTCAAGGTCCAGGTGCATTTCTAAATAGTTTTCTATGACGACCTTCACGTTCATAATTCTCACTCCTGCCAACACTGCAGCCCCCGCCGAGGCTGCCACCAGGGCACGCAGAACCCCGAGGCATACTCCATCTATATAGACCATTTAGTTAGAGACATATCAATTCTTATGTCCCTATGCACATGGTATCGTCACTTATTGATCAGTGTTTGGGAATAGTATGAATATTTGTTTATTGTCCACGCAGTCCATGTAAACATCCTTCCGGCAGCCATGTGGCACCTCCTTTGTTTGCTCCATGAATTGCTGTTGTTGCTGTTGTTTTATCAAAGGAACCATTCTTTTTGCCATATGAAAGGGTAGTGATGCTTTTCTTCCAGCAGTGCGGCTCTTCGAGGCTTGTCTTGAAGCTCTGTCAATCTTCTCTCTGCAAGAACTTACTAAATAATGGTTTCGTCGGAACTCTGGAAATTGAATCATACGTTATTCTCTGTGTGTTTTATGGCTTCCACGCTCTCAAGCATTATTACTAATTTTATTTCTTTGATGATAGCCGCAAATTGAGCACTTATCCAGAGTGCATCATGAATGATAGATTTGATTTGGGGTTATATTAAATTACTACTGAGAATTTTATAGCACAGCATGGAATAACATGCCTTCCAATTATCTCTTGTCTTGAACTCTTTAGGCTTTGATTATGTGATCCTCGAGTAATTGATCTCTCTGTCTCTGTTTGTCTGTTTCTCTGTCTGTCTCTCTCTGTCTCTGTCTTTCTCTCTCTCTCTCTCTGTGGTCCTTCCTTCCTTCTCCCTTCCTCTCTCTCTGTCTTTCTCTTTCTTTTTCTCTCTGTCTTCCTTCCTCTTCCTTCCTTCTTTACTTCCTTCTTTCCTTCCTTCCTTCTTTCTTTCTTTCTTTCTTTCTTTCTTTCTTTCTTTCTTTCTTTCTTTCTTTCTTTCTTTCTTTCTTTTTTTCTTCCTCTCTTTCTTTCATGACAAGGCCTCTCACAGCCCACGCTGGCCTTGAGCTTTCTTGTACGCAAGGATGATTTTAAACTTCTGATCTTGCTGCCTCTACTTTCTTAGTGCTGGAATTGCAGGTGTATACCACTGCACTGGGTTTATATAACTGCTCTCTTTCATGTTAACTACATCTTGCCTCCCGTATATCATCTCCAGAGGAGGGGGTGAGGGGTAGAACAAAATGAGCAGTTCGGTTTGTAACGGGGAGCATCTGTCCCTTACTTGAAACATAGTCCAGGGAGGAAGTAACATCACTCTATCAAACAGTCTGTTGCTATAGAGAAACAATTATCTCCAAAACATTCAGAGGAGATGAGTGGAGACACCGCCAAGGACCTATGATACTGTGCTTTAAGGCATTTTGGTGACCACCCTGAGTAGCAGCAGTAAGGATCCTGTGAACATCTGATGCCATGCCTGCAATTCTTGGAAGCTATAGATCAAAACTGGTGCCAGGTTCAGAACTAGCGGAAGCGGATGCACAGATGCACACATGTGGCTCAGCCAGAGATGAGCAGGAGACCACCAACATCACTCTCTAACCTGCTGACACGCCACTTCCTCCTTACAGTGCTGAACGAGGGTCCCAGTATCTGCACTTCCAGAAAGCCACGTGCTTCAGTGGCTTTAAGAGCACTTCTTGATCTCTCGGGGGACCCGCATCCAGTTCCCAGCATCCACACGGCGGCTCACAACAGTCTATAACTCCAGTTTCAGGGGATTTGATATCCTCTTCTGACCTTCTCAAATGCCAGTCACTCATGGGGTAACCATACACCATGCAGGCAAACACTCACATGCATAAAATTAAAATAAGTGAATCTTTTAATTAGCTAATAGTACTGTTGCTTTAAGCCGGTAAGTATGTGATCATTTTAACAGCACTAAAATATTGGTATATAACGGCATCGTGGTGTCATACATCACTCTGAATAAACACCAAGTGAATTTGACTTCACTTCCTTCTTCCCAAAGTATGTATGATACTTAAGAAATAAAAGCATTTTTTAAATTTTTTTTAAACACAAAGTAGAAGAGACAGTTGTATCATTTCGGATAAAAGTATTCTCTCTGGCCTGTGAGTTGGCTCAGTGAGCAAAGACATTTGCTGCCAAGACTGACAACCTGGATTCAACTTCCAGAACCCACACAGTGGAAGGAGAGATGGGATTTAGGCAAAGGATCCTCTGACTGCCACATTCATGCCTTGGCCTGTGAGCGTCCACACACATAAGCAAACACCCGCACCCACACATGATATGTGCGTGTACATACATATACATGTATATATTTGGAATTTTAAGAACATGTTTGCTCTGCTTTGCTTGAGTCAGAATCCTCTGTATAGCCTTGCGCTGGGCATTAACTCGATATGTAATCTGAGCTGGCTTTGAGCAAGAATCCTCCTGTCTCAGCTCCCAAGTGTTGAATTTCAGGTGCGTGCCCACGACACCCAGTTGAAGATAAATAGTTACAAATATTTTTATAAGCATTTTAAAGTTGTGTAGGGGGAATGTTCATATTCACAGATATTTTTTTTTCTCCATAAGAAGATGTTACTACGTGTTGATTGAGTCCCCAAAACACTGAAATCTAAAAGAGGAGAATCTCAGTGACTTAAGAGTATGTATTTAATTTTGATTTTCACTTGGCGCTGCAGGAGCAGAAGTGTGAGAGAGAAGCCAGGTGGCACTCCTCTGCTGACTTTGCTTCTCTGCTGACATCTAAGGATCTGAGAAAGGCCCTCCATCACCAGGCAGCACTGAAATAGATGTTTCAGTACTGTTTGGCATTGATGCTGCCACCCTGTTGAAGGCTCGATGCATACACTCTTGCCGGAAATAAAATAAAACCCAAAAATGGTTGGTTCACATTTGGAATGTGAACTCGAACAGTCACTTGTAGCACCAAAAACACACCAAAGCCATCTATTCCTTTTCCCCAAGTTCATGAACTCTGCCTCCTAAGCACAAATTTTATTTGCTCTGAAAAACTTAATACGCTCTGCAGGAAGCATGGTGCTGGCTTAGACTAGGTCGATGGAGCACCATGCAGCTTTTCTGGCTCAGAGTCAAGGTAAAGTGTGGAAAATTGTCGGTAACTGTCAGAAACAGATGACGCATTTGAGGTTAGAATTTATTGAATGTCCACAAAGTCACAAACCACCTTCACTGGCAGCAATTTGCCAAGAAACCTCACTTTCCCCTGATAGCCAGCCAAGCCAAACATACGTTCTTTTATTCTGATGTTAACTGCAAAC